>JAHLSL010013737.1:203432-266764 GCA_025920805.1 Petroica traversi | reverse complement strand
GGGGGGACGATTGCCGGGCCCGGCTGTAGCAGTCGGCGAGGGTGGGGGAGGGGCCCCCGGGCGTTCCCTGGTGTCCTGGGCTCACGCGATGCCAGCCCCACAGAATCCCGAGGAAGGAAAGAAGCCCCAGGGTCCGGGGTGGAGGGGAACCCGGCCGCGTGCAGACCCCGCTCTCTTGACCTTGGTTCGTAGTAATCTGCGGGACGGGGGGCGATGATCCCGGGGAGCTGCGAGTTCCGGCCGCGCTGGAGCCACGCGCTCCCTCCTCTGCTCTTCTCTTCCTGCTTCCTGCTGCCGCTCCGCCTCTTCCTCCACCTTCACTCCCACCGTCCTCCTTAGACCAACCCAAAGCTGCAGAACTTAATGTCCAGCACAAGCCAGGGGACGATTGGGGATACAAACAGGCCACATGGCTAACCCAGGACAGCTCCCCTCTTCCCTGGCCTCCTGCTGATCTCTTTCACCACCTGTCTCCTTTCCCACCATGAGGACCTTCATGCAGGATCCTCCTCTCTGTCCTGCTGTGCCGACAACCCCTGGTGGAGGTCAGCAGAGCGTGAATTGCTACTAACAGGTCGTTTTCTGGCCAGATTTTTAAAGACAGCCCCATGGAGCTGAGGGCTGTAGACCTTGCTCGGGAGCATCTCTTCCTGCTGTCCCTCTGGCTCTCTCAGGAACTTCCTGTGTTGTAAGGTGATTCTGGAGTCAGGGAAAATTGTTGCCCCCAGTCTAAAATCACTGAGCCGCAGCTGAAATCACCTAATTCACAGGACAACATGAGCCCTGCATGTTGGGAGGTGGTTTCACATGGCTAATGAAGAGCTCAGCAGTATTTTAGTGATAATTTGGTACTTAACTTTTAGCCTGTTATGTACATGCTAATTAAATGTTTTAACATGCTGTACATGTTTTATGTATTAATAAGCAATATGTGTACAAGTTACACTTTTTATGTGATTTAGAACTAATTGCAGGGTGGAGAGATTTTCTCCTTTATATACTTATTATACCCGCATAACTGCTGTTTTTACAGTTCATGGGTGTTCAGTTAACATATAGTAATTGCTCTTTAAAGGCTTCAGTAAGTGCATGTTTGAGACAATTTACAATGTTAGCAATTTCCTGGTACAATTCCTCAGAGGTGCAGGGAAGTTAATCACACCCAGCTCTGGATTTCACTGGGAGCCTGCCTGGAGCCCCTCACTGTGCACCACGCAGGCTACATCCAGCCACGAGGGATTCCACTTTCAAGGATGATAAACACACAAATAAACACTTTATTGGCTATCACTCGACTGTTTAGGCTGATAAAAACCCCTTTAATACCATCAAGTCCAACCATTAACCCAGTGCTGCAGAGCCATGTCCAAAAGTGCCACATCTCAGTGCCCTTTAAATCCCTCCGAGGGTGATGACTACATCACTTCCCTGAGCAGCCTGTTCCAGTGCTAAACAGCTCTTTCAGTGAGGAAATTTTCCCCATATCCAAATTAAACTCCCCTGGCACTGCTTGAGGTTGTGTCCTCTCCTCCTGTCCCTGTTCTCTGGGAGCAGAGCCCGACCCCTCTGGCTGCCCCCTCCTGTCAGGGAGTTGTGCAGAGCCACAAGGTCCCCCCTGTGCCTTCTTTTCTCCAGGCTGAGCCCCTTTCCCAGCTCCCTCAGCTGCTTCTGATGGGATTTGTGCTCCAGCCCTTCACTGCACGGCATCTGAGCAGCTGGGATGTGGGGACACGTCGTTAGAAAAACAAATCAGGAGGGGCACCACTCAGTGTTTCCTGGTTTATCCTGCAAAGCCACAGAGGGAAACAGCCATCTGTCCTCTTTTTCTCTTGGTGGATCACGCAGTCCCTCTCCATTTGCCTCCAGCCTGAAGCCAGGGAAGCTCAGAGCCCTTGTCCCTGCTCCTAGACTTGGGCTCCGTGTCACCTCGGGCACATCACTTTGTGCCTCTGTGCCCCTCCTGCCCTTCTGGGGCTGTGACACTCTCCCTGCCTGCCTTTTCTCTGGAGGGGATATTGTTCATTCCAGGCTGCAGGCTCTGGCTCTAAGCTGTTCAAACGCTTATTTAAGGGAGATTTAAAACCAGACAAACAGCACCACCCTCCTGCCCCGTTAATTTAGGAATTTTGAGGGCAGGAGGAAGCTGATGGCTGCTTCCTCATGCAGCAAGGTGCTCCTGCCATTTAACTGACACAGTTATCTGAAATCCAGTCTACCAGACAAAGCAAAGGAGGAATATAATTTCAGAACTGCATGCCAGGGAGAGGGAGCCTGTGGAAAAGAAAGCAAATTTTTTTTGTTCCACTTCATTCCTTTTGCATAATGTTGTATCCTTTTGACAAGGCAGCATAATAAAGCTTAACTCCCTCTCTGCTGTCCACCCTCCAAATGCTGACTTAAAAGAAAACAGCAAAGCTCTATCTTTAGTGTCAAATGAACAATGGGCTCTCTTCCAACAAGAAGAAATGAGCTGATTTTGAAAGAGTTCTGGAGAAAAGTGCAAAATGTTCTTACTCCTCATGAAATAAATATTTGAATGATAGTCACTTGGCTTATCCTGTAATGTGTCATTGCAGACTTTGCCCTCCAGGTTTAATATGAAATATTGGTTGAAGTAGAGAGAAGGGCCAGAAAGCCCATATTGTAGATAAGAAGAGACAGAGACACCATAATATCTAATTCACTTCACAAACAGTAACTAATTAATATTTCCACCACAAGATGGTATATTTCATCCTATCTCACTGACGAAGCTTGGCCAAAGCTTTCTAGGCATTTTTGTTGAGAGCTTTCAGAAAAGTTTGAGAAAAGCTAATTTAAAATATGTTCCGGAGGGCTAAGGTGTTGTAGATGTAGCATTTTTGAAGGAATGCCTTCCTTTAACCCACTTCATGGTGTTTGGGAGGGACACCACCAGCCTTCTCCCCCTCCCAGAAAACAGCCACTGCTGAAATGGAGCTTTCAATATTTCCTTTCAGAGCCTGATAAAAACGAAAAACCCCTCGTATGTTTATGCCAGCTCCCATGCCCACAGGAATATACACATCAAAATGATAATTTACCTGGACATGCATAATGTCAGACCACAGGGCTGCCCCAGCAGCTGTCAGAGATTCTGGCAGCTCTGCATTGTCTCAGTTACTCGCATGTCTCCCAGTTATTTTCCTCCTCCAGCACGGTTGCATATTTCCTCCTGATGATGATATATGGAGACTTGGCACACGCAGCTGGGAGAGGGAAAACAGTCTTAAAGGTCAGGCTTGGGGGTAAGGTTCAGATGAATCACCCTCGGTTTCCTACACCATGGAATGACTCCTGTTTCAGTCAGCTGTGACAATTCTCCTAGAGACAGCAGGATGAGGGGAAAGGAATCCCACAGGAGGCTCAAGGTGGGAAAAGGGGTCCTGGAAACGTTCTGTGTAAACCTGGTTCACAGCGTAGACTGGTGATTCAGATGATTCTTGTTTCTCACTTCCTGCCTTCTGACACAACAGTGGCTGTGGAATGATACCTGAAAGAGCAAAGAGCAATGAAGTAGGGATTCAAAGCAAGCTGCTTTCATGAAACTTGGGGGCATCTGATACTCTGGCTTTTTCGCAAAGCTTAGAATTTAGGATTCTTGCTTGTTGAAGTAGAGTGGTAGTTAAATATAGCCACATATCCCTCTTGCTTTTAGTGCCTCTGAAATTACTGCCTGTGAGTAGCTAGCATCACCTAGAAGCCCCTGAGGTGGTGAGAGTGATAATGTTAATTTGGCAGAGAGCAGCAATGTAAACACTTCTAACAATGCTCATTGCCCTGGGAAGAACTGGAAGTGGAAAAAGGACTTCTTTTTTTGAATGAAGGGTGCGGTGAAAAAAAAACCAACCAAAACCAAAAAAAACTTGCTCTGGAGGCCCTGTAGGTTTCTGTCTGCACCTGAGGTATGATTAAGTGTTGATGTGGCAGGGTGATCTGCCCTAAGCTCTGTTTCCAAAGCAGTGGTGGCTGGAAAATTTTCCACAGGCGAGGTTTTCTGCTGGGAGGTGCTGGTTCCATGGGTGCAAAACCTGCCGTGCAGGAGCATTACCCTGGCTGGAATCTCCTCAAAGCAGCGGGCGTCACTTGCCCTAAAACCTGACAGTGGCAGCCTTTGTTTAGAGACAATGCACTGCTGGCAGCTTGTTTTGAAAGGGAAGGCTTTAGTTGTGGCTGGAAGGCAGCATTCCTGTTCCACCGAGTCCCACAGGCCCAGAGGACACCTGGAACTTCCACATCTGGGCACTTGATTAAACAGGCACTCTGAAGCAGGAATCCATGCTCTCCAATGCGTCTAAAACCCAGTGCTGGAGGCTGGGGTATCAAATAGGGGCACAGTGACCAAGAGGGATTAAAGCTGAGTTATCTCATCCCTGTGGAGCTGGAGCAGAGGGTGCAGAGGGGAGGCTTTAAAGGTTGGTGGCATCTCAGCCAAGCAGCAGAAGAGTCAGGGAGGCAATGCCTTTGTTGACAGCTCCTCTGAAGCTTGGTAAAGGGGCAGGCAACTGAGACGAGAAGCTTCAGTTATCGACTCTGGATCCAGGCTGGACACCGGAGAAAAGGATGAGGTCAGGATGACAGAAACAGCTCAGGCTGTGGAAGGCAGAGCATGTCAGGCAACGCTTCCCTGGTGTTTTTCCATGATCTCACCAGGCTCGGTTTCTCACCTTCTGAAGCCCAGGAGGCATCCCAGGGACTCTCACTGGCTGTGGATCCTGAAGAAGGGCACGCACTTCACACTACCCTGATGGAAAATACCCCTGTGCCAGAGGACTGGATCCTGCCTTTAGACTTGCAAGCATCCCACAGTAGCTGTCTTGTTTCCCTGTTGTATCCTACCACCAGTTCCTGCCTGAAAAATTGAGTATTTTCCCTTCTCTGTGCCTTTCCAGAGGTATAACCAAGGCAATAAAGAGTTTTCAGCTGTCAGTGGACTTGCACTGGTTCAATATTCTTTCTTGTTACAGGTTTTCCTAAACCTTCATTTAGAAAAGGTTGAGGCTCACATGATGCCCAGAGCTGTAATGCTCCCTTTCTTACAAAAACACCTATTTTGCTCAACTGCACATCTGTGGCTTGTTCCTCTCTGTCAAGGGAACGGCAAAAAAACCCCAGTTCTGTCAGCTTCTCCTTCCTCACCCACCCTGGTCAACCCTTGTTTCCTCCAGCACTTCATGCTGTTGCAGAAAAAGATTATGAATGCTGCCAAATTATCCCCAGAAAGACTGAATAAATACAATAAGACCATGAGTACTATTAAAAATATTTTTCACAAAGAAAAAAAATAACGCAATGAAAGGAGTTTCCCAACCTATGGCAGTGACAGTGAAGCTGCTGATCCCTTGAGAGGGCAGCTGTGTCACTAAATGCAGGACAAATCCTGCAAAGACAGGCTTAGCAGGGATCATGAACATGGAAAGATGGGAATGTCAGAGCATAGAACTGGAAGGTGGGTGAAGACCTGGTGTTTGGTTAGCTGTCACACAGTCCATAAAGATTTAGGATGAACCTATCCCCACCTAGTTGCAGAGAGCGAGGGAAAAAAAAAAAAAAAAAAGAAGGAAATTTTGCTAGCTTCCACATGCACACACATGCATCTCACAGTGTCTCTGCAAGCAGAAATCTCCTGATGAACTGGAATGTGTGACTAAAATGTTTGTGAAGATTCTCCCAAGGCAACAACCCTTCCCCTGGCACAGATCACCACCCCTCCACTGACTGATGGATTTACCTCCCTTTGTGCCCCCCAAAAATCTGACCACTGCTCTTCACTGCCTTTTTCGGTATACAGAGGTGCAGATTTACAGGACCAGGTTCTTTGAAATACCTTCCCTTGGTTCCAGTGACAAAACCAGTCAGCCTGGAGCATTTTCAGTGATTTGGAAGGTAGTCCTACATCCCTCTACAAATATCTAGCTGGATCCAGTTCTCCAACCTCAGTGCTTCCAACCATGGCTGCAGTGACGTGAGAGCTGCACCTCATAAATTTGTGAATTCCTGAGAGTTATTGCTCCAGACAGTGGTCTGTAGAGCAAAAGACCCTGAGGAAACTCCAGGAGCTGAGTGCATCTGTCATTCCAAAAGCATGGTTGACCACCGGAGCTGCTGCTAGGCTGAGTGCCTCACGTGGCAGGGCTGAGAGTCTGTATGTGGAGTGGAATGAGCAGCGTGGGTGCCCCAGCTCTGCCTTTCTGGGGTTGAGAGCTGCTTGGCCCAAGGGATCTTGCACATGGCAGGACAATGCAAGGCGTCCTTCTAGGAGGTGTGACAGGAATAATGTGTATTTCTTGATAAAGAGTTGCTCCTGACAGCTCAGAAGTGCCTGGAGAAGTGCAGGATGACTTTACCAGTGACCTCCATGCCTCGGTGTGCCACAACCTGCCCCTCCTTTACCACCTGCCAGGCTCAAGTGCCCAGAGCCCATGGGGTGTGCTCACCCTCCTCTGTGAGCAGAGCAGGGGTGGAGGCGTCTGAGAGGAGAGCTCTGCTTTTCATTCAGCTTGCATTAATCTTCGTGGGGTGGTGACAGGAGCTCAGGAAACAATTTGGTGATGATCCACAGCCACAGAGCAAGCCCTGCATCCTGCTGTCACAGGGATGTCATCTCCACAGTGCCTGGGGAAGGGGGAAGCCATGAAGTACTTCTGTAATTACTCGGGTCACCAAAGTGGCTGCGCATACGCCGAGGATCCCTGCTCTGCAGCAGCTGCCTGGCAGATGGAGATTAAATGCAAACATCAGAACTGGTGAAATAATAACAACAACAGCAATAATTGCAGTAACAGCCATAATAATGGGGGTGTGGAGGTGGCAGGGAGCTGTTGATGGGAATTTCTGATTTGGGTTTCTCACCAGAACTTGTCTGTTTAGGTCATGCTCCAGCTTTGCCTATTCATGTAACACCTCAAAAATCTCCTTTTCCACCTACCCATGCACATAAAACCCTTGCAGGTGGCTGCTGCTGCTGTCCCAAGATCACTGGCTGACCTGTGTTGACCAATGCCTCTGTTCTTTCTGACACTCTCTTGTCTAAATGTACCTTTCCTTTCTGCAGGACAGGCTGACTACAACCCTGCCACAGGATCCAGGATCCTGGTTGGATACAGGACCCTGAACCAGGTGCCCAACAGTAGAGCACAGTAAAATGTCCAGGGTTTATGGATTTTATGAAAATTTTCAGGGTTGTTGACTCTGCTTTTCTGAAATGAAAGCTGTGTTACAGAACAAGGGAATGAAAGGTCTAAAGCCAGTTTTTTGTGCCTGAGTATTTTGGTTACTGCAGTCCCACAGACCCAAGCCTATATCATTATAACCTGAGGAGAAAGAGATGCAGGCTTGCACAGATTTATAAATAAATAAATAAATTTGCATTTCCTATAATTAAAATATTTTAAAATACACCTCTGCTTTAAACATGATCTTGAATGGCTCCTGACGCCACTGCTGTTACATCCCACCTGTATCTTCCTGATGGTGGGCAGGCAGGATGACCTTTGAGAGTTTCACTCTCATTTTCTCAGCGTGCCCTGAAGGCACAAAAAAAAAATTGAAAAAGCAGGAACACCATGCATTCCACTTCCCGGACTGCTGAGTTTGAAATCATTGTTCTCTGGATTGCATTGGCTTTAACCTGGATGCTATTTAATCCCATCATTCAGCTGACAGCATTGTGTTAGGATGTATGGGATGGCTCTCAGGAGATTACTAGGCAGGCTGGGAAGGATCTTTTGGTTTGAACTTGCTGTATTATATTACTCTGGAAAATAAGAAAAGCCCAAGATTTGCCCTGATTTCACAGAGGTGTTGAATGATTGCAGGTGCTTTTGATTTTTTGGAATTGTGTGCTTTTAGAAAAACAAAATGAGGTCGACCTGGAGTTTCTGTGAACTAGATTTCTTCTGCTTCTTCTTTTCATTTTTTTTTTTTTCCTTTTCATGGAAAAGGAATCTTCCTTCCTTCCCAAAATTAATTTGTATGCAGACCTTATGACCCTCAGCACCTTGCTACCTTGTTACCCTGCTGGTTGCAGCACTTTTTGCTGCACAGGTTGGTAAGCACACAAAGACCCCCCACGAAAGTTCTGCAGTGCTTTCACAACTCTGGAACTGGATGGGAGAGGAAACACCGATTTCATCTCCCAGAAACTGCCAGTGTGTGTGGCTCCAGAGTAATTTCTCTGGCATTAGAAGGGATATTGTTATGCACTGGGAGGTAAGCAATGTGAAAATTTGGCTCCATGTCTTAGAAAATCTGATGGATTGAACATAACGTGGGGACTCATAAGATGCTGTCAAGTCCTTAATTTATGAAGTTTTCAGCTCCTTGATTGTTTCAGCTCCAAATGGCACAGGTGGAGTCAGGCTTTTTATTTTCTTTTTTCATATTTATAAAGTCAGAAATACTTCCCACTCCTTTCATGAATTAAAGTGTTAAAGCAAGGGTTGTAAAGGGGTCTACAGCTTTATATTGCCACCCTGCCTTGTTTCCAAAACCCAAAGGTTTCCTCTACTCCGCCTCTGAAGGGCAGGAGTAGATATTCCTTGGGGCTTAGATAATTTTTCCCTTTGTGTTTGCTGATATTGATGGTTACTTTGCAGAGAAAGAACTGGCTATTCTGGAGGAATGTGATGCTGGATTTTAAAACTGGGCTGAAGGAGAGCATCGAAAGCAAGGACAGTGATGAGACCAACAGGCTTGGGAAAATGTCCTCAGAATTTGGAAGGAAGTGGCTGAAGCCAGAAAAGCTTTCTTCCCTGGAAATATGACTGAAGGAATGGAGAAGGCTTCAATGTGATGGAGTTAAATTCAGGGTAGATAGTTGCTTGTAATACTAGATAAAAACTCAGGAGGGAAATGAAGGTTTCTAACAATCAACGTTGGTGAGGAAAACACTGAGGAAAAGCATCCGTTTGTCCAAATTTAAGACCCAAGAACTGTGTGCACCTTTCTTCAGCCACGCTGCCTGAGGAGCTGAATCTCAGCCCAGTGTCTGTGCTTGGACATCTCTGCTGGCACACATGGGGGTTCCTTCTGCATGTGTAGGTGAGAATTGGATCTCCCGGTGCTGCTGAAAAACACACTGGCATGTGATAACTGCAGGCTCCTGGCAGGATGCTCCCTCTCCCAAGCACATTCTTGAAAGTTCAGTCAGTGCTGCTAGGGCAGCCTTTTGTGTGTGTGTGTGGAGTAACTGCTTGGTATTAAGTACCTAAACCCTTGGTGAGCTGCTTTGGGGTGGCATATACAATGTCATCTGGAGATGACTGTTCTTCTCCTCCTTTCAGTCCAGAACAATTGGGGTAATAGATGAGGTTTCCTGGACAGATGAGTGTGACTCACCCAGCTTGATGGGCAGAAGGGAGGGGAAATGAAGTAAAGGGCCAAAAATAGTCTTAGAGACATTGGCTTGGAAGGAAGGACAAAACAGGGCACAGACTAGAAAATAAAAGACCTACAGTGATGTGACATTAAGACCATCTGGACAATGTTTGGCAGCAGCTGAAAAGCAAACAAAGCCCTGAGAAGGGTTTCTAAAAGTGAGGGGAATATAAACGACACACTGATGGGCAAGTGCTCAGAAAGAGCTGAGCTCTCTTCATCTATCTGTGTTGGTGCCTCCAGTTTTGAAAAGGGGCAGCCCAGAGGCAAGGAAAAAAAAAACCAAACCACAACAACATTCTCTCAGGGAATATGACAGTTTGAAGAGAGATATTCCACCAAGTCTTGGCTTGCTTACACTTAGAGAAGCTCTCTGAGAGGTCTGGTTGAGACAAGAGTGTTTGAAAGGCAGGTAGCACAGTAACACCCAGCAGCTATGCAAATAAGTCCCAGAAAATAACAGAGGAGCGCAGGGGCTGACGTGTAGAACAGTGCAAATGGACCTCTATGTTTGCATAATATCTGCCAAAATGATTGAGGTTGCTAGGTGCTACTGCCAGAGAAGTGAAGTAACAGTGGTCGTGTCAAATGTGGTGTCAGGAGAAGCTCAAAGCCTTGAAGTCCTTAGGGGAAAAAAAATAACACCTTTGGGGTCGTCCTCAACAGCTGCTCAAAGTGTGACAACAATTGGCCATGAGAAATGCTGTAGTTGAAGGGAAAGAAGGAGCAGCTGCATGCTTTTCTGAACTGAGTAAGGTGGTTTCCTGCAAACCCTTTTCCTTTCCTGAAGAAAATCCCAAAGCAGGTTTGATGATGGTTTGGAGTTTTTTTTCTTTTTCCCCTGCCTATCTTTTTCTTTAAAAAAATCCCAAACTATACCAAACTCAAAGATATTCTAACTACAACTTTTTCAGGCTGTGAGTCAGAGATAAGGAGAAAGAAGAAATGCCAGGGAAAAAAACCCCTGTTTAAGTCCTTGTTCCACTCCCCCTGATAACATTGATTTTGATCCAAGTGCCACAGCAACATTGTTGGGAATGTTTCTCCTATCTCCAGTCCAAAATTAGAGCGAAGGAACTTTGCTGGCAGGCAGCTAAGCTTTGTTTTGGGGAAGCATATCTGTGTACACAATCATGGTTTTGGACAGCAGCTGAGGATGTGGGCCCTTATCCACCCAGACTGATGGATGGAACAGAAGTTTTCCAGTCCAATAATTCCAATAAAATCCTTAAAAACACCATGCTACTAAAGAGGACAGGTGTAATTTCTGTTAATAGCAGGGTCTTTGGACAGGGTGATGGTTTGCCATCCTTCCATACAATGTGCCTATGCCTCCCTCTTGTTGCTCAAAGAGCAGGAAAAGTGATTATCAGCTTTGGGGTAAGACACAAGGTTTTGTGGGTTTCACAGGTTTTTGTGCTATTTGGTTTTGTGTGTGTAAAACAGGAAATTCCCCCTCCTTCTTCTGACCCTTATTCTTGTCTCCCCAGCCCTGGTTTCTGGATCCTTTTATCACAGCTGCTGCGAAGTTCCTTCTTATCTAAATTGGCTTTTGTGGTCTTGCATCTGAACATCCAGCACAGAGGAAACAATCCATTGCAGGAACACAAACCACAGGGCTTCAAACTGTTGATTTCACACTGATTTCCCTGCAGTTGGCAATCAAGCCCCTGATTTCCCAGTTGGGCACTCCCAGTTATTAAATTCACAAGAACTGGGAGTAGGAGTTGAATTAAGTGAGTGTATTTAGGGAGAGGAATAAGGGTGTATTAATTAGAAATTAATATGAGAATAATTAAGCATTCTGTTTCCATGTAGACCTTCAACACCAAAGAGCTGGAAGATGTGTGGTCTTTCCAAAAGTGTACTTTCCCTGAGGTTTTCAGGCCCTTTATGAGTAAGCTGAGCTGGGAAGGATTGTTGGGGCTCAAGCTCACGACCAGCTGTGGCTGGAGGGGACACCTGGCACCAGGGACAGACAAGGGACATGCTTACAGTAGTCAGACAGCCAGAAAATCCTGCTCTGGGGCTCTCTGCAATGCCAAATCCACAAACGAGCCTGAGGAAAATGCAGGGAGTCAATTTGAGCATCAGCAACCCGTTCACTCCACAGAAGAGTAAAATAATCGTCTGGTGGATGTGCTTCATTAAAAAAGTCAATCGGCAAGCAGGAAACCAGAGAATAGGCCTGGAAGAGGTATTTCCTCCACGGCCATGCCCCAAGGCTGGTGGGAGTTATTCATGATGGGTGTTTGCCTAATCTCTTCCTCAGTCTCTCCAGAGGTGGAGGTGGGATACCGATGCCCTGGGGCTCAGCTGTTCCTGCTGCCTGGATGTTTTGTTTCCTGAAGCTGGAGCTAATGACCTTTTCCTGCAACCTACAGCACAATTTTGTGTCCCATCTGCAATGCTAATGGGAGGCAGGTTACTCCAGTCTTCTTCAGAGCAGCAGAGGAGCAGCCGAGGACATCCCTCTCACCTCCCTTTGCTGCCCTCTGAACTGGAAAACCACCCAGGGTTTCCTGTCTTTGCAGGTCAGGATTTCCAAGACTCCCAATCTCACTGTCACTCTCTGCATTTGCTGCAATCCACCCACATTTTTCTTGAAACCTGATGCCCCAAAATGACCAAATATGTATATTACATGCAAAACCTATGTGTGGAGAAGCAGAGGGGTGACTTCAGATGTATTAGACATAACTGCTGTATTCCTGCATCCAGACCCAAATTGTCAGCTTCCATATAACTTTTAATCACCTAAAACCCCCAGATATTTTTCTGCTGTATTTGTACAATTGATTATTCCTTCCAGATTTTCTTTAAATTTTTTTTTTTTTTTTTTGGGACTGGTAATTTGCTTCCTTAAACCCTTTCCCAGGTTAATTTCCTAAACTGTCAGGGTCAGACTGAATTCCTCAGCCTGTTTTTCAAAACTCACAGGCCCTCTCACTTACAGCCTACAAACTAATGAACAGACTTTCAAGTCCCTCAAATCAATAAAAATACTGAATAAAAAATGTTGAACACAGTCTTTATCCGAGTGTTGTTGCAAATTGACTTTTTATTCTGCCCAGGTAATCTCTGCTTCACTGAACAGCATCCCCCTCAGAGGAAGTTCACAGAGAAGACTAATTTTTGCCTCATGCAGGAAAATGCACTTTGAGGCACTAGAGATATCTTCAGGGAAAGAAGGCAGAGTTTGGAGGCAGATCTCGTTCATGGCAGAGGTTTCATGCTGGCTTTGGGACTCACCGAACTTGGGAAAGACATCAGGAATCTCTTCTTCACGGAGCAGTATAACCAGGAATGTGACTTTCACAGGCTGCCAGACTCACTCCTCGGCATTGAAAAGGGGACAAAACTCTTAAAAGTATTATTCCTTCACTTTCTTTTACTGCTTGACACCGGTCTAAAACTTCCTATAACACTCATCAGCAATTACTGCCCAAGACTATCTGTTACCATGGGTATTTCAAAAGTAAAATGCAGGGCTCCATGTTCCCAGCTGCTCCTGTGGATTCCTCTGATTCTTGAATCCATTCTTGCTGCAACAGCCAGAGGTGGAAGGGCTCATATAAAAAGAGAAAAGGTGATAATGGATGTGTCTGCATGTTATACCAGCCAAAGTTATGGGCTAAGACACCTATTTATTGCTGATTCTTTTAGCTGCTGCTTTGTTATATAAGAAAACTCCCAACTTTTTCAGGGCTTGAAATGAGTTTACTCAGGTTCAGGACTTGTTTAGCCGTGACACCTTTGTTTTAGCTCACCTTTTTAACAGAATGCACCAAGCTGTAAAGACAGCTTGCCCTGCCAATCTGAAATTGTGTGGCTGATTCAGCTCCAAAGTATGTATTTCATTCCAGAATTTTCTTCCTCCTGCAACAGCAGTTAAGCCCCTTAAGCAGTTAAGTGATTTCCAATGGGGTACTGACTTAATTAAGTGCACTTTGCATGCATTCAGGTGAGCTTCAAGAGTCCCAGCTTTGGCGTGTGCTGGAATTTGTCTCCTCTGGGCCTGTAAATTGCCACCCTTGGAAAGCATGTAGGCAAGACTTCTGTCCATAGCAATCCAGGCTGGAAAAAGATGCACTGTGCTTTCTCTTGGGAACCTGTTTGATGGTTCAAACCATCTAAAGCTAAATCAGCATAACTTCCTTATATCACACCCAGTGCAGCTGGAAGAAGTGGCTAGAGGAGCAGGAAGGACAAGCAGACCCTATCTAAAGTTTTGTTTGCAGTAATCCAAAGTTTTCTTAGGGACTGAGACAGGACATGCTGCTCCTGAGGGAACGCTGCCAGGCATTCCGTGCCCATCAGGAAAATGCACCACTCTCCACACCTCTGGCTGCTCTCCTGACACCTGACTCAGTGTCAGGAGACACCAGGCAGCCAAAACCAGCACGGCCAGAGTGATGTTTTGCCTCTTCCAGTGGTTTCCAGCACAGAGTTGGCACAAGCTGACCCAGGTGGAGGCCACCACCCCACCACACCTGTGTGGATACAGTGTCTCGTGGTTCCAGTGTTTTTTCCTCTCAGAGAGGAAGGGATTTCCTTGAAACCAGGTATTTTCTGCCCATCATGGACATAATGACTTCTCCAGGTGTTTAGAGCTTGTCCTGCATTTCTCAGTGAGTACTGACTTTACTTTCCAGTCCACTGTTTGCCATGGATTTTGGGGTATTGTTCGGTTGCTGGTTCTCTTGCATCAGTTTTAATGGTGTTGCCCTATTTTGGATAACCCCCAGTCCCAAAAGAAAAGACTCTTTGTGATTCCAAGGGGTTCAAACACAGCTGAGAGGTTTTTAAGGCTCTTTTTTTTCACTCTATAGCCATGTTTTAGCACTGCCTCTGCACCATGACAATCACCTCTGAGCCCTGGAACTACAGGATTTCACTGGATCTCCTTCCCATTCCTCCAAGAGATACTTAATCCTCAAACAAATTATCTAAGAACTCTTGGAGACTGTGTTTACCATATCCTTACTGTGTTTTTATGGTGGAGTTTGTGCGCATTATGAGCTTTTTTCCAGTTTTTTAAAATTTTATTTATTTTCTTTAAATCTCAGGAACTGAGGGGAAGAGGCAAAAGCTTTGCCTTCTGTTTCACATATAAGGAAAGCAAGTCATGGACCTGGGTGAGAGAGATGTCAGCCCAGCTCTGGGTCTCACGGCCATCTCACTTTACAGACAACAGGCAGTGCAGAAAGCAGTCAGTGAATCCAGCCCTGAACAGGAGGGATGCCTACAGCAGAGCAAAGGAGATGAAATCGCCCCCAGAAGAGCAGGTTAATCCCCAGCCTATTCTTCCTGTCAGCTTTTTGGAGGCAACTTTTGGCCAGGCAGAGGGGAGGAAGGCTTAGTGTGTAATCTAGTAGCTGGCTGTCCCCCAGGCATCTTTTGTGTGATCTTCAGCTGCTCTTTTGTGTGCTGCCAAACCATACCCTGCCACCCCATGATGAGCTCTGACTCGTGGTAACTTATTTCAGAGACAGGAGAACCCGATCCCACAGCAATAATAATAAAATAAAAATTGCCAACAGAGCCACATGAAGACAGAGGAGGCTGTGGTGGCATCCTTGCACACAACAAATTAAGGGTTGCTTTGCTATCTGCTTGGGGGTGACATCATCTGACCACATAAGGAGTTGTGAAGGTGAGAATGAGGCTGTGAAGTCATGTAATTAGGTGGGTTTTCTCCCCGTGATAAAAACTAAATTAAATATAAGCGTTAAATAGTTCAGTTAATTAGAGTGCCACAGTGTTGCCTCTTCCCGTGCTCTAATTTGTGCCATGTTGAAAGTGGCTGTTGCTTCCATCTCTGCCTCCTTATAAATAAGCCATATGTTTTCTGGATCAACTCATCCAATTATATCTTAATTGTTTTTAGGAGCACATCTCCCTACTACATTAATTGTCATACAAGAATTTGTACACACAGGGTCAGATTCCCACTGGTGATATTTTAATCATTATTACAGTGCAAACATGGTCTTTAACAGCTTATTAACACTAGAGGGTTTAGTAAACTTCTATCACCAAACAGATTCAAAACAGGATGTTTTCTGTAAAGATTTTGGTGACCTCTTTCATAATTTCCTTATGAAATATCTGAACATGGACAGAACATGGACAGGCCTCAGAAGCCTGATTTAGGGATTGGAATGCATCTGGTGATGTATCTGACACCACCACCCCCACAAGGATGTCTGATATGCACTGAGTAAAAGATAAATTGCACACAGTGAAGAGGAGGGGTGATAGTCTCATTTTGTTACAGCTGCATTCCTGGAGCATGGAGGGCCACATAAGCTTTACAAATAACATTTAGCCAGGTAATTGCAGATTTAAATTGAGTTAAAAAAAACCAAAAAACAAAAACAAATCACTGAATAAGGCTTTGGTTTCTGAGCTATTGACATTCAGTGGGGCTTATCCTCCTACATCACTTTGCTGTTGTTGCATCTGCATCTCCCATGTGTGTATTTTAGCATGTGCCAATAAGGTGTGTGGTGAAAGACAGGGAGAGGACAAGAGATGCTGGAAATTGCAGTGTCTTACCTTTACAACAGATTAATAAGCCTGGAACTTTGTGAAAAATAGGTATTTACACTTATTTTAGACCTACTGGCCATGTGACAATTTTTATAGCTTTTTTGTTTGTTTGTCTTCTGATTGTTCCTTTATAAAACAAAAAGTAGTGAGGGAAAAAAACCTCCTTTAGAGTCAAGCAAATATTTAGGCTTGAACAAAAACATTTACCTTCAGATGAGCCTTGAGTTTTAAAAGTACAGACATAAGGAGGGGGAGTTTTGGTAAGAGATATCACTTTGACATGAGAAATGACAATGTGATGTTTCGGCAGTAGTGGACCAAAAGTAGGGTTCCTGTTGCTTGAGCTCTCTCTCTTCCTTCTAAAAAAGTCCTTTCCTAGTGAGTTACATTTTAAGCTGCTCTGGTTGAGTAGGTTTTGTGTTTTCATTGATGGGATGGGAGAGATAAGCTCCCCCTCCCGATGGGCACATTGGCTTAGACCACCTTGGAGATGCCAAGAAATGAGCACTCAGCCTGTGCCACATCCATCAAAACCCTTCCTCTGCAAAGCCCCATGTCTGAGAACAGGGCAGCAGTGCTCCACTCCCACCCTTCCTGCTGTGTGAGCACTGAAAAAGGGAAAAAAAAGGGAAAGCCATGCCCAAGAGAGGAGCAGAACGTTGCTGGAGCTGAGCTGGGACACCTGTTCTTTGGTACTGCTCTCTCTGCCTCCAGAAAATTGCCTGGGAGAGGACATCGGCAAGGAGGACATTATGTGAGAGCTGCAAAGGCAACCTGAAATGAAAGTGTAGACTGACTCCTCGTGTCTACAGCCAGACAAAGTGAACCAACAGCACTTGGAGGGCTGGCCACTTGCCTGCCCTGGACACTTGCCCACTTTCAGTGCTGATTCCCACGCCAAGAGAGACCCAGCTCAGGCACTTCATCAGGTGTGGACAGAGGCACCACCGTCAGAACTCCACTCCTGTGAAAGGGAACTCTGCAGGACTGTGTCTGCAATTCAAGCATGCAAATAATGCTTCCAAAAGGCATTCACTGGCTTGCGGGACTGTGGGTGGTTGTATAATCCTTCTGCAAGAGGAGATAGTAACACTGCAGGTGTCTGTCTCCTTTTGGGGTGAATGTTGGACAGGATGGTGGCACTGGGGAAGCAGAGCAAACCCAACATCTCAGCTCTTTGCTCCAGGTGTGGGTGTTTCAAATGAGGTTCTTTGATTCTTTGGTCCAGCAGTTCCTCACCTGAAGAGGAATACTGCCCCTGCCCCATTCCAGTGGAAATTATAAGGAAAATGTGAGGTACTCAGATTCTGCTGTGGCGGCACAGCAGTGTTGCAGGACAGAGTTGCAATAGGACTCCTCACAACATCTCATTTACCCAGCTGGGCCCATCCTTCTCTGGGAGCACAAAGGAGCCTTATTTCAGGCAGGGATCTGGTTTTTGAGGTCAATACCAGAAATAAAGCCTCTGACAATCAAAGGCTTTGTAGCCAAAAGAGAAGAAGATGCCAGAAACCCAGGCAGGGCCCTTGAGGAAGGGCATCTGGAGGAATAGTGGTTCAAACCCTTCTGTTCTGCTGTCTACAAAGCCCTGGGGACCTGAGTCCTTGCTTCACCCTGCTCCAGTGCCATTAACAAGCAGGGTGGGGGGACAGGTTCAAGGCACTTTTGAAGATACCACTAAGGGTCAGAGAGTCCCATGCACAAAGTTTTCATTGGAAATAGGTGTGAGGCAGTTTGCAACCTGACCTTAAAATGCAGTTTTTAAGCAAAACTGAAGTTTGTGATTCATTTTAGTGAAGGACAGCAGCATGCCTCAGCTGGCACAAATTGGCACAAATGGACACTTATATTTAAAGCACATGTATGTGCATATGTAGTTGTATTTACATTTCTATTAAGATATCTTTCTCCATCTTTCCTCTGAATTTGCTTCTCATTCTTCCTTCCCTTCCTAGTCCCCACAAGGCCTTGCTACAACATTGGTTTTTTAACACTTGTGTTTCTTGAACTCTTGCAAAATGGTGAATGGTTAGAGGTCTGACCAGAAAATCTCAGCTGCCTCACTGTCATTTTAAAATCTAACTTAGCCTCTTGGAAACCTAATGATTGACTGGAAATTAATAGGATATAGGATATTAAATTTCTGGTTCTCTTTCAGATAGGACACATAAACTGCATATCACCAAAGTACCATGAATTCATGGGCCAGTCCCATTCCTAATGCTCATGTGCAACTGCAATGCTAGGCAAGAAAACTAAAAAAAAGAAGCTGAAGGAAAAAGAGTTTTAACCCAGATTTTGATCTCAACCTTACCCCACTGCATTCATATGGGTTTGTAAGGCACACAAAATTATTCAGCTGGGCAACTCTGCAATGCTGCTCCACAGTCATGAATGTGGTTTGAGTCTTTTCTGATCTTCTGCACTGTTGCAGACTCTTTCATATTTTAAAGGCAAAAAGTGAAGCTTCAAGAAGAAAAGCTAATCTCAATGCAACTGCACAAAAAAACCAAAACCAAAACCACAACCAAAACTCAAAACCAAAATCCAAACCAAAAACCAACCAAAAAACCCCAAAATGCTAATGCATTATTTAGTTTAAAAATAACTCAAAATAATTTGCAGCTTTGAGGAGGAACCTTTTTATTGCTTTTCAGAGCTAACACCATTATTTGCTCTGGCAAAACCAGCAGAGAACTGCAAAATTGACAGCACACATTTATATGGTCTTGCTTTAAACACAGTTTAAAATCTTGTGTCTGATTACCCAAGGTACATGTTCTTCATTCTGAACTGTGATCAGATGGTTTCTACCTACACCATATTCCCTCAACCCAAACTTATTTCTACTTGATCAGAGATTTTTGCTGTTGCCACTAGAGGTCCATTCACCACTACAAATACAGAAGAAAGAGGCAAGCAACACATTTTCTTCTCCAGAATTTATTTATTTAAATCACGGTTCAGTGTTCGTCTTGGGGTAATAATCAAAAGGAGGATGATCTTGGGCAGTTATAGCAATAGAGGTGAAGTCAGGTGCCAATGTTATTTCAGGGTGTGCACAATTTGGTCTTACTGATGTCATCTTTTTGGTTTGGTAACGGGCTCTTCTTGGGTTTTTTTTCCCTTTCCTGATTTGCTGCACTGTGTCTGTGTTGCCCAGACTCCTACACCTGCTGTGTAAGTACATTCACCCATTATAAACAAAAAAAAAGGCAAGTGTTCCCATCCTCCCCCAGAGTATCACACTCAGTTATCACAAACAGCAGCGGCATTTGTTTCAGCCTTGGTAGGAGCAGAGTCGGTCCTTTTGTTCCCTGAGCTTTCCTGCTCCCTCTTTCCCTCCCTCTGCTTTTGTCAGAGTCCATGTGAGCACTGCCTTTGCCCCGTTTATCTTTTCATCCCCAGCCTCCCGTTTTGCTGTGACATCCCAGGGTGTCTGTGAGGTTTCTAACACTCTCCTCACTTCAGCTGACATTAAATGCAGGCTTTTTGCTGATCATCAGAAACACTCCTCTGCTCTGCTCTGGAGGGAAGGAACAATGCTGCTCTGTAAAAGTGGGGTTTGCTCACTCCTGACTTTATTCTGTTCCCGTTGGTAATCAGGAGTAAAATTCCTGCTGGCTGCCGTGAGACCAAAGCTAGGCTGAAACTCGTGGCTTTTGAAAATCTCCCCCTTACATCCCTTGGATCTGTTTTTCTGAAGGACCAAAATTAGAAGGCGCTTTACTGAACTCCACCAGTTTTTCTCTGGTTGGTTGAACAGCCATCCTGTCTGTCCATTCTTTCCCCTCCAATCTGTGTGGATGATCTGTCTTAGCACAGGACAGGATCCAACTCAGGAGAAGTGGTGGGAGGAAATCTCATATGGAAGAGAGGCCTTCCTGAAGCACTTTTCCTTGCCTCTCTCTGGAACCAAGAAGTGTCAGCAGCCCAGGGCTGGTTCTTGTATTTGCCACCAGAGCCACAGTCTGTCACACCTACCCACCCCACACCATCCCCATTCCTGTGCCCTGGACCCACCCTGGCTGGGCTCCATCCACCACCACCCACAGTCCAGAGGCCACAGGAACAGCACCCAGGCATTAGAGAGGGAAAGGGACAGCCCTACTCTCTGAGTCTCTCAGACTACAAATGGGCCTGGCAGGAGGAGGCCCACCTGGGCCAAGGCTTGCTGCCTGAGATATACAAAATAACAGGGCAGACTTGGATGTCACGCTTGTGATTTCAGCAGTGTGATTCCCTGTCCTGCTATGTTTCAATCCCGTCCCCTTAGCTTCACTGATGTCTTTGCTTTTTTCCCATTTCCTGAAGGGTCACCACCATCCTCAAGACTCCTGACACCTGTGTGCAAGGTTCATTTTCAAGAACCAAGGAACCACTCACCTCCAGACTCAAACCTCTCAGGCCAGCCTAGGTGGCAGCTCCCAGCTTTCCAACACTGCCAGTGCTCACACCTTTTTTTTTTGTTTTTTTTTTTTTTTGTCCTGTGGCCCATAAAATCTTCAGAAAACTCTTTGGAGAGACAACTCACTTTTACTCAAGCTGCCTAGCAAGCCCATGGATCTTGGGAGATTTAACTCTTTGAGTAACTACTAAAGAAGTCTCCTCATAATTGGACTGATTGAACAAAACATAACTGAATTAATCAGTCAACAACCAACCTGTGGGCATTTTACAGTTCAATTTCCAAATTTCTTCTTCCTCTGCCAATGGAGATTGGTAATGAAGCTGAGCACTGGCAGGGAGGTCACCTCAGGATGAGTGTTTTTATAATTCACCTTGTGTCCACATTAGGAGAGGCTTGGTGCACTGCACAGAGACTTCATTTGCTCAGGCACTTGATCTCCGAGATGTAACCCAAGGCTCCTGGTGTCTCAAATCCTCTTCTGTGTGGTTGCAGACAGCCCTCTCTTCCCCCTCCACCTTCTCACTTCTCCTTCTCCTTCTCCTTCTCCTTCTCCTTCTCCTTCTCCTTCTCCTTCTCCTTCTCCTTCTCCTTCTCCTTCTCCTTCTCCTTCTCCTTCTCCTTCTCCTTCTCCTTCTCCTTCTCTTCTCCTTCTCCTTCTCATTCCCTCCCCCCTTTTTGAGCATTTGTGCAGCCTCAGGCCTTTCCCTTTCCTGGCCACCACAGAGCTCCGGCAACCAATTTTTGAGGTCTGGTGTAAGATCCTCACCCCATGTGCCTGCAGAGCTGAACTCAGGGCTGGGATGGGTGCCTGGCTGTGCAGTCACAGTTTCCTTTGGCCACCTGGCTGTGGGACAGATGACTTGTGACAGCACTGTATCGGACAGAAATTTCTAATATTTGAGTCTTCCTTCTACAAGACTCAAAAAACTGTCCCTCTCTGTGGTTTTTACAGGTCTGTCTTGCACAGAAAGGATAACCCTGCCCTGAAATGCTGATGTATGCAATCATTCCTGTAGAATCTAATGATAGCTCCCCATCTGCTGAGACACAGCTTTGGTGGGAGTTGAAGTGTTCCTGCTGTGTCAGGAGGTTTGGGATACTCATCTAGGGTAGTTCTAACCCTGCCACAGCCACAACAATCAGACATATGCTCCTCCACTGGCCTGTATAAATCTAAAAACAGGCTTAGGAAGGACTAATCTTCTGATCTTTCTCTCCCACAGCAAACTCAGCAAATCAAAACTGGAGAAAAAGAGACTCGGGGGGACCTCAGTCTCTACAACTCCCCAACAGGAGAGTGCAGCCAGAGTCGGGTTGGGCTCTGCCGCAAGAAAACGATTGACAGAAGGAAGAAACAGCCTCAAACTGCTCCAGGGGAGGCTCAAGTTGGACATCAGGAGAAAATTCTTCATGGAGAGGGTGCTCAGGCCTTGGCAGGGGCTGCCAAGAGAGGTTTGGAGTCCCATCCCTGGAGGTGTCCAAGGAAGGACTGGACATTGCATCCAGTGTTGTAATCTGGGTAACAAGGTGGTGACAGTCACAGGTTGGACTTGGTGACCTCAAAACTCACTTCCAACTTTAATGATCCTATGATTCTGCTCCTGGTTCTGTTCTCTAGTTGTGAGGGAGTGGTAACTTCAAATACCAGCAGAAGAAGATCTGACCTGAACATAAGAGACAAAATTCTGTTACTGGAATGATAAAATAGTACACAGTCTGATGTATCTGAAATATTTTCCATTTAAATCTGCATCAAAAAGGTAGAAGCCTCCACATACAGAGATTTTAAATACTGATGTTAGTTTTGTCCATTTTAAGGACCTTGTTTTCTTAGTTTTGTTGTTTTCCATTGTGCATTTCAAGTGCCGTTTTTTATTCTGTTGTTGCTTGAACAGAAATTAACAATGACTACTTGAAATAGGAGTGTCACAGAAAGAAAATACATTTAAGTAGAGCAAAGACATAGGGAGCTGCTCTGCAGGAAATCTGAGTAATTTTATCCTTGTCTTGTATCAGCACAGATTTACAGTGGGAGTTTTGTGGGATTTTTTGTTTGTTTTGGGTTTTTTTCCTTTGGCTGGGGATTTTTGTTTTGTTGGGGTTTTTTTGTTCTGTTTTGTTTGTTTGTTTGCAAGTTTTGGGGGGTTTCATTTGGTTGGGGGTTTTTGTTAGTTTTTCTGGGGAGTTTTTTGTGTGTGTGTTTTTGTTTGTTTGTTGGTTGGTTGGTTGGTTTTGTTGTTGTTGTTATCATTTTTGAGGTTTTTTGGTTGTTTCTTTTCCCCCATATCTTAACTGTTTGAAAACGACAGACTTTATATCAGTACTACCTGAAGGTCCAAAACAATGTCACAGTACCATCAGGATAAGTCTTTTCATGCTCCTGATCAAAGAGAAATGTGCTGCTCTGAAGAGCTTTTAATCTAGAGCAGTGTTTCTCAGTCCTGTTAACCCAGCCTGGGTTGGATTACAGTGATTTACTGGTTTTACAGATTTCATCATGACTCAGTTCTCCAAGGGTGGACAGAAAGATGCCCTCCACTGAGCTCTGGGACACAGCACAGAGCTAAAGAAGTGTAAACCCGGACAGGAAATGCAGGTAAAAATTAGAGGATGTATCTGCAATTTCCAGAAGATGAGCAAGAAGAATACAAAATTTATCCCAGTCCCCTTAAATCTTCCCTCTCTTCAAAGATTTTGGATATTGCTCAGTGCATAGAGAGCTGAACATAGCAAAGACTCCACAGAGGCTTCAAAGTGTGGCTCTTAGCCGTGCCCCTCAGTGGGATGGAGAAACCCCATGCCAGCACTTTTTTTTCCACTTTTTCACACTTCTTGGAAGCTTTTTGGCCTTGCTCTTCACCAGACCAAAAACCCATAAATGCAAAACAGTGTAGGCCTTGTGCTGTTGGCCACAACCAAAGCAAAATGAGAGGTCTGCAGGCCTTTTTGGGCCTGTGTGGACACCAAAAAACACTCACTTCTCTTCCTCTAGACACTCTTCTCTGACTTAAGGGCTTTCTGGACCGTGGAGGTAAAACCAGGCAATTTTCGTGATCTGGAATGATAAGCTTCTTTGCCTCTGTGCTCCAAAAAAGCTCGGTAGGAATGAAACGATGAAAGGGTCACATCTTCCCTCCATGTGAATCATCAGGAGAGGCGGGAGGGAGGGGGGTTGCCCCAAATGGGAGCAGCTGGGGAGCAGCCCAGGGAAGAAAGCAGGGCACTTGTCCTGACACACTTTGCTCTGCATCCAGAGGTTTAGAAGAAATCCTGCTGGCCTCAATGCTGGAGCTGTTTACTGGTTTTAGGCTTGACAGCCTATTATTAACTGTAACAGCAGAGAACACCATCTGTCTGTCCTGAGCTATTCCATCAGACTGTGAGTTGGGGGTTTTGCTTTATCAAGGGAAAAGGTGTAATTGTCCTGATTTAGTGAAAGACCTTGTTTTATCATATCCAAAGCATGAATTTAAATCATCCAACCTTTTTCTTTCCTTAATGGCCTCCTGATACCCTGAGCCCTTTTTCTCTTGACAGCTTGCAGGCAATGTAGGAAATACAAGAAGAAGACAAACAGGATGAGGACAGAGTGGGACTTGAAAGATTTTGGGGCAGGTCATTGACTTACATGTCTAGCTTAATAGGTAGCACTGGTAGTTTCTTTTCATTATCAGGTGAACTTTCTTTTTATTTTCTCTGTGCAATTAAGAGGTTAGATCTTTGTTGTGGTTTTTTGGGGGGGGCATAGGGAAGTAATTTTTTGGTTAAGTGAACTACTGTCTACAGGTGTTGAATTTGAAGGACGTAGAACCTTCCAACAGACATCTGACAAAGGAATGGTCGACTGGATGTACTTGGATGAGCTTTAAGATAAATATCACTGTTTACATTATGAGCAGGTGTTTTTGCTTTAAGCTTTGGTTTAAGTTTGCTCCCCATGGAAAGGATCCATGCTGGAGCAGTTCATGAGGAACCACAAGCCCCATTCCCATCCCCCTGTGCCACTTGGGATGGAGGAGGTAGAGAAAATCTGGAGAGAGGCTGAAGGATGGGAATGTTGCAAGGAAGGCCTTTTTAGGTTTTTTCTATTATGCTAATCTGTTTGACTGGCAATAAATTGAGTTAATTCCTTCATGCTGAGTTTGTTTTGACCATGATGGCAATTTGTGAGTAATCTCCCCCTGTCCTTAACTCAACCCATGACCATTTTGCCACTTCATTTTCCCCCTTCACTTGAGGAGGCAGAGTTACAGGGAATCTTTCTGGGCTCCAGAGAGCCAGCCAAGGTCAGCCCACCACAGTAGGCTCAAATCTTTTGGTGAGCCCTTCTTTCAAGGTTAATGCAATCCTTATGAGCCCTGAGGGTGTCTTTAGCTCTGCACCAGGTTGAGATGAGAAGGGGGGACTAGTTCAGAGGTAAGAATTTAGGCTGGCTTTGGAAACGACTTTCTGGCTTCCCGAAAAAAATCTCTGAACAAAAAATCCCTCCCCCTCATCTGCAGGGAAGATGCTGCCCTTGGGCATATTTGCTCCGTGCTGTGTTTGTCAGCACATTGAACACTGTGCACAGCTGCTGTGCTGTCTCAGTACAACCCCAGCCACCAGTGAGTGGTGGTGTTGCTTTTGCAAAAAAGCCAAGAGAGGCTTCATTCAGTAAGCAAGCATGGGTTTTTATCCTTGCAAAACGCAGAGCAAAGTAGCACAGTGTTGATTTTTGTGCACGCACACACACACACACACACACACTGTGCCCAGCCCTCCTTTTTTGCTGGCATTCCTGCTGTAGGGATACTCCTCCAACCCTTACAGGTGAGGGATTTTCCAACCTCTGCTCAGGCAGCAAGGGTGGATGGTGTCCACTCCCATCTTCAAAATGGGAGTAAGAATCCCTGAGAAAGTGGAGGAAGGAAGGCTTGAGGGCAGCTGCCACCCCTTGCAGGTGGCTGTGACACCCCCATCTGCTTCCTAGTGGCTCCTTCTCAGGGTTTGCACTGTGTGGATCTGAATCCAGCTTATCATTAATTAACAACAAATTAATTATTTTACGCTGCAATAATAGTTCACAGTTCCCTTTAGGGATTTGGACTTCTATTCATTATGCTCTTAATACAGTAAACATGAAAATGAAAAGAGCCAGCTGATATTGTAATTTTAGGGGGCCTAGATAGATGTAGTAAAACCAGGAGTTTTTTCCTTGAAGAGTTGAAGAAAACTTAGGCTTGCTTTGTAATAGTTAAAGGTAGCAAAATAAGCCCTCCACACTCTGCGTTGGTATAAGCGAGAACTGAACACTCTGAAACTTTACATAGAAAAAAAGTAGTTTTGCTTTTAAAATTGGCATTTTGAGAATTAAAACCAGATTTGAGCCAGCAAGACTAAGTATTTTTTTAAGTGGTGTTCTTTTGCCTAGGCTGGTCTCCAGAAAACAAATGACAAAGAAATCAACCCCTCAACATTTTACCTGTATTTTTTTTTCTGTCTCTATAAAGGCTCTTCACTGGAAAAGGTAAAGAATGGAATAGTGCTATTTTTTGGTGGTTCTGTGATCTATAATGAACTAAAAACAGCAAAGTAAAGCACCCAGATTGTGTGCTGAAAAAAAAAAAAGTGCAAGCTGCTCCAAAGCTTTAGGGAACTGAAGTCCTAATCTGCAAAAGATCAGTGAAGGTGACACAATTCACAATCACTGTCACATCCTCTCAGGAAAGGGGCCCATGAGGTGTTCAGGCACCCCTGAAAGGTGAGCTGTGACAGCTGAGAGCCAGCTCCCAGCCCAGATGGACCTATGGAGGAAGGGGGTTGTGGCTGCAGACTTTCTGGGGTGAAAGTGGTACCCTGAAAGTTTCAGCCGGGGCCTCAAAGTCTGCCCAAGTGGAGGAGCACCCACTCATAACCTGCTGGGCTTTTTCAGAGAGGTGATGATACCAGGGTGCCAGGATTCCCTTCCCTGGGGAGAGAGAGGTATTTGTTGCTATTCTCGGTCTGGGCAGTTCCTGAAATGGCATTTCAGGGCAAAAATCAGACTGACACAGTTTACATGCTCCAGGATAGGCTAGATGAGGTGTGATAGTTGGAATAAGCAAGGACTGTGAGACAAAGCAGAGCAGCAATGACGACTACTTCCTGAACTAGCAGTTATCCCTGCTTTTCACTCAGGTCTGCCTTTCCATTTTTCCACTGGATAAGTGTCCTGGGTTGGCCATATGACCTGTTTGTATCCCCAATCGTCCTCTTGCTTATGCTGGACATTAAGTTCTACAGCTTTAAGTTAGGCCCAGGGAGACAGAGAGAGTGAAAGTGGAGGAAAAAAAAACCACTCGCTGTTTGTCTGCATGAGTCCCATCTTATCACTTAGAAAGGTCTTGAGAGAGCGGAGAGGCTACATTCCAGCGGGACTGCAGGTTTTTTTTATTCTCTCGGGCGGGTGCAGGAACGGCACACAGCGGAGAGTTTCCTCGGAACTTTCTCGGCTTTTTTCAGGGAGAGACTTTGTTTCTTTTGCTGTGTATTTTTTCCTTTTTCCTCTTCCTGGGACTGGTTGGCGTCGCGTGGGCTCAAGACAGCAGGAACCCCCGGGGGGACCCCCCTCGACAACTTCTACAGCCGGGCCCGGCAATCGGCCCCCCCCTCACTGGAGAACTGAACCGGACTCAGACGGACTCTGAATCTATCAACTCTTCAGAGGAAGGAGAGTTTTCATTGTTTTCATATTATCCAAATTTTTCCTATGCTTGTGAATATTCTATTTGTTAAATAAATAGTTTTTTCCACTTTTCTCTAAGGAAATTCTTCCCGGACCTGTAGGTGGAGGGGTGATTGGAATCGACTCTTCTTAGAGGAGACCCCCCCCAGAGGTTTCCTCCTAAATATTTGCCCTAAACCAGGACAATAAGCCTCACTGCTGCTGCCTGCCTGGCTCCTTGCAGAGCTTGTGGAAATGAACCTTGAAGAAGCTTTTCAGGCATTAAGGGGTTATTGTGGAAGTCACCAATATTATCCCTCTTTGATAGGGCACAGTGCATCAATCAACTGCACAATAAGGCAGCAGCTTCTCCAGAGAGAGCTCACAGCCTTCAAACATTAATTTCAAGATAACAATGGCAAAAATATTTGTGCTTCTGTGTGATGGAAGCCACAGGCATTAATGCAGCTGCCACCACTGTCATGCTGCTGGTGAGTCACTGGTGAATGCCACAGCAATGACATGGTGAGAAGCTTCAGCATGTCCAGCTCGCCAAGCCTTTCCTGTGCTTTGGACACCAACCCATTTTATGAGAGCAGAGCTCAGCCCAAGGGCATAAAGGCCACTGCATCCCAGACTGTGTGAGTGCAAAATGGCTTTTTAGCTCTCCCTGCCCAGTGCTCACCTGCACTTTGAAGAAAGAGCAGACTTGACTGAATTTGTAGAAAAAGTGTGTTTATCTGGGTCAAAGAGACCACCATGCATTTAAGTCCTACGCTGATTTTGCCATCCATTTAGAGCAGGAGGGTGGCCACATCCTTGGCCCCTCTGGCAGTGCACAGAGCTGCAGTGGTGTGACCCATGAATTCATGAGTGAGTTAATAGACGAACATCCATCTCCTGGAAACAAGAGAAAGTAGTCCCTGTGAGTGCAAAACCAGCACTTTGTTGTGCACATCAAACATTGTCCAACACAAGGGGTGGGTGTGGGAGGGGAGGGAATTTACAATGACCTCCAAACTCATCCTAGCAATTTGGTCCTATCCAAATTTTTGCACTTCTTGCCATCACCATTACTAAAGGCAGGCAGGCAAGTCTATCAAAACAGACCTCAGGAGATCATCAAATCCACTTTCTGGATCCAAGACAGGCTCAGCTGTGTCTAGGTTATTCCCAGTAAATGTTTGCTTAACCTGCTCTTAAAAACATCCCCTGATAAATGCCCCACCTTCTCTTCCAGTGCCTCATTGCTGCAGGACTGTCCACACTTCAACACCACAGCCTGAGCTCATATCCCTCCCAGTTGTGGAGATTTATTCTTTTTCTACCTCTCCTCCTTAAGTATTTGACATTATGTCATGTTCATCTTGAATCACTTGACAATCTCTCTCCCAGCCTGGCACTTTCCAGACTTCTCCCTATTCCCACCGTGGACTGGAAATTATTTCCAAAACAGGACACAGCCGCCATGCACAGAAGGGAATTGCACTAGGTGTGTTGTACATGAAAACCCTGTTTGCACAGCTCACAACCTTTCCTTCTTTCCCTTGTTTTTCCCACAGCAGCTAACCACTGCCACCTCCTCCCTGGTTCTGCTGGACCCTGATCAGTTGTGGCTCCCTGTTTCTCAGGCCCTTCAGGTCATAGAAAGACAGCTCCACAGTTTCCCCCAGGTCTGCCTGAACTTCAGCAACAACTTCAGCTTCTCTTCAGAGAGCTAGTTGTGAAGTGCTGCAGGGCAGGGGTGAGTTCCAGCAGGTTGGAGCCGCCTGCCAGGTGTTGGGCTAAACACAGATCCACCAAAGAAGCAGTCTCATCTCTGCTTCAGCACATCATGCAAAGGTCTGAAACTTTGATTTTTATTTTATTTTCTAAACCAGGTTAAAAATTACATACATCCTGCTCAGCCTAGCTAGTGAGGAAGCTGGGAGCTGGTTTGTTTTCAGGCCTACCATAAATAGCAAACAGAGCTGGTGTGTGGGAGCTTCTTGACCTCCAGTATGACTTCCACCCAGCAGTAACCACATCAATTTAACCAGCAGTTGTGACCAGAGAGCAGCTCATGGTCTCCAAGGAGTTCACAGGTGGCTTGGAAAATAAAGTGACCTTGTTGTGCCTGAATCTTTTCCTTCCGCATTTTGACATTTTTATGGGGCTTGCTGAGGGGTGGTTTCTCAACAGGGGCTGAACCCCTGAGCCCAGGGGTGCCCAGGTGGCCAAGAAGGCCAATGGTCCCTGGGCTGTCCCAGACATGGGGGGGCAACAGAAGCAGGGGAGCGACCGTCCCTGTGCTGGACACTGCTGAGACCACACCTCGAGGGCTGTGTCTATTTCTAAGCCCCTCATGACAAGGAATTGAGGGACTGGAGCAGGTCCACGGAAGAGAATAGAGCTGGGAAAGGGTCTGGAGCCCCAGAAGCAGCTGACAGAGCTGGGAAAGGGGCTCAGCCTGGAGAAAAGGAGGCTCAGGAGGAGCCTTGTGGCTCTGCACAACTCCCTGACAGCAGGCGATAGCCAGGGTGGTGGTCAGGCTCTGCTCCCAGGGAACAGGGACAGGAGGAGAGGGAACGGCCTCAGGCTGGGCCAGGAGAGGCTTAGATTGGATGTAAGGAAGAATTTCTTCCCAGAAAGGGTTGTGAAGTGTTGGAACTGTCCAGAGAGGTGATGGAGTCACCACCCTTGGAGGTACTTAAGAGATGTGTAGATGTGGCACCTGGGGACACTTTTTATTGTTGGGCATGGCAGTGCTGGGTTAATTGTTGGACTCACTGATCTTAAAGATTTTTTCCAACCTGATTCCATGATTCCCTGAAATTTCTCATGAACTCACACAGCTTCTGAATGTACTGACATTTAAGTGATACCCTGATACCCCAGGAATTGCAATTAAATATAAGACAGGAATTTGTTGCGTGCATTGAAAGATGCAATTTGGAACACATGCGCTTCAGTGCACTAATGTTACACATCTTGTTTCTCAGTCTAGACAAGCCTTTAGCATTCCCACCACACCACCAGAAATTCCACATTCTGAGGAGAAGAAAATCCTCAGAAAGCTCCTCACCAACTTGCAAAAAAAAAAAAAAAAAAAAAGACAGTGCTTCCTCTTCATGGCTCACTCGGCAGAACTTTAATATCTACTGCAGAAACAACTGCTAAAGAGAGAATGTGAGATTTAGAAATGAGGGTTGCTGGTGCAGGCCTGACCAGTGACTTGGTTTTGTTGGGTTTTCCTTAACCACAGGCATAAGAATATGCGTCACAAAGAAAAGAGCACAGAAGGGAGAGAAAGGAGAAGAAAGCTGATTCTTTGCTCCTCCTGGGTTACAAAAGGGGCTATTTTGATTCTGCAACCTACTGCAGTGCAGTGTTTTCTTCATCTACATGCAGTTGCTCCTGTGTTTTTGTTGCACTTGTAGTTTGCCAACCTTTTATTTTTTTTTTTTTCTTAAGTGGAGGGAAAGGTATGTTCCTATCCCATGCAGTCAGACACCATGGAAAATGTGATAGTTAAAGCATAGACCCTCTGACAGTGGGGGGAGAGGGGGTGGAGAAAGACAGCACAAACCCAACAATTTAGTTATCAGGAAAAAAAAATTAAATTAGCCTTTAAGCTCTTGTTACCCTGTTTCATGTTGGGCTGAGACTCCTCTCTCAAACTCACTTCAAAAGCTCCCACTTTGACAACTTGTGCTAAAGTGGCCCATCTTTCCCTAACACAGCTGAATTACCCTGATGCATGAGGACAGGATGCAAGTATTCTCCGCCTGCGCTGGACCAGGAGATTTAAGCACAAAGATAAAAAACGAACAAAAACCAGTGTCAGTGTTTCTGTAACAGTAACATCTGAAACCACAAGTCAGCTCAAGGTTCCACAGAGCCAGGACCCGTGAGGAGAAAAATAAAATAAAAGTCCCTGGTCTTAAGAGTTGGAAGAAAGGTTATCAGACTGTGGCACACTGATCAAGTCCCAGCACTGAGTAATTAAAAGACTCTCTGGCTAAGTAACTCACCTTGTTTTACACTGAAAAAAAAATAGACTTTTACAGTGAAAAAAATAATAATAAAAAAGGCAAAGGCAAGAGCTTATCTGCTCCAGATGAGTGCAAGGTATCGTTCCAGCAGATTTTTGTAGATCATCCCACATGCACACTAATTAAATGGGACACATTTTAATGATATCATTATCATTATCATTTCAGTCATATCATTTCAGCCGTGCTTTCAAGAAGATTATTTTTTTTCCCCTTCCAGAGCAGAATGACTTATCTCATAACTTCTGCCTCATGAAAGTTTAGCTGCTTTGTTACTTGAACCCCTTTGCTCCCTGCTGTATGCCATGTACTCACCAGGTCACCCTGACACCAGAGCCCTTTGCTCCTGGGGACTGCTATGACAGCTGAGTCCCTTTGGCAAATATATATGCTAGGATCCCCAAACAAATAATTTTCTACTGCTCTTTGCACTAAGCCAAGAGTACAACTTTAAAGCAACAAAATCTAACTCCTCTGGAGTGCTGCACCTTCAATAATTTATTTCTGAATGCTTTAACAAATTCCCATCTGATCCAGCCATGACCCCAAGAAAGTGCCCACTTCACTTATTGTTTAGTAAGAAAGTCCCTGACAGATCTGCTGGACAGAGCAGGATAGTGAAAATACAAACTAGACAGGAAAAGTAACAGATTTGTACTTTGTGGCCATGTCCTGGTCCTTCCTGAATATTTTCATTTCTAGATTCTCACTATTCAAAGGCAAACTGGAGACAAAGCACACCACATGCTTTGCATACCTTGAGCAAAAGAAAATTAGTGAGGATGGGTTAATACAGTTTCGGAGGAGACAAGGCAGGTGAAGTGACTTGTCAAATGTCACCTCCAGGGAAATATCACCTTAATTACAAATAAAAAGGGTAACCCAGTGAAGTAAATTTTTACCACACTCCTGATCACTCCACTGTAGACCTCAAAGACAAAGCCTGTGTTTATTGCCTTGGTTTGGCCAGTGTCAATCAGCAATTGAAGAAGGAACCCTTAGATATGTCCAAAACTAGCAAAATATCAAACAGCTTAGAAGACCTGGAGTAACTTTGTTGTGGAGTTGAAAATGAAAGCTATTCTGCTACAAACAGAAATAATCAATTTTTTATGCATTAAAATAGGGAAACTGATAAAAGTTCAGACCATTTCCATGGTGAGGCACCAAAGACAGAGGACCAAAGGGTGAGCTGGCATCATTGTAGTCACTGGGGCACCCTCCTGCAGCACCTGGAACTCATTTAGTTGCATGGGACTTGCCTGATGACTTGGGGAAGGACACCATCCCAGCCATCCTTCTTTCCATGGCAAGGAGCCAGAGGGGCTGGGGAGAGTTGCTGAGCTCAGCAGGCACAGGAGTTGGTGGCTCAGAATGAAATTTAGGGGGGGTTGAGCTCTGCCATTGCATATCCCAATCAGCCTCAGCTGGTGCTGTGCAAGAATTTTGGTGCTTGCCCCACGCTGACCTCTTCTCCCTGTGTGGTCTGTGAGACACACTGCCAGATGCAGCACTGCTGTAGTTCTTAGAGCAGTTCAAGGTTATTAAAAGAAAAAAGAAAATAAGGGGGAAAAAAGGAAACAAAAAAACCTAGCTCTCTCTTCTGAGAATGGGATGGTGCCCAACAGATGCAATGAAAAGAAATTAAATGGTGCTAATTTGTTGATTGCTTACACTGCCATGAACATGGCAGATTAAATAGCAAATTTATAACCTGACTGCACTCCAGCTGAAAAATCACTGTGCTTGGAAGAGAAAAGCCTCATAAGAGTGCTGCTGTGCTATTTAACTGCTTTTTCAATTGTTATGACCCACCTCCATGCCTATTTTACAAGACATTTCTTTCCCTTTTCTGCTCCAGTTTAACAGGTGCCTGGTGCAGGAAAAGGAAAAGGAAATGAGGCAAAGGTGGAGGAGGACAGAGGCAAGAAGGCAGGTGGAAGCTAGGCAAAGGGAAACAGAGACATTATTTGAACAATGCTCAGAGTTGACATTTGCAGGGTTCAACGTGTCACGAAGGCTCATTCTTGGGAGCAAGGGTGGACCTGTGGGCCTCAGAAGGAAGGAAATGTTGTATAAAGCAGAAAGGAAGAGGCTAGTGCTCTGACTCTTCAATTTGCTCATCAGGCTGGAGGAAATAAGATGTCCTTATGTTGGAGGCCAGCAGCAAAGAGCCCCCTTTAGCAGCAGGGCTTGTTCCCCTGGTGTATCTCTGGGCATCAGGCTGACTGCTCAGGAGGCAAGGATGACTTTCTGAGGACTGCAAGATAAACAGAAAGCCTGGAAACCAACTGATGTTGTACCAACCAGGGAACAGCATCACTTTAAAGCTTTCCCTTTTATTTTAAAAATGTGATTATGAGCTCATAGCACCACAGGGAATGAAACCAAAATGTGGAAGTGCCTAAATACAGCAAAGGGAATCTTTTATGGAAACAGCCTCAAATATTGAGGGAAGCTTTTTAGTGAACGTCCCAGTGGGAGAAATGATATGAGCACTGCTCTTCCTCATCTCCATCAGCAATTTCAGTGATCAACTGGGAGGATCAAGAGGAACTCACAGTTTCTGCCAGTAAGGATTTGGCTTGCTGGTGGATGAGACAGGAGGACACCAAAATGAATGACTCTTCAGGACCAATCAATGTTAATTACACACATGTGTAGGAAGGTGTTGATAATGGCCTGTGGTAGGAAGCAACTCTCGAGTTACCCTGCCTGGATGAGATTGTGAGCTTACTTTGTTTTTCCCTGCCTTCCCCCCAGGATAAAAAATTGAGCAGCTCTTCCCTCTATTCTGGCTTTTGCTCATTTGCTCCTTCCCCTGCAAGCTGGCTCTGCTGAGCAACCTGCAGCACTGGTCATCCCAAAACCACATTTTTCTTGCCTCTTCATCCTGTTGCCTGCAGGAGTGCCAGGTTCTGGCTGACAGGCTGCTTTGCCTGAGTACCTGTGAAGCAGAGAGGTTGTGCCAAGGAATAGGCAGTATGTCTGAAAACTGACATAGATCAGTGTTTGGCCCTAAATAAGGACATAAAATACATTATGATATGTGAGCGTTAGAACTGATCCAAGTTTTCACATTCTAAAATCCTGACGGGAATTACTAATCTAATTTCAAGGGAGAAGAGAGAGAGTGAGAAGGTGTCCTTCTAAAATATTAACAATTTCTGCGCACCATGATTATCATCCTGTACAGATGGGGGGTGCTCTGCACAATTAATGCTGGGTCTTAATTATGAGTAGGGAGTGATTCTGGCATTGGACTGAGACCAAGGCAAGACCAGGGGCCACATGCACAGTCACCAGCACTGGGTTTTACAGGCTGGAAGGCTGTTTGATCTCCTAAGATTTTCCCTTACCTAGTGTGCTGGCAGTTGTGCAAGACAACATTTTGCTAACCTCTCAGAAGACTTTCAGGAATTTCCACAGAAGAAAAAAAAAAAAAAAGAAAATAAGAAAAACAAACAGGAGGCCAGGCCCTGGAGCTATTCCCTTTGGCAAAAATGACAGAGGAGAGTTGGAGGATTTGCATCTGGAATTCAGGGAGGTGTCCTGTGGCCTGCAGGGGTGAGGTGGCTTTGCGTGGCTTTGGGCAAACTGCTTCTCCTGTAAAGGTCTGTGTGCCACAGCTGTCTCTTAGCAGATCCTGGTGTGGCCACTGGCCCATGGTCTCTGGTGGTGGCTATGTGGCCACTCCAACACATATAGAAAGGCTCTGGGGAAGGAAAGAATCCTTGGGCTTCTAAGCTCCTCAGCTGAACTGTTATCCATACAGCTTGCCATCCCCCCAAAAGGGCAGATTTACAAGCGTACAAAGCTGAAGGTAGTGAAGGGATCATTATGATAGCCTCACTTTAAAAAGTTTAATGAAACTCCACAGAGGATCCTTTGCCCAAAACTTCCTTTTTATAGCCAAAATAACTCCACTCAGCTGCTACCTTCTTACAGCCAAAATAGCATGGCTAAACCTCAGGAGGAGGTGCAGGGTGAGGGGAATAAATTCTCTTGGAGCACAGGACATCTTATGAATGAGTCTCCTACCAAAAATAAGCCCAGGACATCCAGCACATGAGAACATCTTGACCTAGGGTGTAAATGTATCCCTGGACATTTTTTCCAGCCACCAGTGCCTACAAAGATGCAAGTAGCTTAGAAAGGGCCTCTGCTTTACCTCTCTAGTGGCAGAGTCCAACTGATTGTTAGCAGCAAAAGCAAATGGAAGCCTCATTTAAGTGGGAGGTGAAACAAAACAAGGGCAGTGGTTTTCTCCTAACATTGCTTCCCGTGGTGTGGATTTCACCAGAAGGTTTTGAGCAGCCAAGCTGCAATGGCTTAAGAATAGATGGAAGATATCACTCCTGAGTTGCCATTTCCCATCAAGCAGCAGTGTCCAGTGCTCCTGCTCCTGGTCTGCAGCAGAGTTAGCTAGGAATAAAATTTCCACAAAATCTATAGCAGTAGAGTAAGATGCGCCCAGGCATTCCCACACTGCGTGTGGCAGACATGGCAGACAATCAATTCTTACTTCAACTTAAGAACTGAATAGCATTTTGTGGAAAAAGTAAACAAGTAGGAAAAGCAGAGGGGGTAGTAAAGTGACCCATGCTGATCCACAAACAGCTACACTTTCATGACTAAGGGGTCAAAAGTCCAGAAATATAAGGTCTGGAAGTTTCAGCTTTGACTTCAAGATATCACAATGATCAGGGTGTAATGAACAGGTGAATGAGGTGGGGAATAAGTGGAGCTCTTACTAAACCAGAGAAAGAGCTCTGTGTATGGAACAACATTTATATTTCCATTCCTTATCATGGTTAACCCAGGACATTACCTTTCTAGAGAAAGTCTGTACCAGATTTCTACTTGTCTTCCAGGGAGAAAATCATGCAAGAATCACACATGTGATAGCACAGGCCCAACCCAGATAATGAGAAATTCTCATATCTTTCTTTATGGCAAGCCAACTGTAATGCCTACCAGACCTAACCCAGTGGCAGTTCTAAAAGGCACATTCCACTCAAATTTGTCATTATCTCAAGTCCTTTATGCCCCATTTCGGGAGCCAAAAAGGACAGTGAGTAAGCACCACACAGCCACTTGCTCAGTCCTTCATGAGTGCAATGGGGGGGAAAGTAGAAGAGCAAAAACGAAAAAACTCACAAGTTGAGACAAAGTTTAACAGGAAGGGCAAAAGCTGCACATGCAAGCAAAGCAAGTCAAGAAATTCATTCCCTGCTCCCCATGGGCAGGCAGGTGCTCAGCCATCCCCAGGAAAGTCAGGCTCTATCACAGGTGGCTTGGGAGGACAAATGTCACCTCTCCAAATGTCACCTTCTTCCTTCTCCCCCCAGCTTTGTGTGCTGAGCCCAACACCATATGGTCTGAAATATCCCTGTGGTCAGCTGGGGTCAGCTGTCCTGGATGTGTCCCCTCCCAGACCTTTGTGAGGAGCAGCAAAGCCTTGTTGTGCAAACACTGAGCTTCCATAACCAACACATCCCTGTGTTATCAACATTGTTTACAGCACAGATCCAAAACACGGCCACACTCCTGGCACGGTGAAGGAAATTAATTGTGTTCCAGCCAAAAGCAGCACAAAGTGATTGCCATACACTGGATATCAGAGGTACACTCTGCTCCAGCTGTCCTTAAATGCGCTCTTTCTGTGGCATTCTGCAGCAAGTGAAATTGTTCAGGTTTTTTTTCTGACACAGGGTACTTTGTGCTACCTTGCATTCGCTCCAGGTAAAAACATCCAAAGAGGCCATCAACACAGAGCATTGCAACTTGTGACCCTTTGGGAACTGGCAGCTTTGGACTTCTAAGCCAATGAGCAAATGGAAATTTATCTTTATGCCCTGTCTTGGGAGTTCTGGTAGATGAAGCAGGCATTGTTGTGTTGATTAACATGCCCTTTTGTGTCCCTGAGAATTTCTTCATGACTGAAAGGGCTAAAATCTGATTCCACCGCAGGGGGCTACCACCCACATTATGGGAGAAAGAGATCAGAGCGTGTCTCTGCACCTCTGCTGCTCTGTTCTTGCTCAGGGTTTTATTTTTGTCTGCCAGTAAATGTGCTGGGCAGTGGACGGTGGTGGCTGAGACAAAGGCACACTCCGCTTCCTGCTGCCTCTTTCCACAGAAGCAGAAAACCCTTGGTAGCAGCAGAATGAAAGCGAGCAGCACCTCCACACCTGCCCAACAAGGATGGAGGGGGGGCACTAGTCAGATCCAGACAACCAGTTTCTGAATAAAAAATAACCGTCAGGCAAGAACTGTGCAGAGGACCAGAGAAGAAATAGCTGAATTGCCTGGATACTGCACTTTAGGCAGTATACTGATGCCCTGGAGACCCAGCTGACTTCCCTCATAGTTGTTTTGTAGAAAATCAGCTGAATCTTGACCACAGCATACTGCTCAAGAACATTTTTACTCTAAGTAGACAATTTCTGATGTCTGTGAAAAGATCTGCTGAATGTGTTACTTTGACAAATATTGTGAAACACGAATTCATTACCACTGATGTGTGGTTAGGAAGAAATACCCCCCAATACAGCTTAATCTGTAGCCACAATTTGTCAGACAGATGCAACTTCCAGATTTGCAGCTGCAGAAATGAAACCACAGTTCAGTCAGAGTCAGTTACTGAAAGAGCTGTGCTGTGCAGTTAGACCTGCCCTTGCTGCATGGTGAACCCAAAATTTCAGTGCATTTCCAGGTGTTGCAGTGTATGAAAGCCAGCATAATGCAAATAGGGCAGGACAGGATCAAATATCTTTTGATCATGTTTTTGCCCCAATGATGTTTTATTGAGAATATTTTATTGTGGAGAAAACTACACAGAAGTCAGAGAAGTCAGCAAGTTTGGTGTTAGAATTGACATCAAACCAACCTGCTCTCCTTCAGTTTGAAGCCACTCTACCTTGTTCTATCACTCCAAGCCCTTGTAAATAGTTTCTTTCCATCTTTCCTGTTGACTCCTTCAGGCACTGGAAGGGGCAATTAGGTCATCCTGAAGCCTCTTTTTCTCCAGGCTGACAAACCCACTTCTCTCAGTCTTTCCTCACAGTGGAGTTGAACTGAGATCATCTTGGTGGTCTCCTCTGGACTGGCTCCAACAGGTTGATGCTCTTCCTGTGCTGGGGAAGAGGAAACCACAAAGGAAAACTGCACACACAGAGCAAATTAAGGATGCTGTCAAGAATTCCAGGTGGGAATTCTGTGGTAATTCTTCATTGACTGTTCTTCGCTGTACTGAAAGCACAGCGACCTCTGAAAGGAGGCTTGAACTGGGGGCTCTGTTGTACTCTACAGACAGCCTTTGTTGTCATGCTGTAATTTACATCAGTTACCTCTATCAGTTTTAGCTTTTTTTTTTTTTTTTTTTTATCAGACCTTCCCAAACATCCTTCATCTGAACAAAACAGAGGCTTCTTCTGTCTTATGAACTACATGATGAATTCCATCTCCACTGGTGAGGATGCACCAGCATGGAAAACCACCACCACCCAGTCAGAGATGCTGGCAGAACCAATCATGGTTTACCTGTCCAGTTTAGCCTTTTCTGTCTGAGTATTAAAATCTGCTCGATAAGGTCTCAGGCCACGTATGCTATCAGTTTCCACTTAAAAGGAGCACTGAATTTTGTTCTGCTGTTTCTTGTCTAGTATATCTAGTAGTGCACAACTTTCTCTTCAGTGTTTTTAGTGAGAATTTGTTAAATTCCAGAGGTTTCAAATTTGACACTTGCTAGGCACTCTGTAAATCAGATCGTCCACTGATTCCAGGATATCACAACATCTGAGGATCTGACCCTTTAAGCTGCCCATATTTGCCCTTCTGGGTCTGTCTGAGTCAGACAGATTTTTCTTTCCAGTTTGGGAATCCTGTCCTCTCCAAACTGTTTCTGAAACCACTCCCGGGATAAACAAGAGTATTTCATATGTGTAAGATATGACTTTTCGCTAACAGCCAAATTAAGACGTGTTATCTGATGAAATGCAAGGCCTGATGCTTGCTACATGACAACAATACCTACTTTAAATGCCAATTCATAACATCTTTACTATAAATCACTTTGACAACTGCAATGTCTTGCTTTGTTTCCCGCATAAAGGTCAAAGTGTTGTAGTGAACAGAAGTTCTCTACAAATACTAGGAGTTAATACTCTGCATGACTAAATGCCTGACAGAGAAATCACATCACTTAGAGCAGACCTGGACAGAGCAGCAGAATTTATAAAAATCCTGGATCAGGCTTCCTGATATGCCTATCTAGGGACAACATGCCTGAAGGGCAGCAGAAGTGACACAAATTGCTTTTTGCCATCATCTCACATGGTATCTTCCCCACAACTTTATCTCAGACTTCATCTTATCTAAAAAACAGGAAGGCTTATGACATTAGAATCATGTGTATTTGTGTCTTAGAGCAGTCTTGAACTCCCAAGCATTTGCTGTTTTATTTAAAAAAAAATGGTCATACAAATGACAAAACAACAACAACAAAAGAAAAGCCCAGTTTTGGTCTCAAACTTATTTTAATCTTCACAAAATTCATGGTTCAGAAGAGACATAGGGGAGGCCTTACCAGGATATTGGGGTGTTTGTTGTTTTATGGCACTATTTAGAACAGTTTTATCAGGAAGGCTGAGCACCAAATTGTACAGCAGACAGCTTCCAAGAGCAGCTTTTTGTTTTAAGACCATAAAAGGCAAAAATAAACTGCCTTTTTCTCTGTGATCAAAGACCCTGCATAAAAAGTGTCAGGAGGACCTTAAATGCCAGTTCCTGTACTCCCAATGTGTGTATCTTGGACATCTTCCAGTGTGGGAGCAAGATGGACTTTTATTTTTATTTTCCTTTTAAATGGGAAAAAGCTGCCAAAATACATAAGGAGAAGGATTAGAGCCAGTTGCTTTTTGTTGGTTCTTGGATGGGAACACTGCCAGGCAAAGCCGTATGCTGAATTCCCAGGGAATTTTCACTCTCAAAAGCCAGCTTCTGGATTTCCCTCATTTGGGAAGCTTTCCCTGAAAGGGATATTCATATCTAGGAATCAGCTCAATGCAGAATTGTTGTACTGGCAAATTGGCTGCTGTCTATTCAAATGCTGCTCTGCATAGCAGCCTTTGCTGGTTTGTTTTTTTTTTTTCATTTTTTTCCTCCCCATTAGGCTGGGATGCCTGGTGAGCTGGGCATGTTTCAAAAGCAGGATTGCAGGGCACCCTGGGTAATCCAAAGTGTGCTCTTACAAAAGCAGGAAGAGACCGTTGCTCCTGGTATCAATAGCTGTTAACACTGACTCTCCAGGGTCACTTGCCAAGGCTGAACAATTGGCCACAAACACATTATTTCTATCTTTCTCGGGGCCTGTGACGGTGTTGCAGCTGTTATCCCATAAAGGGACAGAGAGATGCCTCTTGCTGCTTATCCACCCTGTGCCAAACATCCTCCCTGTCCTGCGCCTCCCCTCTGCCCTGTTAGGTGGTCACATCGCTGGGGAAGAAAGGAAAATTTCTAAAGGAAAAAGCTTCCCAGAATCTTCTCGCTTGCCTACACAAGCAGAGGAAAAGGATGTGAAAAATCAGACAAAAGATGCAACTCTGAGAACTGTTTTGACATGGCAACGGTTTTGTCAACTCAGGAGAAAAAAAGTAATCTTGGCAGGAATCATGTGTCAAGGAGAGATTTTTTTTATTTTTCATGTGTCAAGGAGAGATTTCATTGAGGCTTTCCAATAAAATACCATACTGCAGAAAGGCTAGACCCATGATTAAAACATTAGACAGGGCATCTGGATTTTTCTTCTTTGGAAGATAATTTTTATATGTCTATGTATCACTTCATGCCTTTATATTTGACTCTGTAAAATGGGTACAGTAATATTTATGTATTACAAATAAATTCTTGAGCTGTTTTGAGACATTCAGAGGCTGAAGTGATAAGAACAACAACAAAAAGTGCTAAGAAATAGCAGTATATATTACAGATACTGCACAGAAAAACTAAGCAACTTGTCAGACATTTCAGTTGGCTTCAGCAGATAGCAGAGAAAGAAAGCAAGAGCACACATCATTGGCCAAGCATGAAAAACACATAATCCACCTTTAACCTACAAACTTCTATGATTTTTAAATAGATTGTTTCTCTGTTCATTAGTACATTAGTAGGGACATAATTTATCCTTGTAGTAAAGTCCAAATGCCCTTATTACTTCTGAACCCTGATGCTGAAATGTAGCTCTTTTAAAGTTAGCAGTAATCATTTGCAATACAGTAAGCAGATGGAGACCCCATCAGAAATCAATGTCCCATTGTAATAGGTCCTGTGTGTCTAGACAGTCAGAGACAGTCCCAGCCTCTGAAAAGATTATGGGCTGAATAGACAAGAGAAACAAAAAAAAAAAAAAAAAAAAAAAAAAAAAAAAAAAAAAAAAAAAAAAGTGGAGAAGAAGCCAGCAGACCACAAATGAAGTGTTGTGCTCAGGTTCCCAGTGCTGGTCCCTGGCGAAACGGAGATGAGGATGGGCCTGGGGGTGCTGTAGCTGAGTGCTTCACACCCCACCTCCAACTCTGGGCACAGAGTAAGGACTGCTGAAGGGCTCCTGCTGCTAGCGAGAACAACAATGAAAGGAAGATAACAGGATCATCCAGGGATTCAGTAGCGGAGGAGAGCTGACATGATATTTATTTGCTGTCTGCAGGAGAGAATCATATTTCTTTTGCACAGATGGATGCGTGCACAATCAACTTCTGAAGATGCAAAACAAGGGTTTCTGATTTCCATCCAGGCTTACCTAGTGATTACATTAAAGCCAGAGATAGCTGTAACTGCATCTGAATAATTTTAATTAGCAAAAATTAATTAGTTCTCATCCACAGCAGTACCTGCAGGTGCAGTGGACTTGCTTAAGGTTAGTTAAGGTCTAGTTAGGATTTAGCTTCTGTGAAAACAGCTTCTATGACCTCCAAAATTGCTTGTGAATTTCATCCAAACTTGGCAGTTAGTTTCCCCATAAGAACTGTGAAATTCTGAGAAGATCTGAGGGTTGATAGTGAAAAAAGAAACTGATAGTATCTCTACAGCTGCATAACCTCATCCCACCGGATATTTGAGCTTCCATGCAGACAAACACACTAGGAGTTGGGGATTATTTTGTTCATTTTAAAGTTGTTTGTAAATGCACTCATTGTATCTAATTTTAACCCTCATGTACATATCTTTCTTCTCTTTAACAGCAGTAGGATTGAATTTTGATCTGATTAAATTAGATTTTTTTTTTTAATATCTATGCTTAGACTGTGAGGAATTCTTTTTAAGAGATACTCTATTTCTTCTTAGCATCTTATCCTGAAGCTTTGATAAAAGCCTTAAGTCCAAAAACAATCCTGTCAAAGTTGCTTATGAACAAACAAAAATCAATATTTATCTGAAAATGCCCGTCTTGGGATTATCTCAATGGTCCAGGACTTTCTGAGTGTAATCATCATGAATGCACACTGAGAAATCTGTCCCTGGTGAGTTACTGGGGCTGGGTTTTGCTGCAGCCCCAGGTTTTGGCACTGACAGCTCAGAGAGTTGCTGAGACAGGCTGCTCCTCCTTTATATCCTGCCTGTCCCTGCCTCTTCTTCCAACCTGTTCCAAGCCTCCAGACAGCCAGAATATTGTTCTTAATTCAAAGACCCAGCATTCCTGTGGCTAATCCCCCCCCAGTCCTAAGGATGCCTGCCTGCTGCTGGCCAGGAATGCCCCCCACTGCCAGCCCATGCCTTGGACCCAAAGGCTCTCCCACTGAAGTTCAGGGACGATTTGCTTGTGGATGCAGAGCTGCCAGCTTGCTGCCTGTGATGGTGGTGGTGGCGCTGAGCAGCAAGAACATTCCACAGCAAGGAAAAGGCCATTGCATTTGGGGCAGTACCCACGTGTTGCATTATCCAGAAGAATGTGAATGAATGGCAGTATCTTATTCTTCATTGATCTGAACACAGAAGGCCTCAATGACTCAGTTTTCTCATCAAGAGGACGTTGGTCTGATGAATCACAGCTTGGCTGTTTGCAATACCAAGGGGTGTAGGAGGCACCACTTTGCGTGTACCTGATCAAATTAATAGATCAGATCTACACATCTACACCCAGCTAAAAAAACCACATCAGTGCTTTTGATGATCAACCACACACCCACATTTGCTGAAAGCTTTCCTTAACAGATTGTACTAGAGGGACACTGTGATTTCTTTTCTGATCAAGATACAGAACTATCTATATCCTTTTGCTGATGTGCTCAAATGTGTTGGTCCAGACTGTAGATTTATTGCCCACAATGTTTGAGTCCAAGACTCAAACAAACTTCTTTCCTTTTAATACATTTACAGTTTCAACAGCTGAGTTACATAATATTAATCAAAACTTGGCATAGAGACATTAAAAACAGACTATGCCTTTTTTCTTTTTTTTAAGTGAGGTGCCAACTTACAACTAGAGAACAAATGTTAAGTTCTGGGAGATGGATTTGGGGAGACAAACACTAATTTATTACAAGTATGTTAGTCATAGATGAAGAATCCATTTTCTTGAGTATATAACTTTCTATTTAAAAGTATGCCTCAATCCAGCTGGGTTGCATCCTAAAGAAAAATTTTCTTAATTAGGAAACACAATATAGTTCTTACAAAAAAGTCAATTTTTCACTTTTCTTATTTGTATCTCTGTGTGCATGCAAAACAACCTGTTAACCACCCTGCTTATAAACTCTGTCTGATTCTAGGGATCCCCCATGTTATTCTATACCATATTGCAAATTCTGTTCTCATTGTTGTGTGTGCCAGTGACCTTTTGCCTTCAAATTCAGCTGAAGTCCTCTGGGAGGTGACAGAAAGAAAAAAAAGCCTTTAACTTGGGTAGATATAACAGTGGAGAGTCATTAAATCTTGGTGACCAGCTATTCAGTTACAGTCCATTTAATCATACAGCAGCAAAATAATTGGCAATGGCTCAAGGCAAACTAATTATTCCAACCTGAAACTCAGCAGGGTAACAAGTAAACTGTGGATGAGGTGGTGATAGATTTTGCACATCTGACTGGTCTGATCTGTGAGGCTCCTGACAAGGAGACTAATGACAACCCAGGAAGTGTTCTCTCTTCAGTCATGTCAAAAAATGAGGGAAGACTGGGAGCAGAAAAACATCTGCTGGAAGGAGAGGAAAAGACCACTTTCAGGAGCAAAAAGGGAGACAAAGAAGCATGGGCTCTTTAAAAGCCTCTAATCTAAACCTTAAGGTTGCACGCCCACAGGGGCACAGAGGCAGGCTAATGTGTACAGTTTGCCTTTTATTTATTTTTTTTCAACTCTATTTTTCTCCCCTCTGTATGTCTTGCATCAGCGAAAAACTAATTAGGTTTGCTGGCAACCATACGTATGCTGGGAAAACCATGTGGCAAGCTCAGAGACTCTTGGACTTGTAGCTTGGGGAAGGAATTAGCTGGAGCACTCAGAATGCAATATTTGGGTGAGTATTTGCAGGTTAGTGACAGCAGAGCCCCTTCCTCTGGTAATCACACCACTGCGGTCTGGTGAGGCCCTAAGATGTCCAGGACACTTAGGGAAGTAAACATTGTTCACTCCTGGAAAAAACAAAATAGTCACTAGTTACTTGGATATTGTTCTGGTGCAGGGTGAAAATTCAGATGTTCCTCACTAAGTCCTCAAAAATCAGGAGATGGCCAAAATGTTTGGGGGATAGTTTAGAGGACAGAATTTCCTGGAATGAAGGTACAAAAGTGTGCCTCCTTCTTTCTGTGCAGTAGCACAAAAGCTTTCCAAAAAGCAGAGAGGGTTGTACCAAAACAACAGAGCAACAAAGTAGAAATTATTCAAGTGGGGGCTGTGAAGAAATTATCACATTGTGCTCTGTAAGGCATAACCTGGTGAGTAGCTGCAAATACCAGAAATTACAACAACAGCAACAACAACAAAAACAACAAAAGTTTTTCCTCTGACCCTTAAACAAAAGTCAAGAGCTAATTATAGAAGCCAAGTTCAAACATTATGAGCAAATAATTCAGATTAACATTTTCTGTGTTTTGGAGAATAAAATCTCTCTCTTTGCAGCAACTTCTAAAATATTTAGTGCAGGAGGACAGGACTGGCAGACATGCAAGAAAAAGTGAAATAAAGTTTAACTGAAGGAATGAGCTATGTACCAGTGTTTATTAAAGTCACTACTAGAAATGTACAAGTAGTAATCAGACTACTTGTTTTTCATTCAATGCGATTCTTCTGCAGAAACCAGAGATAATCATAAAAATGACATAGAGGTCCAGATTCGAAGGAAAACAGTGCCTTAGATTAGGTTCTACACTCTCTGTCAAACTATCTTGAATACTTTCATCAAGAAAAGTCCACCTCTTTCCTGGCTCCCATGGCTAATTACTCTCTTCATGACTTTTTCCCCCCTGAAAATGGGCAAGGTATCTATAGACGTCCAATTTGTGGAGATTGTCCTTAAATGAACTCTCTTCCACACTTGTTTGTCATTGCTTCTAAGCACAGAGATCTGAGAGCTGATCTCACCCATGATGACTGATGTGAAGAGGGCACTGAGTACTTCTGTCTTCTCTGTGGGCATTCTTAATTAACCTTCCATCCCCATTCAGCAGCACACCTGCAGCTTCATCGTGCTTCCACTCTGTAACAGAGCAATAACAGCCTTTTATTTGCTGTGTCTGACATCATTTGCCAATTTGAGCTCTGCCTGAATTTTTCCTTTCCTAACCACATTTCTACATGCAGGAGCACTATTTCCATATTTCTTTGAGGTATTCTCGCCTTTTCCTTCTCTCTCATATCTCTGTTTTGCATTGGAGCTCCTTCAGTAACTCACTGTTTACAGGATGTTTTCTTGTTATGAATGTTTCTTTTTCTAGTGAAGAGTATATGAAAATTTTATGCCTTGAAAAGGAAAATATTCCAGTACTCCAGAGCTCCTTTGCCCTCCAAGGGACACAGAAAAGTCAGTTGCTGGTGCAGCACCATTCTCCCAACAAATATTGGGTTAGCTGAAGGATGGACAGCAGCTTCCACATGCCGTTTGAGTTAGCTGCTGATCATCAGATGAAGCCACTTCTGACAAAGGTGTGGTTTTATTGCAAAAAGGCATGAGAAGAGAGCCCATCCTGCCCATGCAGAATTTGCTGTGAGTCTGTACACCATTTCTCAAATAAGTTGAGGCTGAGAAAGAATCAGAGGTGTTTCTGACAGCTGATCATTCATACCTAAGACAGACCGTAAGGCAAATTTATGGCCTGAGGCTTCCAAACATGCAGGAGAAAAGGGTCCTTTTCACAGACAATTAGGGAGGAACAGAATTATGAACCTAAGGTATCTGCTGCAGGAACAGAGAAGGGCTTTTAATTGACATTTACTCTGTGCAGTGGGCACACAGGCAATGACAGCTGGCTGAACCTTGCCTCCTAAGCACAGTTTCAGCCATGCTGCACTGCCTCCACCACGAAGAAAGAAGCTGAGGGCACCAGCACAAGTGATCCTCACCTCTGTTTGACCCTCCCCACCGTTTCCCTGACTTTGATGATGGCAGAGAAAGAGCCTGCAGATAAAACGTGCTCACAAACTCAGTTCTTTCTCCTGCCAGCAGGACTGGCAATCTGGGTATTACCTCCCTCAATTTTTTAAAAAATCGAATGCAACCATGCAGATATGCATTAACTTAATATTATTAACAACCAGCACATTATTTATCTACTAAGAATGTGATAAATTCTGTCATATTACATATCTGAAAAAAACTACTGTTAACCAGCACAGATAACCTCAGTTAAAAACAGAATTAAGGATAGAGAATTAGAATAGTTTGTAAGAGTAGAGTCAATAAAAATAGAATTAGAATTAATAAGAGATGTAATTTTAATGATATGGAAAAAAAATCATAGAGGAAGACACTTGAACGTCCTGTATAACCACTGCCCAAAATCAAAATAACGCTTCCAGAAACACTTAACAAATACCTTTATCACAGAATCCATGCCATTGAGGGATATAAAAAGTTTTTGATCCAGATGCTGCTGTTTTCCCAAGATCAGTAACTGAATTTATAATGTATTAACTGGGCACAGGCAAAAATTAGTATTCTGATGTCTAGGTACATCTTGAGCAATCCATGATTGTGAAAGTCAGGAGAAATCCCATTTCCCTTAGCCAGAAAAGGTTAGCTTCCTATCTTATTTAAGGCCAAATGGACTTCACTTATCTATTTTATTGTTCACATCAGGGAGACACAAAGAGATATTTGAGTAACACAGGCAGAGTTATCTAATTAGCAGAGATGAGGGATGAGCTACAATTATTTCATCTATAAATACTTAATCAGATAAATGGCTCAATACTGTTCTGTTTTTCCCCTAAAGGGCTATTTTCTGGGTTTCTGAAGGAAAATATTCTATCATACATAACTTCTGTTGAACTAACAGAATTATTTGGACTACCCCCTCATGTGTAATTTAATATTCCTCTTGTTGGCCATGTTAAAATTGTTTTGCTAAAAAGTACAACAGTGAAAAAAAACCCTACTAATTTAATACTTTTTCTTGTTCTCTTTGCACCTATAAAAAGTGTTTCCTAGGAAAGAAACTGGTACAAGACAATTTCGGTGAAGATTTGGATGTGTGGAATTAGACACGGACAGTCAGCTGTCTTTTGCCATCCTAGGAATGAAAGAACAAATGGGTTATACTTTACTTTTCACAAGAACTGAAGTCATAATTATGAATTCCCTTCTTCTAACAAAGTTCAGAAATCGGAGTCAACTTATAACTGAATTTATTACATCTCATATATTCACAATGGGTTTTTGTATTAGTTTTTAAAAGACATGTAAGCAGCAATTTTGCACTGAGCATCATAAGTTACTGAACTTATACCTAAACTGTGAAATCTAACATCAGGAAGCAATATGATTTAGAAATAATGTTACTTTAATACATTTGATTAACATATGCTCTTTTACCCAAGTCAGCATCCATAACAACCAAGCTTCTGGAGAACAGATATTAGTAAAAAAAATGAACTTGAGAAATCAGACTTAAAATGAGAAATAAAATCAATTGTCACTTAAAAGCATTATGAGAGAAATTCTTAAATTTCCTATGAGTAGGACGGAGAAAAGTAAAATTCTGAGGATATTAATCTTCAGAGAAAGATTTTAAAAATGTGTAGATACACTACTATCATAAGGTTTTTTTTAAAGTAAGCATCAGGCTAAATGGAAGCCTATTAAAATAATCCTGTTTGCACCAAAATGTCGAAGCCAAAAAGGACCAGGGTCGGAGAGAGCGGTGACGGGCAGACGTTTCTGGAGCTTCAATGCCATCTGCTGTCTGGGTAAAAAGAGTGCAGTTATCCCGACACTTTACCATTTCCACGCAGCACTTTTCCATTCCCACGTGTAAAACTGAGCATAGGCTGGCCCCACAACTGCCGGTTCCCAGCAAAGTGACAGCAGAATAAGGAAAAAAACACCTCCAAAAACTTATTGGGACTGGGCAGCTCTCCAGGGAATGGAAAAAAAGAGGGATACAAGAAAAATGTAAAACAAACTGGCACCTCAATTCCATGCAAAGAGGGAACAACTATTTCAAGAAAGAGGGAAGTGGGCTCCAACTTCACAGCTTTTGAAAAAGTTTCTCCAGCAAGATTCCTTTCAAGACAGAACCTCTCTGTTTGGGTCCTAAAGTTAGGACAGGAGTCTATCTTTAAACAACAGCACTCACACTTCAAAGATGAGAGACATAAGAAGAAGACACAACAAAACTGCAAGTACAGATGGTCTAAGATCTACTTCACAGTTGTAAATGGCAGAAGACTGACAAATCATTTATCCAGGGATAAATAGTTCCAAAGGACTTGATGTCCTTTGAAGGCCCACAAAAGTGAGATTTCCAGCCTATTTTACCAGACCTCGGATTTCTGCTGTGCAAGTTTGGACTTTCACACTGACAAATTCTGTGGCATGCACAAAACAGTAAGGCTCTGTGACACTCCTACTTCAGAGAGCAAATGGCAAGCTCACTTGGCAGAGAAAAATGAGGCAGTGCAGTAAGTGAGCAGATTTGGGAATCTCCTACCTGAAGCAGTAATCAGATGCTCAAGAAATGCACGTTGAAGCACGAGCTAACTATTTTCCCCAATCCATTACAATCAATATGTGCACATTGGAGAAACCACCACTTATCATATTACAACTCAATTTTTACTGTAAGGGTGAACAACACAATTTTATAATTGTTCTCCTTGGGGAATGAAGAAGATGTGAATCTTCCTGCTAAGACAATTAATCTCCACTGCAGTCTTGACTGTGGAGCTTTTTGCTCTTTTAGGGGGTCCCTAGCCCTGTCTTTTTTCTGCAGCAGGGTACCAAGGGTGTCTTCTGCCACAATGGGAATTTCTGATGAGATCACAGAATTGCTTGAACCATGGCAACCAGCTGCAGCAATTGTGCATGGCTGCTGTGCTGAATACCTAGGGCTAATATCACTTGGGTTTCCATGCACAGGACATGTGCTCCGTCCTGTTGTCAGCAGGTGGAAGAAGTATAATGCACCTTGAGTGCATTGGGTGTCATGTGTACATGGAAAACCATGTAATTCACATGAACTGCCTGTTTCTGGTGCTTCAGCTGGAAACATGAAAGCCCCATCTCTTATATGAAGCAGCACACTGCTGAGGGTTGTGGATATTTGAGTCTTCTGTCTCTCAGTGTGAAGTGCTATTGGACACGTATACTAGTATTGCTCCACTGCCAGCTTCTTTCTGTTTTCCCCATTACTTCTGCTCCTTTTTGGAAGTGTGCACATCTCTGGAAGCAGAGTCCTTTCAGTCTTTTCTCTTGCAGCAACCATGCAACAGCAGTGATCAGGAGGAAGAATGGTTCATAATTCCTGATAACTCCGTTAATTTCTCTCCTCAGTGCCAATTAACTTGGACAGCGTGACCTCTCCACTAGGTCTCACCAAGGCTTAGTTAAAGTCTGCCTCCTTTGCCTGATCTGATGTTTGCCCTTTATGCACAACTTGAATGACTTTATGCTTAGTTTTTTTAAAGTTCTTACCTCAAGCAAATTATCCCTTTCAGGCCTCTTGCACTTCTAATAATCTTATTTGTATGTGACAATTGTAGCAGAAATGAAGTGCCACTGTAACTACCAATATTTGTAACCTGACATGCAAGTGAACTCTGCATAAATCCTGAAACAGAATTGCTGTTGTTTGGTCTTCTTGATCTCAGAAAACACAATTTAGCCAAGAAAGTATGAAGACAAACCCAGCAATACCGATCAAATTTGATTTTCCCCTTCACTGAACCTGTTTTCTGACAAACAATTAGTGAATGACTGTTACTTCTTGTTCTCACTGGTGGTAATTTAATTTCCTCTTTCATTTTAATTAAAAAAAATATTGTGAAGCTAATTTTCAAGTCATTGTGCTTTGCGGAGCCTGCCTGATGGGAGAGGATTGAGCCACATACAGCTAAAATCAAAACCATTAGCTGACCATTTACTTTGGGCAGGATTAGCAGCCAGGCCTCTTTATCCCCAGTCAGGCATCCTACCTACTCCTCTGAATCACTTCTTAAACTTGCAGTTGGAAACTGAAGAAAAAGAAAATAAGAAAATATTTCAGTCAGTTGGGAGTAAAGAGGAAGAAAACCATGCTACTAAATCCCAAGGAAATCAGCCCTCTGTTTTATTCATATTTGATTTCATTGGTAACCATGGGAAACCAGAGCCAAACTTGGTACCCTCTTGTGTACTGCAAACCCTCAGTACAGTGCAGACAGAGACAGGGCATATCAATTAAAGCTGGCATATCCCTGGCTCAGTTAGCACTAGAAAAGGCTTTACTTGAGAGGTTTAGGAGGGATCCAGCCCTAAATATGAAACGGCCATGTGGACTTGAGAGACTCTGCAGCACTGTTTGGAAACAACACCCTTGGACATGGTAATTTGTAGGGACCTGGTGTGTGCAGCCTGAGCACACAAGTCCTGGTGATAAGCTGGCTATCAGAAACACACAATATTCTAACTGAAGATGTGACACTGCTGTGTGCAGTGCAATGTGGAACATGACTCTGGCTTTGGGAGAGAGGGAAGGCCCCCCTGAGCTAAGAGACTGCTGCTACCTAGAAGCTGACATTTTTCCCCTATTAAGGTTGACAGGTAGAGGGAACAATCTGTTCTCCTGTTTTACATTTCAGCCTTCACAACTCTAATTATTCCGTCTGCCCTAACTCAATTGTTTGCTGAACCTTGAAATTTGGCTGGTAAGTAGTGCTCAACTGGAATGTGCACTGCAGCCAACTGAGAATCTGTGCTGATCTCTCTTAAAGATAGCACCCGGCACGCTTCTCTGCCACCTAATGAAGCAAGGCAGTGCTTCCCTGTGAGCCTGCTGCCCCATTAGCGTTCAAGCACTTGCTGTGACAGTTGTACACAAATATCTGTGGGTGCCTTCCTAAAAAATGACATTGACAATGTGCAAGGGAAGTACAGAACAGGGATCTGTGTTTTTGTCTGTGTGTGTATTCACATGGGTGTTAGGAGTGTCTAGGCACAACAGCATCATTCATCCCAAGTCAACTGGAGCAATCCAAAACATAAAAATAGTCTTGAGTACCAAGAGCCATCGAAAAATATTGGATATTCTGCTAATGCCCTTTGCACAGAAGAAACATTATCCACACAACTCAAGGTCATCTCAGAAATAATTAGCATTACTGGCATGGGAGGTGATCATTGCCATCAAGGTACAGCAGGTAAGGAGCTGACTCCAGGGAGAAGGTGCAGAGATACTATCTTAGTTCAGGAGTAAAATCCTTGAAAAAATCTCTGGAGACTCACGATGAGTTACCTTTAATGACAGTGTAGCAAAATGTGGAAACACCTTGCAGAAACGTAAGTGTATTAGCTCAAATTTTACATGTACTGTCCATGTGGAAAAAGATGTGCCTCTGAAACCTGGAGGAAAGTATTTAAATGTAAGCAGCATAGACTCCGAACCCTTTGGTAGCAATAGCAAGAATTTCTGTGAGATCAGCAGTTGAAAACTGCTGAAAAACAATGGCAAGTGTGTCTAACTGTGTCCTAAATGTATCAAAAGGCCACTAAGAGCTGTGAGAAAGTCAACTGCTTCCACAGGGCGGGTGCAAAGGAAGATCCAGAAACACAAATTAGTGAGATGATGCATAGGCTCCAGCTCAAGTTCAAGAAAGATTAAATCAACTCAGAAAAATTGCAGAGAATGAAAACTAAAATATTCATGAGAAAGAAGGCAAAACTACAGAATTTTGGTATATTTAGTCTCCCAAAATGCAAGCCAAGAGTAGTATAATTATTGGACACGAATACAAATTAATGCTGAAAACCTGAGCCATGTTGGCCCAAGACCAACCAGGTTTAAACTGATCACAAACACATTACACAGGAGACAGGAAGACATTCAGTTTCAGGAGGAGCATTTTCTGATTTGTCATAACTAACTGTGAGAGTAATACAGAGTAAAATACCCTGAATCAAACAACAATTAAAAAATCCCAACAACAAAATCCCTGATTTTGTTATGTTTTAAGATATTTCTAGGAAATAGGAACTCATATTTTATCTTCTGGGTGGGGAGTAGGAAGGCCAATAACCCTGAATCTCATGAGAGAAAATGGGCTTTCTCAGGAAAGTGGGAGGTGTGAGGCGTTTCTTATTGGGTTTGAAGGGCAAAGGAGCTCAAAAGAAAAGTCAATGCTGAAGCTCAAGGGTAAAACACAACAGATATTTTAGAAGGCTGGCTTGGCTATAAAGAGAATTCATGGCAGACCAATGCAAAAAAAAAAAAAAAAAAAAGGATAAGCACAGTGGGAGTTAAGAGAGGTTATGACAGAGATTATATTATTATTTCTGCTTAGGTGTGTAGAGGTGTAATCAGGAAAAGCACGGCTAAGCAAGGGTTAAAGAAGTGCTTCTGCTGCTACGTAAGAAGTAAATCAGGTGAAGAAATTATGACAAATGGATTGTGCAGTACATTGACAGCAAATGCAGGCAAAAATGAGGTTCTTGGTGCCTTCTTCCTCTCAGTTTCCACTGACACTGTTCCCAGATGTTTTAGCCCAAAGGCAGGGATGAAGAAGCAGAGGAATTCCAGGAGTAGAGGACATTCAGCTCAGGGGTCTCCTAGAAAACCTTCTCTTACATAAATCCATTGACCTGAGCAGGATTTTCTGAAGAGGGTTGAGTGAGGTGGCTGATGACAATGTGAGATTACCCTCTGCCATTTTTGAAAGGTTGTGGAGTCCGAGATCCATGATGATTTTATATGCACCTAGAAGGCACCTAATGATTCCATGATTCTCAGGGCTCCATCAGGTCCCTCTGGCTGGGGCAGATAACTCCAGGCACACGAGTTAAGAAGGTTCATTGGGTAATACCTCATGTCTCCCTGGGAGGCTGCAGAGCAAAGTCCCATAGGCCTTGCCTATGCACCTCTGCACCTCTGGCCAGTCCTCTGGGCACCCCTTATTCCTCCCACAAAGGGTCACAGAGACTTTCATTGAATCTTGGGAAGGTTTGGGTTGGAAGAGACCTCTAAGATAATCTAGTTCCAGCCCTCCCCTCCATCCCCAAGAGCAGGGATGCCATCCACTAGATCAGGTAGCTCTGGGCCCCATATAGGCTGGTCTTGAACATTTCCAGAATGGGGCACTCACAGCTTCTCTGGTCAAGTGTCTCAGGGCCTCACTACCATCTGAGTTCTGATTTTCCTTTAAATTTCTGCCGTCTTCCATTTTAAAGCTATTCCCCCTTGTTTATCACTACATACCCTTGTAAAAAAATCTCTCTCCAGGTCTCTTGTAGCCCGTTCAGGTACTGGAAGGTGCTCTAAGGCTTCCCTTCACTTCTTCAGGCTGAACAACCTCAACTCTCTCAGCCATCTCTCCTTGGCAGAGGTGCTCCAGCCTTCTGAGCATCTTTATGGCCTCCTCTGGATCAGTTCTAAGAGGTCCAGATCTTTCCTGGGGAATCCAGAGCTGGATGCAACTCTCCAGATGGGGTCTCATGAGGGCATGGTAGAGTGGAAGAATCCTTTCCCCTGACATGTTGCCCCCACTCTTTTTGGTGCAGCCCATGGTGTAGTTGGCTCTTTGGCCTGCAAGCCCACACCACCGGTTCATGTCCACCTTTACATCTATCAGAAGAACCCCAAAGTCCTTCTCCACAGGGCTGCTCTTAATGAATTCTTCTCCCAGTCTGGGGTTGCCCCAGGTGCAGCACCTTGCAGCTGGACTTGCCGAACTTCATTGGGTTCTCTGGGTCCCCTTCTCAAGATTGTACAGGTGCCTCTGGATGGCCCCATCCTTCAAGTATGTCACTGTACCTGCAGCTTGGTGTCACCTGGAAACCTGTTCAAGGTGGCCATGGTCTCCCTGTCCATGTCCGATGAAGGTACTGAAGAGCCCAGTCCCAGGACACAGCCCTGAGGGCCACCACTTGTCACTGGCAGCCAGCTGTACATGAAGCCACTGACCACAACTGTCTGGCTGCATCCATCTAGCCAACTTCTCCTCCACTGAATCCTACACCCTTCAAATCCATGGATCTCCAGAGGGTGAAATCCAGGTGGTTGACATTGTTCAGTCTTCCCTTGTTGACTATGGCAGTAACTCTACCACAGAAGGCCATCAGATTCGCAGGGACAATTTTCCCTTAGTGAAGCTATTCGGGATATCTTAGAACACCTCCTTGTCTTCCTTGATCCCTAACATTGCTTCCTTTAGGATCTGCTCCACGATCTTCCCATGCACAGGGGTGAGGTTCACTGGTCTGTAGCTCCATGCATCTTTCTTTCTCCTGGTTTTAAAAATAGGAGTGATGCTTCCCATTTTCAGACACCAGGGAATTCCCTTGACTGCCATGTCTTTTCAAATGTGATGGAGAGTGGCTTGGCAACATTAGCCAATTCCCTCAGGATCTGTCTCATTGGGCCCCACAGACTTGTGCCTGTTTTCTCTCCTATCCAGGATGCAGGGAGGTGGGCAAGGGTGATCCCCTCTGCTCAGCATCCATCAGGCTTCGCTGGGGAACTGTATCCTGTTGGTGGTCCCAGGCAGACCTGACAAACAAGAAGGGCTCAGGGAAGGCCACTAGAATTGTGTGACTGAAATAATCACCCTGGGAGGAAGGTCTGTGGGGCTGGGGCTGATTCAACATGGAATAGTGAAAGGATTGGGGTACCTCACACACACCTTTGTGCCTATGGGGGTGAGATCAAGCAGATGGGGCCAGGGTCTTCCCAGCAAAGCCCACTCCCTAGCAGGAGGGCAAGAAACAGTGGCATCTGAAGAAACCAGAGGAGTTCAGAATACAGTTAGAAGGGGAAACAATGAGAATAATTATGCACTATAGCAGGAGCCAGAGGATGTTGTGGGATCTCTGGAACTTTTCAAAGTCTGGCTGAACAAAGATCTGAGCATCAGGGTCTGAATTCATTCTGGAATCCATTCTTCTCCTCCAAGTAAAAGTCTGGAATAGAAGCTACCCATATCTGTGCCAACTACAATGCTTTAGTGGTCTGTGACCCAGGAGTTGGTATTGTTTTACACAAGGCTCTATGCAGACAGAGTAACTACACATCCAAGTGAATTCCTGTTAAATCCAGAGGGCTTACACTCCCCAGCTGTCAGGTTACACATATGCTAGGAGAGCAATGTACTGTAGCAGCTACATTACTTCACAGCAGATGGCCTGTACAAGCTATGAACACCGTGACAAAAGCTTCAGAGCACAGTGTATTGTTCTCTTTTATCTGGCAGTGAGTACAGAAAGCAAAGTGTTGGAAAGTGCATGCTCAAAATCAAGTAATGCAAAAATCCACAGTCAGGTCTCTGTAGAAAGATCTGTTTTGGTGTTTAATTCCTCACACCACACTGGGAAAGACTGGTCTGTGTATGTGGCTGTTCAGCTCAGGCCAAATTTGTTTATATGAGTTTTAACTGCATTTTGATTAAATTAAAATACTTTCAGATAACCACAGTGATGACTGCAATATGATGAATGACTCATACCAAAATAAACTGATCTAATTTATTCATAGTAGGCCTGGTTAGACCTGTAGGATTTGATTCACTATTTTTCAGATAAATATTATTCTTGGAATCGATGTTCCAGATTAATTGCTGACGATTTCTGACGTAATTTTCCTAGAAGCTTTTTATAGAGCACTCAGCAATCCATTCTGCAGCCACTCAGTCTCGTCCTGAAGCTGAGAAGACTCACCCTGTGACAACTGTCAATAGTAATGGGCTGCCCTGGCTGGCTGCAGTATTTGCCACTCTAATGGCTCATGAGTTATTGGCCCTGCTTTGGAATATTCAGAGGTGTGGCCTGTCCACAGCAGCTCTGAAGAACCACAAGAGGACAACGTACAGCTTCCAGCTCCCATTTGTCCTTGCTATTACAGGACAGGCAGGGACACAGACAGGACAGAAGCTCAAACAAAGCCTAAATATTAGAATAGTTGGCAAAGAGACTGCACTCTGAAACACTGCAAAACCCCCGTAGAGCCACAGCAGCCCTTCATGCTAACAGACACAGACATCAAATAACTGTCTTCAGAGGCATTTGTCACACCCAAATAATTTTTATTCCCTTCCCTTTCAGCTGTCTGGCACTCCAAAGAAAACAGTGATTAAAAAGAAACTTTTCACACGAAAAAAGATTTTTTTCATTTCCAGATAAACTCTCCTGAAGCATACAGAATTCAATACCTTCCTCTCCTAGGTGACAAGTAGTTTCTGCACACACAGATTTACAGAGTTTCAATCAATAGTATGTTCAGGGCACTGACACTGCTGGGATAAGATTCCAAAGTCACTAGCCATGGATGTCACAAGCCTGGAAGATGACTTCTTCTCTGAAACGCTTGGGGCAAGAAGCACTATGCAGCCTGGTACTAAACACCAAGTCTCATTTGGCTTTTCTTGGCAAACCTCATTTCCTGCAGTTGCAAAATGACACTGATATGACAGCAAGGGATAAACAAACAAACAAAATGATACATGAAGGGGTTATATTCCAACTGCAAGCCCAGTGCTGTTGTGAAGCAGGACTGGCAGCAGCAGTGCTCCAGGAATAATTCCTGGAGGCAGCAAGCCTTGCAGACACTCCCTGGACTGAGATTCCCCTCCCCACCCCTTGTCCCTTACTTCACTAACAAATGGTATGAAATAAATTAACAGCGATTTAAAAAATGGAAGTTCATGTACTTACTATAGTTACTGCTCCTAAATCTCAGTATAGAGGAAGTAAATTAGCAAAAGCTTTTGCAACTGAATGAGAACATTTATTAGGGTTTCAGTAAAATTTGAAGATTAGAGTCAGCTGAGAAATCTTTTGTGGGTTTCCCCATACTTGGTACTGATTTTACTGATGGAAAATATCTAGATATTCCTAATACAATTACTTTACCCACATAATTGGCATAATAAATTTATAGGCATGTCAAGATGATAGTCTAATGCACTTGCCACTCTGTTATTTTATAGTGAATTCCAAGTATTCCTGGCAGCTGTTTGAGCATCAATCAGGCTAAAAAAATTACAACAGAAAAGCAATCGCTCTCAAAATAAAATACCTCAAGTGTGAAGCCTGCATAAAGGAAATTTTAGTCACTTTATCTATAAAGACTGGGTTTCATTTTGATCTCATACTAACTTTTCATCAGTGTATGTGGCAAAACTGAACTGCAGGTTCTTCTCTGCAGACTCCAGTGCTAACATTCATGGTGTCCAACAGCAGATGGGAACTCTAATTGGAATTTCCATGTTTCTGAGTGTGCCACTGAAAATGCACCAAATGATTTCCCTCATCCAAGGCAGTACCACTGCTTCAGATGAGATTTCTCCAAGTCTGAAGGATCCAGCCATCTCTGATGACTTTTATTTTTTCAGACTACAAGGCATGCAGACATTAGAGGTCACTGTTAAATCCAAAGAAAATCAAGATCCAGGCCCTCTTCTTCCAGCAGCTGGAAGTGGATTAAGTGGTTGCAATCACCTTGCTGCACATAACTACTGCTTTCATGGTCACTGCCTAATACCGCACTGCCTAATTAGCTGATTAACCTGCACAGCTGCTCTTTACTATAGTGACAAACAGTGTGAAGCTGCTTCAGAGTCAGTCCTGCACAATAAATGAGGATGACTGAGGTGGTAGCAGTTTCACAACGTAAGTAAACCCCCAAATTATTTATGTACAGACAGAAAAAAAATGCTGCCAACAGGAGGCAGACAACGCTGAGTGCATGAAGTATTAGATTAAGGGTGAACTCATTTACACTGTATGAGCTACTGCAAACTGGAATCTAAGCTGAGGTTCACCTGCTCCAGAGACATGCTTGCAGTTGTTCAACCTTCACAAAAGGTCCACTAGCATTCTTAACTAATTTGTGATATAGCGATCACCAGTAGGAGATCTGCACAGAGATGTGGAACAGCAGAGACCAGTAAACTCAATAGAAAATCTCACCCTAATGGCAAATAAACACTACAGCCCAAGGCACCTCACATTAATTCATGTCTATTTCATGTCAACAGCCAGCGGGAAAAGCCTGCTTTTGAAGCATTTTTCAGGGATAGGTCACTTATTGTGAAATAAGTGTGAAATTACTGCCTTTCCTTAAGGGTAAGGTCATGTTACTGCCTGCCAGTAAGAGTGCTAACTTCCCTCACCTCTCCATTACCAGCCAGTGCTCCATTTGATCCCAAGCCCTTTCAGCTGGTGCTGCCCTTCTGGAGCTCTTCTACACATCCACCTGTGTAACAGCTCTTCCTAACACCACCAGAAGCTCAAAAGCTTCCCTCTTCCTTTCCTTACCTCTGTTATCCAGAATGACAGGCATCCACCTGGAGTAGTGCCCTCTGCACGCCTCCTCCCAGTTCAAACAAGCTGCTTGACCTTCAAGGCCTTGATCAGCCATTTCTGTCACTGCCCTCTTGTTTTTGAAAAGCCTACACCCAGCTCAAAAGGTCTGAAACAGAATGTGCTGCTTTCTTACAAGCATCATTTTACCCCTTACTTCCCTAAACAGTTCTTTGGGGTGGCAGTCGCCTTCATATTCTTTATCTGCCATCAGCTCTAGAATCTGGGCAGGACTTTTAAAAATTATGGCAATGATAATAATGATGGGCAGCCTTATCTGCACATAGGTATCAAGGACAGCGGGATGATCCAGGTAACAGAGAGGGTGTGTGTACTTATTGTATGTTAGTGCTGAGGTTGGATTGACTTCCCAAGATAACTGACTCAAGAATTTGCCTCAGAGTTTGCCACTGAAAACCACAGAAACTTTTCCCAAGGCGAGTAGACAAACTGTAGTATCACGAAACAGGGGCTTCTTTTGTGGCAGGAGAAGTGACACACACACCTAACCCGAGGTGACAACACACAGATGTGCACTCTGATGTCCTTACAACAGGTTCTGTAACAATCAGAGTCCTTGAATCCACACCTTGTGGGTGTGCTCACAGCTGTGGACAGGTATGGGTAACGAGTTTCTGGGCAATCATGGACAACCTAAAAGAGCTGAGGGGGGGCAAAGTCTTGGCAGCAGAAAGCTGGAGCAAGTGCACCAGGGAGATCAAGTTGCTTGGAAGCAAGAATCAAAACATAGTCATCGTATGCATCTGCCACCAAAACGTCTTTCTAAGTCTTGGGCTGCATTTCACATCTCTCTCAAATCAATCCAAATTTTATCTCTTTGCCTAGCAGATGTTTGCATGCTCACTGAGTCAGCATATAAACAGTTGTAAATGAAGTTAGCTAATTGTGATGCTCCAGTCTGAACACAGGGTGATTACCCAAAATACTTCACATACAGAATAAAAAAAAAACAAAACCCACCAAACACTGGCTGTCAAGGAGAAGCATTATGAAACTAAATGATGAGAGTACTCTGGGGGAAAAACTCCAACCCTCAATTCCACAACCGCAAGAAAGAACTGGAGACCTAAGCTCTGCCAGATTTTAAGGAGCTGAATGGGCCGAGCTAGAGGAAATACCAAGAATCTGTTATTTATTATATTCCCCATACAATGAGTCGTCATAAGTTCCTGAACCACTCAGAGGGGAAAAAAATTCACAGCTTCTTTTTTTTTCCCTCCTTCTATTTCAAAATTCAAATAAATGGTCAGAAAAAAAACTTCTTAGCAGTTCACAGACTCTGGAGTTGATTCCCAGGTTTGCTGGAGCTTTTACAAGCAGAGCTAAACTGTCATGGTGCAAATGAACCCTCAACCCAGGGCAGAACTGCTTCCCACTGTAGCCAGCAAACACAGAAGTCAGAATGAGTAGTTCAACACATTCCAAGCAGAAAAGAGTAGTGAAACTGACACAACCCCTCAGCATGAGGTACTTTAGTTTGCATGTGAAGCTCAGCACTTACATATCTGGCTGCTGAATGAAAAGTTTTTTAAAAAATCCCTTTTATCTTCCAAGTACTTAGATTTGGTATCAGGCAATAGTGAAAGAACGATGTCCTGGGTTGGCCATATGACCTGTTTGTATCCCCAATCATCCTCTGGCTTATGCTGGACATTAAGCTCTACAGCTTTAAGTTAGTCCCAGAGAGACAGAGAGAGTGAAAGTGGAGGAAAAAAAATCACTCGTCGTTTGTCTGCAGGATACCTTTTTACTCCTACGAAGCAAGGCCTTGAGAGAGTGGAGAGGTTACATTCCAGCGGGACAGAGTTGGGTTTTTTTTTTTTTTTTGTTTGTTTGTTTGTTTGTTTTTTTTTCACTCTCTTGGGTGGGTCCAGGAACGGCACACAGCGGAGAATTTCCTTGGAACTTCCCCGGCTTTTTGCAGGGAGAAACTTTGTTTCTTTTGCTGGGTGTTTTTTCCTTTTTCCTCTTCCTGGGACTGGCTGGCATCGTGTGGGCCCAGGACACCAGGGAAATCCCCGGGGGGGCCCCCCTTGCCGACTTCTACAGCCGGCCTGGCAATTGGCCCCCTCACTGGAGAACTGAACCGGACTCAGACAGACACTCAATCTACCATCTCTTCAGAGGAAGGAGAGGTTTCATTGTTTTCATATTATCCAAATTTTTCCTATGCTTGTGAATATTCTATTTGTTAAATAAATAGTTTTTTCCACTTTTCTCTAAGGAAATTCTTCCCGGACCTGCAGGGGGAGGGGTGATTGGAATCGACTCTTCCTAGAGGAGACCCCCCCCAGAGGTTTCCTCCTAAATATTTGCCCTAAACCAGGACAAACGAGCAGCATATTTTAAGCAGTAACCATCTGAACAAAAAATAGCAAGTGATATTTTCACTCTCTTTTTTTTTTTTAATGGCTCTCCACGCAGAGCAAGCAAGTTATTCTGCGCTGTCAAGAATGTTGGATTCCTACTAGCAACAGTCAGTGGTTTCTTTTTGGTTGTGAAAGCTGCAGGAGGCTCTGGCTGTCTGGCAATTGTGTGTCAGAGCATGAGCAGGACGCTGGCAGGAGCAGCCACTCCAGCCCTGTGTGTACATGTAATATGTCCCCATTCCCTCATTCCTGCAGGGAAAGGGATCTCCTGCTTTTCCCTCTTGCCTGGCAATGCCGTCTGCTGGCCATGCTGCTGGGAGGAAAAGGTGAGGAAGCCAGGCTCAGCGTAAAAAATGAGTTAGAGGATGGTTCTCATTACAAACATTAGGCTGACAATGTGGCAGGTTAGAAATTCTCTGGTTATTACACAATACTAGGAAATACGGAGTTTAACTGCAAAACAGCCTTGAGTCAGACTGACAGCAGCATCCTCTTTTGCAGAAAGACAGCCTTGATTACGAAGTAAATGCCCTGGGAGACCCCACACCTGCTGACAGAAGAGGGTACTAGGTACAGGGAAAAGGGTCTATTTTACCAACACAGCTGGCACAGCTTTGAAGTTTATTTGTAGCAGCACTCCTCCTTTATTACCTAAGAAGCACCAGGTCAAATACAGGTTAATAACCCATCAAATGTACAAATAATGCATCTACTACTCAAACACTAAACAACTGAACTCACCATGAGCCAGCAGCACGCGCTCACAGCCCAGAAAGCCAAATAAAACCTGGGTTGTATCCAAAGCAGTGTGGGCAGCAATTATGCCTCTCTTCTCTGGTGACACCCTGTCCTGCAGTACTGCATCCAGCTCTGGGGCCCTCCATGAGAAGGACATGGAACTGCTGGAGCAAGTCCAGAGGAGGCCACCAAGTTCATCAGGAGCACCTTCCCTGTGAGGTCAGGTTGAGAAAGTTGAGGCTTTTCACGACAATATCTGAAATAGACTATAGAGAAGTCAGAGAGGGTCACTCTGTCAGGATAGTGATAGGGCAAGGAGGGATTAGTACAAACTGAAAGAGGGGAGATTTCAGTTGGATATTGGGAAGAAATTCTTTACTATGAAGATGGTGAGACACTGGAACAGGTTGCCCAGGGAGGTTATGGATGCCCTGGTGGTTTAAGGACATGTTGGATAAAGCAATCTTAAGCAACCTGGTTTAGTGGGAGGTCTCCTTGCCCATAGCAGAGGGGAACTAGATGGTCTTTTATATTCTGTGAAACCAGCACTGGCGGAACTTGGGTGCTATAACCCACTGAGTAATAAACGCGTGCAACAAATTTCAGGTGCTGCATCTGTACCATTCATTTCAAGGAGGATATTGAGGTGCTGGAGCACCGTCCAAGCAAGGGAACAGAGCTGGGGAAGGGCCTGGATCCCCAGGAGCAGCTAAGAGAGCTGGGAAAGGGGCTCAGCCTGGAGAAAAGGAGGCTCAGGCGGGACCCTGTGGCTCTACACAACTCCCTGAAAGGAGGGGACAGCCGGGAGGGTCGGGCTCTGCTCCCAGGGAACACGGACAGGAGGAGAGGGAACGGCCTCAGGCTGAGCCAGGGGAGGATTGCGGTGGACATTAGGAAGTATTTCTTTCCAGAAAGATTGGGACGCCCAGGGAGGCCGTGGAGTCACCGCCCCTGGAGGTGTGTAAGAAACGGCGGACGCGTCACTCAGCGCCACAGCCTCTCTGACATGGCGCTTTCCGGCCACAGGCCGGACTCGATGACCGCATAGGTGCTCTCCCGCAATCCACGTCCCTCTCTCTCCACATACACATTTGTATTTCTGCGTCTCCGCCCGCGCCGCTCCCCCCGCTCTCCCCGCCCTCAGCGCACCCGC
>JAHLSL010013737.1:132820-203032 GCA_025920805.1 Petroica traversi | reverse complement strand
GCCTCTCAGGCGGCGCATGCGCGGCCGCCCCTCCCGCCGAGCCCGGCACCGCCTCCCTCCTCCTCCTCCCTTTCCCGGCCTCTTCCCCGCCACCTCTTCCCGGGGAAGGGACGAGGGCGGCCGGAGCGCGGCTCATACCCGCCGCCATGCAGATCACGCTGAAGACGCTGCAGCAGCAAACCTTCCGCATCGACATCGACCCCGAGGAGACGGTGCGGACATTCCCGGGATCCCTCCTCCCACCGCCCCCCTCCCCCCCCTCCCGCCACCCCCGGGACGCGGCAGTGGAGGGGGATGCGGGGATCTGTGCCCTGGGCCCCGGGAAAGGGAGGGACGGACCGCTCTGGTGGAGGTGGCCGGAGCTTCAGGGGGGGTTGGGGCCGCGGGGGTGATGCGGTGTTCGGCCGGGGCGGTTTTGGGGAATTCGGGGCCGGGGGGAGGGGGTGAGCTCGGCCCGGGGTGGTGAGGGATCCCTTTTCCTCGGGATACTGGTGGGTGAGAGGGACTTCCCATCGGCGAAGGAAAGGGGTTGCCGTGGCCAAACCTCCGGCGGAAGGACTTTTCCCCCCTGTTTTTGAGGAGAACGCCCCGAAGGTGGGAGGGAGAATAGCTCGGGAGATGGAAAGGGGGAATAGCTCTGAGGTAGGAAGGGGAATAGCCCGAGAGGTGGAAAGGGGAAATAGCCCGGGAGGTGGAAGGGTGAATAAACAGCTCACGAAGTCCTGGGGAGCAGAGCAGCACTGTGGGGGGCAAAGTTTTTCCTTTGGGGAAGCGGGTGCCGTGGGTTAGCAGTCAGTGGGGCGCTGCTGGTTTGTAATGGGAGCACTGGGAATGGGGACATTGCGAGAGCATCTCTCTCCCGGCTGGGGCTGGGGGTGCAGCAGGAGGAGAAGGTGGTGGTCCTTCCCATCCTTCTGTGGATTCCTGCTAGAAGGGAAACGCTGGGTGAGTTATGGGGCAGGAGAGGGGCCGGTGTGTGCTGCCGGGTGCATCGCTGTGTGCCCGGGCAGGTGTGGGCTGTGGAGGTGGCAGAGTGCGGGCAGGGTTTATGGCTTGGCCTCACGGGGCGAGCTGCAGTGATTAATCAGTCTGCACTTGGGAGGGGAGGGAGTGCGAGAGAGACTCTGCTGACCTCGCTGGAGTCGGTGTTGGGGTGTGTGGTGAGGTTCACAGCAGCCTCATTCACCCTCTCTGGTGCCTTTATATGTGTCTGATGATGCTGCGAGTGAGTGGGAGACGCGGTTTGCTTCCAGGTGAATGTTTTCATTCTGGCACCCGGGAGTCTGCTGGAAAATCCTTGGGAAATGCAGCGTTCTGAGATGAGAGAGGAAGGGCCCTAAGTGAGTTGGAAGAGTTGGAAGTTGCCTTGTCACCTGCCCGAGCAGGGATGGTCGCTCTGACAGCCAAGTCCAGGCACAATTGCAGCCTTGGTTTGAACGATCTGTGGAGGCTTGCACTGTGATGAGTGGGCAGTGAAGTTCTAGAAACTATGGAACATTGTATCTGTCTTATAATGTCTCTTGGTTTACCATCTTCAGTCTTCAGAAAAATAAATGATGTCAGTTAAAAGTTGGACTAAGAGCTCATTTGGGTTACCACTGTGACCAAGGGAATCTTGTCCGGGAGAAGCATGGGTCAGAAACCTTCAAATATTGAAACATAAGTCTTTGCTGTCACTGAGAAAACTCTTTTCTTTTTTTCTTTTCTTTATTTTTTTTTCCCTTGCTCTCTGCATTCAGTAAGGTCCTGGGAAGTAAATTCAAGGAGAGGACTGAAGGAGTGTTGCCTTCACCAGTCAAAGCCCTCATCAGTTTATGAGACAGCAGAATGCAATGACTACAAGTTGGATTGTGGGAAATGAGACTGCACCCTCTGTTTATAAATGTAGCTGCTACAGTAGCTACAGTAGCTCAAAGTAAAAATGCTCCTCATGAGCATAACTTCAGATTTTGGCCAAGAATGGGTGGTAAGACAGAGGAAATTTGGGTAGAATTTGAGGAGGACTTTGTTTTAAAAAGACCGGGGTAAAAACTTAATCTTATTATTTGCTGTAAATTTCCTTGGCACACTTTTTAGAAAACTGCAAAGAAATTACTGTTGGAAGTGTTAAAAACCGTAGAACTTAGTGAAGAGAAGGACATTTTTGAGCCTTCAGTTACAAAACTGAGTCTTAAAATCAGAAAACACTTTGAAGTATACCATGTTGAGGAAATGACTCACAAGTGTGTACTTGGAGGTTCTCAGTCAGATTTTTTGAAATACACAAATTTTAGCTAAGTGCGCTGGTTTCTTAGATTAATTCCCTAACACCTTGAAATGTGTTTCGTGGAGTTCGGGAAAGATTACTTTTAGTCTTTGGACCATGTGTGTGTTTCTCAGATAGAGGTAGGCTTGTTTACTTGGATTTCTGCCCTATGCTGTGACAAGGCCAAAAATCATGTTGTTGTGATAGGTGCAGGAAACCTGTTGCACTGAAGTTGGGTCCTGGTTCTCCAAAATTGCTTTAGTGCTTCTAGCAATTTCTCCCCTTAGTACCAAATTAATCTGGAGAGACTTGATGCAAGGTAGCATTTTGAGATTTACTGCTTGTAACTGAGAGCTGTCTTTGATAGGAATATTTAAACCAATCTCCAGTGAGATTTTGAAGCAGCACACTTCCTAGTAACTAACTGGTTTTGCCAATTACCTTTTTGCACCCCCCCCCTCCCCCCGTTAAATCACACAGTTGAATTTTAAACTTGCCTTCAGTAGTGTGACTAGTTTTGGTTTAGTTGTGTTTAAAAACATTGGCCAACTGGGTATTTTGAGTGAATAAAAACTACATTTGAAGCTACTTGCTCGCCAAAGCACTAGAAGACTGTTCGGTACTCTGACTGACTAAAGAAGATGAAAAGATTTAGTCTCAGACCCTGTTATTGGGGAAAGCCTGCTATCAAATGGAGAAATTTTTGCAAGCCTGGCTCCTTTTTGTTAAGTTCTGTGTTGCACCCATGGAGATCTACCCAGGATTGGGTTTTCCCATTGCTGTGGTTCTGGTGTTGTGCATGGGGCCACTCAGGGTTTGAGCGTTCAGACTTAAACAGAGTGAATGAAAGCATGTATCCATCTGCACAAGCTGCTGCTACTTTTTGTTGGCGGTCTGTGAGAAAGTAAATACATTACACATTGTGTTAGGAGCAAATAATAAGTGCTGTCTGACACTGGTGCAGACCTGTGTAGCCGCATCTCTTGTCAGGGGTGACAGTGCTGACACTGTAGGCTTCTAAATGTAGCATTTCTGTTGTAGTCATTACCGTGCAGACATGAAGCAGTGTTTTAAAAACCTTCCAACAAACATTCTTTGAAAGTGAAAACACTTTCAGGCAAAAAAGTAAGTCTGTCCTGTTTTGTTTACAGCTCGCCCTGTGCGGTTAACCTAAAAACCTGGTTGTCAAAATGCAGAGAAGTGCAAGGAATATTCAGGATGTCAGCAGTCTTTCGGCTGCAGCCCATGTCACATAATATGGGCTTTCACATTTCACTGTTCCACCACAGCACTTGAACACCCAGGAAAAGCTTGTTTAACATCATGTCAGCAGAACACTTAGTTGTGGGAGCTTGAGCTTCTGCTGTGTTCTGGTGTGTCCTTAGTATGTGTGTATTGTTAAATGTGTTTATGGGGATTTCGGGATGCTAATGTTACTGTGTCAGAAGAATTAACTTTATAACAGTTCTGCCAGAACCAGAGAAACTGCTGCCTGAGTCGGTGAAAGTTGACTCCAGAGCTTGTAACTAGTTGAATGAGTGTAAAGGTACTCTTGACAACCTCCTTCCTACATGTGTTTTAGTGTAGGTAAATCCTACAGCAGTTGTGGGTAAGAGGATTGTTTTTGTGTTTCCCTGGGAATTTATCATTTTAGTGGTTAGAGGAAAAGTGTTCAGTTCAAAATCTTGAAGTACCCTTCTATATTAAAGATATCTTTCCTATTTCAAACCTTGGTATTTCTCTCTGATTGCTCTTTGGGTTGTACAGGAGGTATCTTTCTCGTCTTCTGTGGGATTATTTTGTTATTCTTGCCTCTCCGTAGGATTTCATTAAAGAAATAAAGTGTGCGTGTATGCGTGCATAGGCACAGGAGGTGTGAATTTGAAGGGCTCGTACTTGCTGCTTGTGGTTGGATGCATGACTCTGCAAAATTGTAACTTCAGAGGTCACTAGAATAAGAGTAGCTGCTTTTTTTTTTCTTTCCATTGTTTTCATACTTTCTTCGAAGCCTGTTGCATTTTGGAGTTATGTTCTGTTACAATTCATGCCAAGTTAATTAACTCTCAGGGGCTTTTTGCTAATGCTTTTCTTTAGTGGATAGTCCTTTTCTGTTTCCTGGTTAGAGTTAGGATTTTCAGGCAAGGAAGTTGTTCTGATTCTTGGCTGAAGAAGGCTAGGCTTTCATGTATTCAAAAATACTTTCTTGAAATTCTAGGGAGTGTTTTAATTTCCGAAGAACTTTGGGCAGAATGACACATTTCTAAAAAAAATTAATAGAAGAAAGGATAAGATAGTATAAATTACTTAATACAACTAAATTATTTTATTAATACTAAAATATGTTTTTGCATGTTACCCATTTTTCAAATGCTGTGGCTCTGCTCATAATTGTTCAACTGTTTTATTGAGACTGTTCTTAACCAGTTTAGCTGTCAGCAAAGTTAGCTTTGTATTTTAATAACTTGGCGGTATTATGTGCAGTATTTCTCAAAATCTAAACTTTCTTGGGCCACCATTCCCAAGGTGGCCAGTACACTGAGGAGTTAAATATAGAGATTGTACACACTTAAGGATGGTTCTATACATATATTTAAAGTCTATATTGCAGGTGTGATTGGCAAGCAAGGATATCTGTCCTTGATAGGGATAACAACAGGCTGGAAGGTGTTCCCTTTGAAAGTTCGTGAATGTGGAGACTACATTTTAATTTAAAATAATTACTATGAGCAGATGATCCTGCTAGTGTCTAGAGTCCCATTGTTGCCCTTGTGCATAAATGGCTGCATTTACTGATAAACCTTTCCAAAACATTTCCTTTGAATTTCTGAAACACAGGAAAGGATATCTGTAGGTGTGAGATACAGTGGTGTAAACTTACGGCACTGAACGGGACAGCTGGCAGTGTTCTCTCCCACCAAGGCTTGTGTGTTTGGTCACTGTGGGTGGAGTGGACTCAATGAAACAAATCCCTCTTTATTTCACAGGGCACGGTGATGTGCAGCATATTTTACCTAGAGCCTGTGAGGATGGCTGTCCTCTGCGTGTTGCCCTGCAGGGAGCACCAAAAGAACAGGAAAAGGAGAGGGAAGGGCTTGCTGTGGCTGTGAGCACACAGAGTGATGTCTGCACACTGATTCTGGTTCTCCCTCTCCTGCTCTTTCCCTGTGTTTTTGTGTCAGAGGCACCCTTCCAACTGGCTGGTCATCATGCAGTGTTGGAAGTTTTTTAAGTGTCTTTTTCTAATTAGTCAAAATGGCTTGTCAGTTTTCTTCATATTCAAACAGCTGTGTCACTTTTGTACTTCTAAATCAGTTTATGGGGAATATGCCTATTGTAAAAATTGTCTGCCTAAAGCTATAGAAGGGTTTTTTGTGCTAATCAACAGGAACATGCAAGGGGGATCACTTAGAAAGTAAGCTCAGAAACAAGCCTTTGTGGCTTCAGAGGAAGGATTGTCCCTGATGCTACGTTTCTTCATGCTGCAGATAGCAGAAAGCTCTGCTTTGGGTTGAAATTTTGTGTTCTTGTGTTAGTACAAGGCTGCATGAATGCAGCTCTTTTAGTCACCTTTTTGCATTAGAAAACTGGCCCCAGTGCCTCCTATTTCAGGCAGGGCCGGGATCAGTTTGGAAATGCAGGGCAGAAGCGTGTGGAGGCCTGGAGGCCAGCTTTGAGATCAGAAATTGTTTGTTGATCACTGGTCGGTGCATAACAACAGCCACTAGACTTCGAAATTTTCACTTGTGTGTAGATGAGCTCAATTTTGTAGAGGAAATTAGAAAGGCAGAAGTAATTGCATAAAAAGTAAATGTCAGGGCTAAATTTGGATTTTTACCTTGCCAGTTCCAGACTATTTTTCTTCAGAGAATGCTGCTTTTTTCTTTGCGTGCAGACTTCAGCACAGTAAATACACGAAATAAATACAGAAGGTAATGAAGGCTTTATCCTGTCTGTTTTTAAATGTTGGAGTAATTCTAGATGCCTTGTTTATTTGAGTACAACTGGATTTTTATCCAGGCGCTCACTAAGCATGTAAACCTGACTAGATTCACAAGGCTCTTCCTCTCCTGTGGTTCTTCCCAATTACTGTATCTGTTATGCCTTTGAGGCCTGAAGTAGGGCAGTGATCTGTTCATGTAACCACGATGATTGCCTTCTGACTAAATTTGAGTGTCCTGTTTAGAAAGACAATGTAAGGGAACACTGTAAGTGTGCCAGGAAAACCTGCTTTTATAATTTCTGGAAAGAAGGGACTGGAGCCAAATGTGTTCTTACCAGTAAAAGTACTGTAAAGCACTGACTTATGAGCTCAGTAGTTTCTTATCCTCTGGATGTTTTCAGTAGTAGGCACAATATTTGTCATTAATCAGTTGCTGATCATGGAGTTTGATTAAGGGTAGTAAAACCTGTTGCACTGGTCAGTTTGTTGCTTCATTAGCAGGTTTATTATCTGACACAGCTGCATTGTCCTCCCCTGACTTTGAGCAGTGTCTACATAGCAGTATAATGTGTGTGACAAATATTTTTGCAAGGGCAGTGGGAGTAGAAAACTCAGGATTATTAAGCCAAAATTCTAAACAAGTTTTCAGACTATGATGTCCTCCTTCAGAGAGGAGGAAAAGAGCTGAGCCTTTTGGAGTAAAAGCTTTTTGTCCTTGTCTAACTATGACTTTTTCCAAAGTCTGAAAGAAACCTGTTGGCCTGCTACAGAGGATGGAGAGCGATAGAGAATTATAAAGTAGATTAAAAGGAAAAAACCTCTGTGCAGCATTTATTCTCAAAGAGAAGCAGTTCAGCAGTAGGTAGGTTGGTAGTGAGGGTCTTTCAGAGTTCGTCTTGGGATTCATCTCTTCATAGTCCTTTAATTCGTTTGGTAAGTATTTGAATACAAATCAACAGAAGCCCAATGGCATTGACAAACACAAACTTTAGCATTAGTACCTGGCTGCCTAATTGAGGGTCAGACTTTGGTAAATGGCTCTCAGTTGAGCAGCATGGATTAATTGGAGTCGGGTTCATTAAAAGGTGAAGCCCTGAAGATCATAGATCCTGAAATGCCCAGGAATAGTAGTGCTGCTATTCTGCTTCAAGTGTGCTGGTCTTCTGTTCCCAAGGGGAATGAATTTCTGCCTTGGGAAAGAGGTGCCTGAAGCCTATGGAAAACTGTGACTCTGACTTGAAAGGAGTCCTGCTTAGCTCAGCTTGCAAGTTTGGTAAAGCTATGTAAATGTTTTACACTGGCAAGCACCAAGGGATGTGGAAAGGCTACTCATGCTTGAATTTTAACATCAGCATAGGAATAAATCAGTATTAATAATCTGTGAATTAAGGTGGGCTGGAAACTATGAAGACTCCAACATCAAAGTAAACTTTGTAGCAGCCTCATGGTAGAAGTAGCAAACAATCTTGTCTTTAGCTGCTTCAGATTCCTGGTGAAGATTGTGGTGTGGAAGATGCATTTGTGGCTTGATGTCAGAGGAGATCCTGTCCAGTTTTGTATTCAGTGTCTCCCAACATCTCAAAAAATTCAGCAATTTATCTTGCCTATGTAATTATACAGTAAAACCGAGAGTACACTGTTCACTTTTTTATTAGGATTTATGAAATGAGTCTCTGAATAAACAGATGGTTTTTGCCTCTTCTGTTTTAGCATTTATATGAGGTAGGAGAAATGAAAATTGGTGTGTGAGAGGGAAGGGGGAAGGTATTTGATCAATGGAAACTGCTTGTCTGGATGGAACCCAGCATGCCCCGCTTGCTTAGCTGGCAAAAAGTGACTGCAAGGAACAACTGGGAAACGCAGCACTGGGGATTTCATGAAACCCATTTTTAGGATGCCTGTCTGGGATGCAGTTGATGACTGGTATTTCTTTGGAAGACCTCAGTTTTTCAGTTAAGAGTCAATCAGCTCTAGCTCTTTATTAAACAGATTGCATGGCAAATATTCTTGAGGACATTGCATTGAGTTCAGTTTCTAAGTAGTAGGGAGAGTTTCATGTCTAAATTCATAGGGGACAGGATAAAATCATCTTGACTTTTAAGTGGGCTGTTTCTGAATCTTTAGGGTAAAAGTGTTTGTAGATGAATTTATGCTCATTTTTAAAGGTGTTGCCATAAAGTATTAACTCCATTTATTGTGCTATGAAATTTTATAACGGCAGAGGAAAAATGGGATTTGGTGAGGACTGAAATGCCTTTCGAACCCTAATCAAGTTGAATAAAGCTAGGAAGTCTGAAGGTTTGGTTTATGGATCATATTTATGAGAAAAATACATCATAATCTATGGATGATTTCTCAGTTTGACAGATCAATGTGTCTCAAAATTAATTTTCACTTAATAACCGATGGTGGTGCTGAAGTCTAGGTTCTCAGCAACCTAATTTGCTAGAGACAAAGTTTAGGATGTTGCTTTTTTCAGCAGTTCACTGCACCAGCAGCTGGAAGATGCAGCTGTCTTTTCTTAAAAGCACTGAGAGGGCTTCTCCCTCTCTCTCTCTCTCTATGTTTTTTTTTTTAAATTCCTTGTTTAAAATGGAAAATCGACAGTTTAAATCTAAATTAAGGTGGATCAGCCCTCTATCTGACAAACAGGTTGTTGCGCTCACATGCATTTTCTTCTCTTAACAGAATTAATGGCATAGTTATTTCTCTCAATGTCTTCAGTCACTCCAGTTAGAACTACGGCAGGAAATGCTATGCCACTGGAATGTTACTGCTAAAATTGATGTATCTGATCTTACTTTTTCCGTTTTTTATTCTGAGAGTTAGTGTTGTATCCTCTGCAAATGATGTGTTTCTGGCCTCCTAGGCTAGGCCGTGATGAAAGCCAGAAGAACAGGCAAGCTCTTTTTATTTTAGCCTGAGTGTTTCTTGAACTTCTGTCTCTAACGAGAGAATGATGAAATCTGCAGCTGACTGCATTTTCTTGAAGATAAGCTCTAGTAGTTAAGAGTTTATTTAAGTAGTTTTGTTTGTTCCTTTGAATAGGTGAGATGCAATCAATTCATTGTATTCATTTGAGAGACGACAGATTGCCTTATCTAAATCACTGTTCTTTATAAAGCAGCTGAGCAATGCTTGAAATGTTCTCGAATGTAATCTGGAAAATTATTTGTCTGTTTGGTGTCTTTTCAATTTTAAAGGAGCAACTTGAATGACATTACAGAATTTTTAATTTGTAATTTGGAGCCCGTGGAGAGTTATTGTCAATCACCATAACATATCAGCTATCTTTGGATGGGAAAAGTTCACAGCAGAATGAATGCCCATTTCAATGAGAGGCCTATGTAAATGATCTTCCCCTTTGCAAATGGCAGAGTGTCTCTGGGCATAGGTAGCAAAATACTGTAAATTGGCTCAGTTATGTTAAGCTTAAATTTCTTTTAGATTTTTTTAAGCTATCAGCTGGAGAACTGGAGTAACTTGTGTTCCAATTTAGGATATAATCTGTTCTTAAACTGATCGATGTACATGGCAAGAATACAGGCAGAGAATATAAAGACCATCATTGAAAATTGTAATGGCCTTTTGTCCTCAGGATTTCCAGTCTTTTCAAAAAGTATGAAGTTAATGGTGGCCCCTGTATTGGCAAGCTTCAGACAAAAATTGCCTCTGTTCTTTAGGAGCAAGCCTGTGGCTTATTCTTGTGTTCAGAACCACCGTGGGTCTTTAACCTCATGGTGTTATTTGCATTGAAGATGTTCAGAGGGGGGAGTGCCTCTCCTGTGTAGACAAGCTGAGAGAGCTGGGGTTGTTCATGCTGGAGAAAAGAAGGCTCTGGAGAGACCTTGGAGAACCTTCCAGTGCCAAACAGGTGCTTATAAGAAAAATGGGGGCAGACTTCATGGCAGGCCTGTTAAGGGTAGATGTAAGGAAGGGATTCTGTGCAGTGAGGATGGTGAAACACTGGAACAGATTCCTGAGAAGGTTTTTTCCTCATTTCCCTTAGCCCCGTGGTGTAAATGGAAGTTTGCCTATGTCTGGAGATGAATGCCACCTGCCAAAGGGATGCTGTTTGTTGCAGACTTATGGAGGGGGGAACATTTTGGGGGATTTTGGAAGCAGGCAGTGCCCCAGGTCACTTGCAGTACATCAATCACAGCACAGTAAAAATAAGGGGGAAATGCTGCACACAGGTGGTCAGCAAAGGCAAATGAATTGTTGGATCCTCCTACAGTAAATATCTTAACTCCTTCTCATGGATCCAATTATTGTGTAGTAAATCAACATGTGTGTTCAGTGTGTCCTGACCTAGACTTCTAGCTGTTTAAACATTTATGTTTGAGAGCACACATCTTGGTTTTGTTCCTTGTGGGAAAAAAGACTGTTGTCTGGAATAAAACAATGGAAAACAAAGAAGACAAAGTAGACATTTGAAGCCAGTACCTTGCTTGATGTATGGACATGAAGCAAATTTTAATTTTCTCACACAAAATAGATTATACATGTTAATCATATTGAAATTTTGTTACAAATATATGACAAACATGGTAACTAGGTATAAAAGAAGTAGCCTTGGGTCATTACATTTGTATGATTGGTACAAGTGCATAAGTTTAAGTGCATAAGGAGAGTGTTAAAAAGCAGGCATTTGGAAACGTAACAGACTTTTAACATGATTCAGGGAATTAATTTATCCTAGTGCATGCAGGACTTCAACTGAAGTTGTGTGAAGTATTTGACAGTATTGTTATTAAAGTTAAAAGGAAAAACTCCTGTGGTGAAGGAGATTGTTCAGTAGCTATGTGATTGACTTCCATCCTTAAAACTCGGGAGGAATGAATAAGTTGTATTTTTAATTTTCAAGAAAATACGCCTTAAAAATAAATGTAAATCCAAGGATAGGACAGACTGTTGTAAATTAACTGCATGAGAATGATGATGTTGATCCTTTCAGCAAAATATTAAAACAATTGAGGGTTTGACTGTCCTCAGGATTTAGAGATGGCAGTGAGTTGCTCTTAGTTTTGCTCTGGGAAAGCAACTGCCTGATTGGAGACTGTTTTGGTTGAATTCCAAAGCATTTAGCAGGTGCTGGGATGGCATGTATGATGCAAAATCCCAAAAGCATGCTTTCTTCATCTGATGGTGAAAAAGAGCTGGCTCCCTATTTTGGTTTATTTCCGTAGAGGGAAGCAAAATGTAGCCTGCTGTATCCTTGCAGAGTTTTATGACAAAGGTTTTTTTCAATATTCAGGAAGTAAAAACCCTTCTGAAGGTGGTGTTATCTTGTAGTAATAAGCTCATAACGGGTTGGTTGCCTTTGTTTTGTGTACACTGGGAGTGCCTGCAAGAAGAATGACTGTGTGTGCAGGCAGTTTGTCTTGAAGCATGACTGCAGATGTGTCAGTACAGGAATGCTTTTACAGGAGCTTGCTTTGCCTCCTCAGGGTAGCATTACAGAGCCTTTTTGGAGAGCAGAGAGCACTCTTACACATGACAACAGTGCCACTTGAGCTGCTGCATGTGGTGCCTGTGAAAGCCTGGATGATGCATGAGTAGTCCATGCAAGCAAGTGAATATGTAGGCTTAGAATTGCTGTGTGAAGCTCCAGAAATCGTGGTGGAGCGGGAGGAGTTGAAAGCAATTTATGTAAGATAAGCATCTGAATGCTTTGCACAAGTCTTTGCACATGGGGACTTCAAGGTTAAATGTCATGGTAATCTTGCAAAAAAAAAAAACCCAACCAAACAAACAAATAAAAACCCCAGGCATTCTCTGAAGAGCGGTTATGCTGATTAAAACCTTCAGCTCTGTTTATAGCAGGTGTACCCTCTGCATTCAGGGAAAGAACAGGGCAAATGGGTCAAGAGATGAAAACATCTTTGTTCCCCAAATTTCTCAATTTATTTTTTCACTGTGTTGTACACTCATGCTAATAACTTCTCATGGAGAAATTAATTACCTAATTTGATTCAGTGCAGGAGACTCTTTGGGAAGGGGACATGTTGCTCTGCAAGTGGTTACAGTGACATATTCAGAAGACTGATCAACTTGACATAATCAAGGCATGATTGAAACTACTTTACAGTATTTAAAAGTTAAAGTATACTTAATTAGGTTTGTATTGTGAACTTTGTTTTCATTAAGACTGTTTTTGTGCTTTAGGTGAAGGCACTGAAAGAGAAGATTGAATCAGAAAGGGGGAAAGATGCCTTTCCAGTAGCTGGCCAAAAACTAATTTATGCAGGTAATGGATATTCTGAAGATATCTTATCTGAACTTGCCTTATTTTATGTTGTTTGACTTGGATGTGAATGTTAAGTCTTCTAAGAATTCTAAGAACTGAAGTACAGACAGGATAAAATCCTCCATGAACACAAAAACAAACTCAGTGACAAAAAGAACTCCTGATTTTGAATAAGAATATTTAATGTTTTAATACATGTTTGTCTGTCATCTTTGCTTTTATAACATGATGTCTTGAGAATGCGCTGGGTGTTGAAGAAATAGCTTTTGTTACAGGAGTTCAGTATTTAAGCAGTTCAAAGCTGCTGTTCTGGCTTAATTCTTTGCTTGTTCAATTTATGCTGTGTAAAGCTGCCAAACTGCTGTATATACTTCAGAGAATTAAAAAACAGATTATTTCCTTTGGATTAACAAAAGAAACCCACCATCAAATCCTTGCTGTACAAAGGTACTTTTCTTGCTTTTAAGCTCTATCACTAGAAACGTGTATTATCTACTAGCAAAAAGCAGGCTAATTTCAGTTAAAAACATGAAATTAACTTGATTTGAGCTTTATTTTACTTGCCTTGTTCATTCTAGTGCTAATACAGAAATCAATTTTTTTGTTCTCATTTCATGTCAGAACTTTGGTGCTATTCCAGTACTCCCTCTAGTGTTGTTTTTTTTTTTCCCTCTAAAACTGAAAGAGCTTGTGCTTGAAAGAAACTTTGGTGGACTTTTTACTTCTGTCCCATACTGCTTTGCAATAAGTACTGTTTTTCCACTTGTAATAAGCTAAAGCCACTGTTAACAGTGGAGAGATGCTAATGTGAGCGAAGTTGAGAGTCTCTGTGTTTGTACAGCTCCTCAGGCATGTCTCTTGGCAAGTTTTATGTCTCTTCTGCTTCAATGTGAGGAGTGCATGTCTGGAAGTCTTATGCATAACCAAAAAATGTGAACAAGGCAGAAGGCTTTGTGCAATGTGTGTAACTGCCTGGCACTCTTAATATTGTATTTCTGTGATTGCAGAAATTAATGATTGCATAAGATTCTGTGGCATGACTTCAGTGTTTTCTGAAGACAAAATGTATCTGCAGTATTGTATAATCCTCACAGCAGTAGGAAGTAGAGGCTGTGAGATTGAGAACACAATGTCCAAAGATCGATTAGCTTTTTAAAATTTTTCTTGGACAAGAGATACCAGAGTATACTGATGGCATTTTTACCCTTATTAAAATGAGCTGGACAATTTTTGTAGTTTGGTAAAGCAAAGTGATACCCCCAGCTGACTCTGCTTAGAGGGGCGGAGCCATTGTGATGATATCTGTATTAAGGTAAGGTCTAGAAGCCCATGGAGTGGTGTATTCTGAGAAGACAGCATGTCTGTATATATACTTTTTGAAAATATAAATATATATATTATACACACATTCATTAAAGCCTTCCCTAAAGTGCCTATAAAAAACTGTAAGTAAACCTATTAGATTCTGAGTCAGATGCTACAGGTGCTGTTATTACTGCAGTACATGTAATACTTTTCTTGAATGTTTGACGTGCAAGACTGGTGGAACCAGTCTTTTGTGTTCTGAAAGCCATGAAGTGTATGTGTTGCTTGATTTCCTTGCAATCACCAGGATAAGGATGGGTCCTTCTAGTTGCGGTCCACTGGAGAGGCTGTGAAATGGAAGCAGTCTGTGGCACATCTTCTTAAAACTAATCAATTTAAATTGTAAAATATTCCCTGAAAATTCTGCTGAGTAGAAGTCTGTGCTATAAAACTCACCGAAATAGTCTTGATTTTCTGATTTGTAGTGCTACCTCTAAGTCAGCTTATTCTAAGAAAAGGCAGAAAAGCCTGTGGCTTAGTGTGTTCCTAAGTTCTTGTAAATGTCATGCAAATCTATTTTGTTACAGTACCACCTCTGCTTGTAAACATCAAAAGTATAACAAATGTTTCTTGTTTTATCTGATAGCTTTTTCATCCTTCTGTCATGGTGGCAAGTTATGAAATGGTTCTAGCTTTTTCTAGTGTTTTAGCCTTGCAAATTGTTTAAAGTTGCAAGGTCACACACTCATTATTACAGGATATTGCTTTTGTTATTGCTTTTGTCTGAAGACCTAATGGAATATAAGTAGAAAGGACTTTCCCTTACTGTGTAAGCAGACATAAGTTATTTGGTAAGCTTTTTGTATGTTTAAGCCTTTCCTCTGTATTGAATATATCTTTGTTAAGGGTTCAGTGGATCTTTCCAAATTTAATGCTTTTATTTTAAATGGCTTGGAGCATCTTCAGTGCTAAGGGCAGCAGCCCTTAAACTACCGTATACTTTGTACGTCATATGAGGAGAATTGTAGCTCTGCTGCCAAAGCTTAATAGCCAAACTGCTTTTTCTTGCATTGTTTAATGTTTATAAATCTGCATAAAACATGTCTTCATGAGGAAATCCCAAGCTTGTCTATTGGTTTGCTAAACAACTTCTTAATTTCTACATGTTTAATTTCCCAGGTAAAATCCTTAATGATGAAACTGCTCTTAAAGAATACAAGATAGATGAGAAGAACTTTGTGGTGGTTATGGTGACAAAAGTGAGTAATCGTTACTTTTGAATAGGAAGCTCTGTTAATTTAATTCTGTTTGATGAGTGATTATATATGCCCATCCTTCAGACCAGTGCAATTTCATCATATGCAAGCTTTGGTCAACAGTAAAAGGCTTCTGTGAATAGATGAAAACAATTGCTTCACAGTCTTGGTTTGCCTAGGCTGATTTTTGCTGCTGTTCTGTGCAGAATGTTTGTATCAAAGAAAAAAATTGCTAAATGGCTGATTTTACTGTTTATTCTTTCTTGTCTCTGTGTTATTTTTTTCCCTTTATTATTAAAGGGAAGAAGGCATCCTACGAGGTTTGATGTTAAATCCTCAGTATGGAGCTCTTCCAGCCTTGCCATAGTTGCTTTTCATAGTTCATGGCTTTTTCTTCTGTCAAGCTCAATAGCAAAAACCAGTAGAGACAGGATACATCTGGCAGTAAACAAACCTGTGGGTTTTGAAAGACTGAAAGTGCAATTTACAAGGAATGACTGTGACACGTGTTTGAAGTATTTCTTCTCTGAACCACTTGTCAGGCTGCTTCCAGGAATCAAGCCACTGATTTTTCCAGGCATTCCAGACCATTGCGATCTGAATGAAACCGGCTTCGTCTCCGCTTTGGAATATGAAATTAATTTTGAAGCTGGAGTTCTTCTTCCTGACAAAGAAAACATAAATTCTGTTGCCCTTTATTTTTTTGTCTGGTATTATTAAACGTAATTAAACATGTGGGCTTGTTAAAGATAACTGTTGTTGCTGTCTTCCTGAGTGATCAGCTTTCTAGCCTGTGGTTTGCCACAGAGGCATTTATCAGTACAGGAAAACAGGTGCAGATGAGATGTCAAAGCCCAGTTTTTCATTTTGTTGATAGCAGAAGAGTCCAGAAAAGTTGTGCAATCGCCACTCCTGGAAGTGTTTAAGAAATGTGTGGCTGTGGTACTTAGGGACATGGTTTAGTGGTGTGTGTGGCAACGTTGGGTTTGATTCAGTCATTTTAGAGGTCTCCTCAACAATTCTATGATTCTAAATGCAGAACTCCATAAATAACTGCTAAATTCAGTATATTCTGATAAAAAAAGATCTCTAGTTTGCGCATTTCTTCAGTTTTACAATCTTTTTGCTGGTCTTGGAGCTCAATTGCACTTTCCTGAATCTATGGTGGATAAGACTTGACCAGTCAAAGCTAACTTGGCCTGATGCTCAGACATTATTGCATTAAGGGTTTAGGAATCCAGCAGAAAATAACCCCCCTTGCATTCCAACTGTGTCAGTGTTTTTCTTTGAGTGCCTATTAAAATGTTATTTGCTGTGCTAGTCATGTTGGAAGCTATTAATTCTTAACCTTACCTCTCCTTGCAGACAAAAGGAGGAAGTAAATGTTTTCTTCTTCAAGCAAACAATGTTTGAAAGTGGTGCACCTTGAATAAGTGGTTTTGTTAAAGTTCAGCTATTTCTCTTGGAAAGGCAAAGATTGGGGTCAGCTTTGTCAGTCCTTGGGGCTATTTCTGTATAATGGGATTAATACTGCATCCAAGAAAAAAATCTAGTTTCCATTAGAGATGTGAAGATTATTTCACAATTGTATACAAGCATTATCCACTCTAAATTTTCTGCTTTAAATTTGGTAGCCCTGCATTCTGCTGTATCCTTGGTGCTTACTTCAGAACTGAAGTATTTGAGATGTTATTGTAGTGGTCTGAATGCAAAGATTGCATAACTAAAACATGTTGCAGGTGAAGTTCAATTTTTTCTCGCATCTTGTTTTCCAGCAAACAGCATTCATAATGAAATTTAATTTCTGTCTTGATCACTTTTTTTCCCAGATCTGAGTGGTGAGAAAAGCTTATGCTTGTTCTGCAGATGTTTTTTGGCAACTGTCTTGGTTCCTTTTGGAAAATGTGCTTTTGTAAAACACAGGATTGTTTTCATATTCAGAATATTGTGGTCTGTAAATATTTAGATCTTTTCATTTCATTTTATCCTTGGAGTGTGAGTGCTCAGGTGTGTAAGCACTTCAGTGACGCTCTCAGTTTCTTGTTTAAACACAGTGAAGGGTGTTAGAGATTTAATGCCTTGCAACATTTTAATGTTGTCCTTGATGTTGAGGCAGCAATATCAAACACAAATGGTCTTAGCACAACTTAGTGTGCTGCCTGTAGAGCACTGTGGATTTATGAGCTTGGTGCTGTGCCTGAACTCTGTTGTCCTCCCGTAGCCCAAAGCAGCAGCTGGAGCGACTCAGCCGTCAAATGCCGCTTCCACTGTTGGTTCAACAACTGCAGCTCCCACAGCAGTTGCTGCACCAATCCCTGTTGCTGCCCCTGTGCCAGCTCCTGTCCCTCCATCACCAGCACCAGATGCAGTGGCTTGTGAACCTGCACCTGTGAGTGCTCCGAAAGACGAGAAGCCAGAAGAAAAACCACCTGAGGCACCAGCTGCTGTCAGTCCATCATCAATTGACAGGTATGAATAAGCAAAAAAATGAGTTCCCATTTCTGTCCTTTTCTGTTGTTTCTAGTTCCAGTCATTCTCTCCATTCTGTATAACTTGTCTTCTTTCTTAACTGTAATTTCAATCTCTGACTCAACTATAATGTTACTTGATTGTAAGAAACACCACTTCTTGTATATGCCTTCTCCTGTGGAATGTGTGATCTTGGGAATAAACCTATGGAGGGAAGAATTAAATGACACAAAACCTGAGCTCCTGTTAGGCATTCCAGGGTTGCTATCATGCAAGTTTCTTTTCAGACTGAGGATATTCACCTGCAGTGGGGATCTATTGCTCACAAAGCTCTTGCAGTCTTAAGAGGAATGTGTCATGTCCTGCTCATAACCCTCTGATTGTGTTTTGGATCATATTGCTCAGATTCAAATCATAAGTTCCTTTTTTCTGTATGAGTCTCTTAATTTCTTCCAAATTGTAGGATATGGTATTGCTCTTAATCATGTAATGCCTTAAAGCTACAAGATTGGGGTTTTATTTTCTGAACATTCCTTGGCCCATCTACAGGTAACTGTGGGACCTGGGAAAACTTTTCACCTCTATTTTCTACAACTGGGAAAATCAAATGGGAGTTTGAGATTTCAACCCTGTTGCATGCTGTTGCCTTTTTTTTCTGAAGTTGCTTAAGTACTGCATGGGAATAAAATGTTGTTAACTGGAATTTAATGCCCTTGGAGTGCTGCATAACATCAAACCTTCATTTTTCATATGCTGGGTTTTAATTATTGGTATGTTATTTCTGGGAATACTGGTGCACAAGACAGTATTTTCTAAGTGATTGTATTTTAACACCACCAAATACTGATTTGATGATAACGAAGTGAAACTTGCGATTGCCTAATGTCTTGAAAAACTCATCACAAATTTCTTGCACTAAATACACAAATTGATGATTTAATTTCGCAATTCTGAGAAATGAGTACCTCTTAAAAATGAACACAAATAAAGTTTCATTTATCAGTCAAATTAACTTGTTAAAAAATATTAATGAGTGGAGTTTTTTTCTTTTTTTTTTTTTCCCCCCTGCTCAGTTTGTCCAGTAGGTTCAAAGATCAATCTTTCATACTGAAATAGTGATTTCTGTGTTTTTTCTGTACGGATTGCAGTTTTGTAAAACCACAGTAAGGGACCCTCAGTGTACACACTTAACAGGGAGGAACAAAATAATTTAACATATACATTAAAATTATCACCTGCCTTGATTTCAGTGTGTACAATGTTTGCTTCTGATTTGCTTTAGAAGTTAAATTACTAAGGCAAGATTTATTGACCCAAGGCCAGGCCAGCTGGCATCCTGCTTTGCCTTTGATCTTTTTTTGATTGTAAATCTTAACTACTGACAGATTCTAGTGGAGCATTCTTGTTGGAACAAATTATTTCTTGCACAGATCTTACAGAGATCTCTGTAAGCACCTTGTTGGATATTTATTGGTGTCTTCTGAAAACATTCAGATCAGTCAGATCTTTTGCGTGCTAGTTGGAGTTGCCAACTCTGGTAGCCTGATAAATGTGAGGCTTCTGCAGCTCCATGTCCTCAAGTCTGTCTTGTTATCAAGACTGAACATGTATTCCCAAAATATACACACAATATGTATATACCTATAAATATATGTCTAGGTCAGCTCAGGCAGGGAAAAACTCATGCAAGATACATCAGCCACATCCTGTTCCCCTCTGGCTATTTAGGGCAAAGCCCACTGCTGCTACAGAATTCAAATGAGTAATATAAATTTCTGTTTGGATAGATGGCCTCTTGGAGTTTGCCAGGGTTTTGGCACCTGGGCATGGGGGCTGCCTGAGTCCAGCAACCCTGATACCCAAGTTCTCTCTGCCTGCAACATGCACACACACACACACAGAGGGCTCACCCAGGAGCTCTCTGCAGTCCTTGGCCTTCAGACTTCCATAGTGTCTGGTCTCAGCAGTTGCTGGCTCCACAGATGTGAGGATCTTCCTAACTCATGGTTCCCTGCCCCTGTGAACATTTGGAATTCCATATACATATGTGCTTGTAGAATAGAGACACCATGCATCATGAAATTTTTTTAGAAGTAGAATTTAATAAAAAGACAGGATGGATGGGTGGTAAGGTGCAGAGCATGGCCAGGCAATTGTTCTTACCTATGACTTTCTCTCCCCTTTTTACTCTTTTGACCCATGCTTTTCTTCTGCATGGTGCCTTAAGCATTCCTTTCCAAGCTTTTGGTTCTTCCTCCAGCTTTCCCCCAAAACTTTTTCCTGACTCCCCATGGTGAGTTGCACTACCCTGTAGGCTGTAATGTCCTTGAAGGAGTCCTGTTGACCCACCCTGGGTATGACTCTGAGACCAAGGGGCTGATACTTTAATCTGCTGCTCTGGGAATGGAGCACCTTTGGCTGTGGCTGATTAAAACTTGTATTCTTCTGCCCAGTGTTATGCCTCTGTATTCCTTGCTGTTCATGGAGGTGAGCCTTTAATCCTGTAATTTAACAACTTCGATAACTTGAGATGGAGTAATTGCAAATGTTAGCAGTTTATATTCCTGGGAAAGTAGTACACTGAGATTTTATTAAGTGCTTGCTACCGACCTCCTTGGGTCCTCATTGGGGTCAAACTAGTGGCTGCAGGGAAGCAGTTAGTGAGACTGCTGTGTGCTTTTGAAAATCCACCTTGTTCTCCCACCCTTTAAAGCATTCAAGCAAGCAGATGGCTAATCCCTGAGCAGATGGGCAAGAGCCAAACTTCTGGGGGGTAGCAGGGGAAGGTTGACCTTGTGTTAAAAATGCTAGCATTGTAAGTTTGTAAAATCTATTCTCATTGTAGGACCAAAAGAAACCTCTTTGGAAAGCTTTGTTGGTTTATTAGAAACAAAAGGGACTATTAGAGTTACAGCTGCTGCTGCCTTTTTTTTTTTTTTTTAAACAGGAAGTTTTCCCAAGTTTTGTAATTACCATTGCACTTGTCTTCATCTTACAGTACAACAGGTGATACATCTCGATCAAATCTTTTTGAGGATGCTATAAGTGCACTTGGTAAGTGGAGAGTTTTTTTACTGTAGACGTTATTTTGGTGCAGCAGGAACATGATGGATTAGCAGATGTTGACATTTTCTTCTTTACCAGTCATTGTTAAAGTTATAATCAAAGTGCTCTTCTCTAAGACCTGAAGTAGATATCTTGGAACCAGCTTTGAGAACTACTTTACTGGAGAATATTTCCATTTATGTATTTTTATTGTGTAAAAGGAAGATCCTTGCACTCCTGCTTTTCTTTCCCCATTTGCCTTAATTTCTCTTCTAACTATTCATTTTGAACTAGCTTGAATAGAAGACTAAATGTAAATCTGTGTGTGCCTTTCACTTTTGCACCCCAGAGTGCAGGTCTGATGAAACGGCTGTCTTTATTATTCACTTGTTCCATCTTCGAAAGTGCTTCACATTTTGTTGCATTTAGATTAGATAAATTTGCCAGAATTGCTGCTATGTGGGCTGAGAAATGAATGCCTCCATGTATTTACAGTCTACTTACTTTTATTTTCACTGTTTAAATAATCTTTGTCAGCGGAATGGACATAATAAAGGCAACAGGAAGTTCTGCCCCTTACACTGATTTGGGTAGCTAGGAAATTACTAGGCAAAGCAGAAATCTCCTACTGAAATTTTTGGGTTGTTTTGGAGTGTAACAAATTCATACACAGAAATAAAGAGGAGATTGGGTTTTTATTTTGTCTTTACATTAGAAGCTGCAGTTTGATACAAGGAGTTAAACCAAGTTGAGTTTCAATTGCATTTTTGTGTGGATATATTGGATATATTAGAGGCAGGTGCTGTGTGATTAAGCAGCCCAGGCTGATTCAGAAGCAGCAGTAAAGTTTTACATGAATTAGTGGTAGCTGCTAGGTTTAATCTGTCCAGCTGCAGCTTAGATTTTTGGTGTGACATACTGTTTTAGATTGTATGACCTGAAATAGCTGAGAGATACTGATAGCAGGAGACAAAAATAGAACTAAACTGGCTGAAGTGATTGCAGCTACCAAAGGTTCTTCCTTAACCATTCATGATATATTAGTGGCTGAGATGAGGTCATCACCAACATTTGTGTTAACAGTATTGATCAGCAAGTTAAATGAAGCTGGGAGTCTTGATTCAAATCTCTTCCAAATTGGAAAAAACCAACAAAAAAAGTCCCATTCAAGAGCATCACCTCACTGTCCATTTTATATGGGAGTTCTTTGTTTGGTGTCTGATGGAGTAAACCCATGTGTCCCTGACGTGTTTGCAAATAACAGGTATTGAGTGTGATTTTCTGAGTAAGCATAGTGTAAGTGTTGTCAGCCAAAAAAAATTTCAAGGGCAATAGGCATGAACTCTGCGGTTCTTTTTCTTTAAAAACTGCCCTGGAGGGAATTTTCTTGCACAAATTGATGGAGTGTGTTTTAACATCCTAAATTGGGTCCTACACATATTCTAACTATGACTTCTCAATAACATTGCCTGAAATTAATTGACTTTAAAGACAGGGATTGATTTATATGATTTGCTGTTGTTTTCAGTTAAATACTGAAAAGCGATGTGGCTTTTTTGTGCTACGTGAAGATCTGCACGTCCTTGCAGTCCTTGTGCAAACACATTTTTCACAGGAGCTGCCTAAGATTTCTGTAGGGCATAGGATGAGGATGATTGTGGGCAGTGTGATGAACTGGATTTGAGAGTTAATCCAGCTTTAAAATGTTATTTGAAAGACAAAAGCAAAGAGAAGAATCAATTCAGCATTGACCTCAAACATTTTCACTAGCACAAGGTACAGATAGGTCTGCCTCTGTGTCATGACATTGCTGGTGTGCCACTTCTTGATTTCACTTTTGCACAACTTGTGAACTGTATGGAGTACATGCACCTACATTTGCAGTAATTCTGTTTTCCTCCTTTGGCTTTTAATTATGCCTTAGGCAGCAGCCTGTGCAGAGCAAGCCAGCTTTTTTGCATCTTTTTCCTGCATCAAATCTCTCATACTGTTCTAGTCTCTACCTTGCTGATAATGAAAAAGCAATACAGAAGTGTTCAAGTAGTAACTAATTACATCAACAGGTGTTCTGTCTGCTTGGCTATTGCCTTAGGAATAGTAAGAGCAAGCTAGTGCTGTATAAGGAAGAACGTGAGCAGAAGTTTAGCAAAATCCTTGTTTTGAGACTATTGTTGGCTTGGCTTTTTTGCTTCTGTGAATATATGTATAGAAGTATATATCTTCAGAGCAGAGTTTAGGTGATTTTTTTTATTATTTTATTAATGTCTGAAAAAAAATACAGGTAGGTGTATGAATGATCTTGTAGTTCTGTATGAAGACATGAAGAGCTTACTATTCCTTAAACTCAGGTTGGCACTATTACTTTGAAGCCCAAATAATAAATACTCAAATTAGTCAAGGCTTTTAAATCCTTAATAGATAATACACAAGTACCCTTGGGCTAGGGCTGTTTTATTGTTTGTTCTTGAGTTTACTGCCCTAAGTCATACACCCACTGATAATTTAGAAGCCACACATTAAGAAACAGGCAGTGGGGTTGGATTAATGTTGCTTGAGTTAAACTCCTTCTCCCTAAGGGAATAAAACCTCCATGTTTTCTTTGGTTCTTTTAATTATGGCTTGCCTTAACAAGGTAGCTCTTGTATTTGTTTCCTCTTTTTTTTAAAAAATTATTATTATTAATCAGTTGTTTTCTATGATGACTGTTAATTATCTAACTTCCCTGTTGCGAACTTGCTAGTTGCAGAGTAAGTCAGTAGTAGGATTTCACTGAGATCAGGAATATCTTTTTCCAAGGAAGCAGATGGTATTTTAATGCCTGGGCTTGTTTATATTTTTTTCCCTCTGCAGGAAGATAATATTGAAGATTTGCCCAATTGCAATGTATAATAGAATAGTTACCTTTTTAAAAGATTGTTACACTTGCTGTCTGCGTTTGAGGCAGGAAAATTAAATGGATTATGAAAAGAGATAATAATCTTGAGATCAGTATAGTGATCTGTTGCCCTTAAACTGCTCCATATATAGTGTGTGTATCCTTTTGTCTTGAGTGCTGCAGGTGTGGGACAGTTTTCATCTATTTTTGCTGCTGCTGATCTGTGATGGATGTCTAGAAAAATGTTAAATTGAGTGAGATAATTAAATGAGATAACTTGGTCTCCTGAACCCCCACTGAAATCTTGAGTGACTTTCCTAGATACAACTTTTAAGTCTTCTGCCTGATTTGAGTTGGTCCACATTAAGTTGATTAACTTACTTTGGTTATCATCACCAGCACATAGCAATATATAGCTATATATATTGGTCATCACTAGTTGTCGTCTATCTAACAATAGCATAGCAGGAAATCTTTATTTGGAAAATTGTCAATGGCTAATAATTTGACAGGCAGATTTCAAATTAATAAATTTGCAAATGTAAGCTGCAGGAGGCTTCTCTTGATTACATCAGGAACTGAATATTAGCTGCAAGGATGCCCTTGACCTTAAATGAAAACTTGGAGAACCTTATTTCAATTACAAGTACAGAAGTATCACAAGCACTGCTTTTGTCAGAAAGTTTATATTGTCTTCATTACCCTCCACTATTTCAAATAAAATTCATAATGAAACCACTGAATATATTTGGAATTAAAGCCACAGAAACACGGCATGTTTAATACAAAGTACTCTTTTCAATGAACAACTGAAATTTGGGTAGAAATTATGCTAATTCATTAAAACTTTTTTTTTGTGTGTGTGATTATTTTCATCTTATTCCCTCAAAATGGTGGTCCTGTGACTTGCAGTGACTGGTCAGTCCTATGAGAACATGGTGACTGAGATCATGTCCATGGGCTACGAGCGGGAGCAGGTGATTGCAGCGCTGAGGGCCAGCTTCAACAACCCTGACAGAGCGGTGGAATACCTTCTGATGGTGAGCTCTTACCCTGCCTGCACCTTGCTCTTTCAGTGGTTTGTTTGCTACCCTATGCTTTCACTTTGATCTTGGTGTTATTTTGAACGTTGCTCAGTCGCTGAGAGTGGCATTGGACATCTGGAAAGATGAGATGGAAATTTTGACAGATGTGGTGTGTCATAGAAAACACTGAAGAAATCCCTAACCACCTCTTTGCTTTCATTTTTTGTTGATTTATGTGGATTATGTATGTAAAGTATATCCAGTTACAGTGACACTGCCAGTGACTGGCTCAGTGGTTTTGTGTGTCACCTCTTTTTGACAGCATTAGTTGAGTACTTGTACTTTTGCACTGGAGTCTGTAACATCACCATTCCTTAAGTTCCAGTTCACTGTTTTTGCTAATAATGCACAATGTTTTTAGGAATATACTTTCCAAACAGAAAAGTTTGAGAGGATTTTTTTTTAGCTGTGCTTAATTTAACTGGTGTTTTAATTCCAGCGGTGTTTTAGAGAAGAAACAATTTTCATTTGATAAATAAAGCTTGAAGGGTTAAATGTGCTTCACTGGCATGAGAGGAAATAGAAGAGTAATATCACTTTAATGAAAACCCCATGAGTTGTTTTAGGGGCTTTTTGGATTATTTCTCACTGTATACATTAATCAGACAGGTGAATTGTAACCACCATAGAATCTGTCTATGATTTTGTTGCTTAATCAGTATTTCCAGAGCATTTAATTTCTACTCTGGCATACCATTTTTTTTTCTGATGAGGTTTTTCCTTTTAGTAGATCTGAACTTTATGAAAATCTGGCAACCAGATATCTTGACCCAATCCTTGCAAAATACATGTGGATTGAATTTCTGATTGATTGATAAGAAATCTGACATCTTTACCCTCCAGTTATAAAACTTCAATTTTATTAATGAAGTTTTCCTTCACTAGTTACAACTACAGTTCCCTGGCATGCTTCCTACTTACGCAGTGTTCCCAAGACTTTGTAATCTTCAGATTTTAAACTGACAAAAAATGTTTTGAGTAAAAGAATGTAAAGCAAGGCTGAATGCAGTAGCACCCAACTCTCTGTCATAAGTCTGCAAGCTCAAATATTTGTTTTTCATGCGGTAAAAATATTGGTTTTAGCGTTCATCTATGATAGTGGTAAACACACCATTAATTCAGTGCCTCCCCTAACTGTTGGGCCTACTGTGTGTGTGGCAGTCCTGCATTGTGTGCAGTTCTTGTGCACTCTCTCTCTGGTATTTCCCTCCTCTAGCTTTTATCTGTTCAGGAACTCCTGAAGAGAGATGGAATATCCCTGTGGTGGAGCTAAGTGCCACATCTGCTAAATGCATTGACTGCTGTGTGCAGTTCATTTCCAGTCCTTCCATAGGTCCTGTATATGAAAGAGGTCCTTCTGTTATATAAGATGCCCTTTATGTTTTGTGTTATCCTTCACCGGAAATACTTCTTCTTTTTTCTTCTTCTCCTTCCTGCTGAAAGAGGGAGTAGGGAGGAATGGAGGCTCTTGGAGACCATTTTAGATAGCAGACTTTTGCTGTCCTTCCAGAAGAATCCTTTTGCTGTAAATGATCTAACTGTTATAGATCTGCTGGGGTCTGAAGATGTTCCCTAATCTCCTGCTGCATCAAAAGAAGGTTCTTTTTAGTTACTATTGATCTGATCTGTTGATGACGTTGTTCTTTGACCCTCTCTCTACATTACCTGCTTCCAAACTATCATCAGCACTATCTTTTACATAATCTGCAGATTAGGATTAAGGTGTTGAGATCTGTAAGTGCAACAACACTGTCCAGGTTTAAAGAGCCAGAATAGCAAGGATAAGGTGTTGGAAAGGACTTAAACTGTAATTAAAGCACAGCTGTTCCTCAGATGAGCCCTGAAGATTCTCCTTGTTGTCCATGGGTCAGATGGCAGGCTCTCCAGTTTTTTTGGCTTGATCATTGAGGATATAGATGCAATTCTGTGTCTGTGTCCTGTGGTTATAGAAGGAAGCCTCAGTTGCAAAAGATGCTCTTTATTTTTTATGCCCAGCTCATCTTCAGAGGCATTTACATTCAGATCTCTCTTTCAGCCAAGGATTCCCTAACCTCTGATTAGGAAGGAGTTCTGTCGTCTCTTCAGTAACCAGCCTTGTAGTCTGGATACTTTTAGGGAACATTTCTTTAGTGTGAATGTAGTCAAAAACTGCACAGAATTCCTTGAGAGGTGGTGAATGTTCTGTGCCTGTTAGTGTTCCAGAGGCATCTGGACAATGCCCTTTACGGGCCTTAACTTTTGGTCAGCCATGAATTGGTCAGTGAGTGGGACTAGATGATCACTGTAAGTACCTCCCAACTGGAACTATTTTGTTCTATATTCTGTGCAGAAACTGGAGCTGGTGTGATTATTGCCCTGCAGAGAGCAATGTCAGCTAAAAACCACTGTGCTGCTCAGTTAAACAGTAACTGAACAGCACCTCCATAAGGCACCAAAGGCCTTTTTCTGCTGTCCAAGCAGTGTTTGCATTCAGTGGCTTGCGTATGGTTTAATACCATGCTTTATTCTGTTGTGTACCTGTGTGAACCAGGTCCATATGCCTCGCTGACATTGTCTGATCACAACTGTACACAGTCTGTTATTTGGAGAATGGTGCTTCAAGCTTGTGTTCAAGAGTTAAGATGATGTTCAAGATGACAAATAATTTCTAAGTAAATTTGATCTATCTGGTTTACACAGTACTTCCATTAAAGAGCAAACTTAAAAGTTCAAACAAGCACATGTTGTTTGATCTGGGCACAGATTGGAGTGATGACATATGCCTGTGAGTAGGTGAAATCAACTGGTAATTTCATAAGATTAGCCCAAGTTGTTACATTATACTTGGATTGCCAGAAATGACTGCTTTGATGGGAAAAGGCATTTAATCAGTGCTCTGTAAGCGACTGATAAGGGAGCATTACCTCAGAATTATACCATGAATGGAATCCTCCTCCCCCTCAGTGGAAGGAGGGATGTGTAGCAAGCTTACTGAGCCATGTGAAGGTAATGAAGTGTGTGACAGGGAAATCTTGCATTTATTCTCCTAAGTGGCTTAAACGTGCACTTGATGATTAGGTGATTTATACCTCGATGTGCTTCTTAACAAACAGGAAAGGCAAAGCATTGCTTGCAGCACTGTCCAGTTCTCCCTCTCTGTATTAGCTGTATATTTGTCCTTTTTGTTCAGGTGTAATGATGAACATACCATGTGAAGATCATGTTACAGCAGGACTTTTAATCTGCATTACCTACCAGTGATCTTTATGGTAGGCTTGACAAAACCCTTCATTGTCTGGTTACCCTGTTAGTTCTGCAATATTTCCACCCACCAGGTACCTTACATTTTGTAGTTCCCCAGCTGAAGGGTGGCTTCCCTGGGCTGTTCCAGCAGGGCTGATGTCTCTCCCATGAGCTTCTGTGCTGTAAGGAGGTAGATGAAGGACAGTCTTGGTGCAGGAGTTCAGTAACAGTGAGGAAGGTAGGGTTAGGGTAAGGAGCTAGGAGGACTTCCATGCAGGAGAAAAGCTGTAGAGTGAGGCATCATTCTAGTTTATGGTAATGTTGTGCTTTAGCTCTGTCCATTGCAGCCCTCTGAGCAATTAATTCTTACATGAAGTTGTTTGCACACAGGAAAAAAAAAGTTAACTGGCCTTTTGTTTAAACAGCTAAAACTGGGTGACATACAGACCTTTTCAACTTTAAGATGGAGTAAATGACAGCTTTTAATTGAGGAAAGAGGTCCCAAGACCTGTATTTCTTCTCAGTTTCTTGCCAGTTGTATGGCATTGTTAATCTTAGTTAGCATTTTGTACTGCAGTTTGTTGCTATAATGTCACTTCTTTTGCATAACAGTATAACATAGTGTAACAGTGTATTTAGTTTGATTTTCTCACTCATATCAAATATCTTCAAACAAGATTCAAAGCAAGTATATTTTATCAGGCAAAGTGTGTTTTTAAAGTGATGCACTGCATGCTTTACTGGCTTTCTATACAAACCACACATTTTTCCTGCCAAAAAATAAAACTAATCTTTTCACAGTGTTCTCTGACAGTTATAAATGCAGAACTCACAGGATCTTTTCTTGTATTTGCAGTGAAAGCATTACGTTGGTTTGGTTTTGTTTTGTTTTTCCCTTCATACTGAAACCCAAATACTGCATGCAGTTGAAACCTATTTGTTAGCATTTTGTGGGTAATGATGTGAACTGTGGCTTTAGGGGATACCTGGAGATAATCAGGCTGCAGCTGACCCCCCTCAACCACCAAGCACTGGTGCATCTCAGTCTTCAGCAGTGGCAGCAGCAGTAGCAACCATACCCACAACTACTAGTTCACTAGGAGGTAAGAAAGGCTGTATTTGAGATGATGTGATAAACAATGTGCACTTAATCAATCTCTCTTTCAGTCAGTTTTAAGTTTCAGATGCTTGTGAGCTGTTCAGAGGGAATTGGATAAGAGCTGTTAACGTGGAAATTCCAGGTGTGGCACTTTCTTGGGACAAGTTGTTGTATGTTGTGTGCAATGAGTTTTCAAAAAATGTGGTGAATCTGTTAAATTTCTTTAATTCAGTAATATGGACTTCAAGACCATGGGTGGGGTTGTGTTTTCTCCTACTTAAACTCTGCCTTTCTACTCTGTGGCTGACTGGGCACTGTCCACTATGGCTATAAAAATATATTTACCACACAAAAGTTTGGATATCAAGGGAGAAACTTGAAAATAGGCCATGAGGTGAGGCACCATAGAGACCTATCAATGACCTAAGACTCCTCACTCAGCAGTGCAGCACTTTGACAGTGGTCAGTGCCTACTGAAGAGAGGGTATTTATCATGTATTTATCTCCCTCTTAAAGGGAGATAGATAAATACATGAAAGGAGCCTAATGAAGGGGTAGGAAAGATCTGTCTTAGGCTGTGGCGGAAATGGTGCTCAAGATACCTGAGAGAAGGCAGTGAATTGGGCAGATGTGTCTGATTGAGATTAATGAGAGGTGAGACATCCAGAGGAAAGTGTTGGAGATAAGGACAAGGCTGTTGGATCCTAAGAAAAGACTGGGTGAAAAGAAAATGTATTGTTTAACCTGAGAATAAAGAAGTTTTGCTTAAAGCTGGAATTAGTGTGAGGAAGCAAATTATTCTGTTTTTCAGTGAGTGGTGTGTTATCCATGTTCATGTCCTGTTTCTGTGTACAATTAGAGTAGGGATGTATTTTGTTATGATTCTCAGTAGCTTTTTGAAAAACGTGTTATTTCGCTGATTTTTTTTCAGGACATCCTCTTGAGTTTTTACGAAATCAGCCTCAGTTCCAGCAGATGAGACAAATTATCCAGCAAAATCCCTCTCTGTTGCCGGCATTGTTACAGCAGATTGGACGGGAAAACCCTCAACTACTGCAGGTGGATCTTAAATAAGAAAATAATGCTTGCTAATTCTGATTTAGCTTTACAAGAGAGTCACGTGTTGTTGTTGTCTGGGATAATATGTTACTAGCAGTTACAACATTCTATTGCTGGCTTTTCAGCAGTTGTTGCTGTACAGGATGTATTTTGTGTGACACTGGATACAAATTTGAGACTTCATAAAAGGTGCAGAAGGGGTAAGGAGGGGGGAAGGATTGCTGCAGTTGAATTGAAATGTTAAAATTGCACTTCTTACAGTTAGATTTAATAAATTTTTTTCTGTGCATTTTTTACAAAAATACATTTGACTTCTTAATTCTCAGAAAATAAATATTTTTACTTGAACCAGTTGGCGGGCTTAAACACGAGTTACTTAAATATATGTCTCTTTTACTGTTCTGTGCATCACAGCAAATAAGCCAGCACCAGGAACATTTTATTCACATGCTGAACGAGCCAGTTCTAGAGTCTCGCCAAGGTTTAAGTGGCAGTGATGATGGTGCCAGCACTGGAGGAATTGGAGATACTGGGAATGCTCATATGAACTACATTCAAGTAACACCTCAGGAAAAAGAAGCTATAGAAAGGGTGAGCCTTTCTTCTTTGAAATTGCCTTTCTTCTTTGAAATTCTTTTTGCTCTGTAGGATGTTGACTCTAGTGCATGCTTAAGACACACCTAAGTTAAACTTTGTTTTGCTAAGTAGTTCTGCATCATATTTGGTATTTTCACACTTGGCATTTCATAGCTTGTTTCAAATCGTATCTCCTGTTGCTTTATAGCAGTTGACCCAAAATATCTTAGATCTGTCTTACTGAGAGGAGGCAGAGCATTTTAAGTGATCAGAAACCATCCTGTGACAATTGATGATGGAATGGATTTCCCTCAGGATTTATTCAGGAAGTAATTCCTCTTGCAAAAGCCTCAGCCAGTACTGTTTCAGATCATGCCATGATAGGTTTCCAGGTACAAAAGTCTGGCTGCTTGAGCACTTTTTGCAAAGTATTAGAAAGTAAAACCACTCATAGTTAAGTAGATTAGTTGAAGTCAAAACTTCACCCAGTTACTTGTCTATCCATGAGAATTAGCTAATTACAGTTTTCTAAAAGTACTGGTAAGCATGAAAATATACACTGGGGTGGTATGTATTGCATTCATAAATACTGTGGAACTGACTAAATACGGATTTGCCCAGATGGCAATGCCTCTGAGGTTTTTCTCAGGACAAATTGCAAGGCTTTTGTCATACTGTGGTAGTGGTTCTGCACCCCAAAGACAAAGCCAGAAAAACAAAAGTTTATGTAAGGATCATCAGAAGACACCTATTTGAATGTTGGTGTCAGTTCGCAATTAATATAATTAGTCTAATAAAGTTGTTTGCCCACCTACTTTTTCACAGATCACCTTTTCTAGTCTGTTGCATTTCCTTTAAAAGCCATTTTATGCAGCAGAGCTTTATTACCTCTACGGCCTGTTCTACAACTCAGCAGAGGTCCATACCCATTCAGTGTCTTTCCATGAAAGACAATCCTCAAAATTTAACTGTCTTAGTATTGCAGCTGATCCTTCATGCTGTTTGTGAGTCTGAAATAAAATCTAAGAATGGCTGGTGAGGGATAATAGGAGACAGTTTCTCACAGTTACTTTATCTGCCCCATACATGGAATGCCTTGCAGGTGCTGTGAGGATTTTGAGAGAATCTCCAAATAGTGGAGTACTTGCCTTTGGCTAAAACAAGAACTCATTTGCTGAGTGCTGGCTAAACCCTTGGCACAGTAATAACTTCTTCTCTGGTGTTCTCATGCCCTGTTGTCACTGTGTTCTAGACATTAATTATTTCCTTGACTTCTGAAAACCAGATTGCTCTCAGCTTACTTGTCTTGGCTGCAGTGTTATAGTTAATTTTTTAAGATAAACAATTGGAAATATGCTTTAATGTGATGTGCTGGACAACCTATTAAAGATCACAGGCTGGGAGCTTTTGTTCCAGGCAATTTTTTGTTAAAAGTGCTTTGGAGTTTTCTATAATTGTTTAAAATGAGCATTGTTTGATGTTTTGGTGCTTTTTTTCTGCAGCAGTGCAATGTGCCATTACTTCTTGACAATACTGTGTCCTAGGTCTGTTTTAGACTTACTGTGCCACTGAAGAAGTGACAAGTTTTTATGATGCTTCATCACACTTAATCGAATCACTTTTTCAAGTGAGCAATCTCTTTACTAAAGGCAGAGGCAGCACCTTACTTTTTACTTTTACTTTTTACTTTACTTTTACCAAAGTCTGCATTGAGCTGGGCAGCAAAGTTATTTTCAAGAAGGCAGTAATTGCTTAATCTCAAGACACTAGGCATACAAAGAAGCCTAACAGGCAAAACATGCTTCCTAAATATGTTTCTTTTCTTCAGTTAAAGGCATTAGGATTTCCTGAAGGACTTGTGATACAGGCATATTTCGCTTGTGAGAAGAATGAAAACCTGGCTGCCAACTTTCTTCTACAGCAGAACTTCGACGAAGACTAAGAGAAATTCTTTTTCTATTTCACACCTCACACCAGTGCATTACACTAACTCTGTTCACTGGATTGTCTAGGGTATTTGGGCTTTATTCATAATGCTTGGTGTATGGCATATAGGGGGTGGGTGGAAGGGAGAACGTAAGAAACAAAGCAAAGAAAGCAACAAGTTTTAAATGTCTGTTTCAAATTAGCAGATGCAGAAAAATCGCACAGTGTAAAAAAGAATATATATATACAACCAAAAAAATCAGCTTCTGCAGATAATTAGCTCCTTCTATAAACTGTAGGTTAATTTTTTCTAGGTTTTCACTCTTACTGTACTAGTTCCAGAAATGTAGTGTAATGCACTGCTTCATGTTCCTTTCCATTTAGTATTGACATTTGGAAGTAGCCTGTGCTACATAGATCTTGCTGTCTGTATTTCATGGCAACACTGGATAGCAGCTTTGTGAAATCTAAAAGATCTGAGCAAATGTAATCCTGAATGCCAGAATAGGGATATTCAGGTTTTTTCTTTAGCTGTGTTAAAGTAGTGCAAGAAACACAGTATTTTTGTCTAATGCTGAATTAAAACAGTGTTGGCTTTTTTCTTTTTTTCCGATGAAAACCCATTACAGTTAAAAGTGTCCTGATTATTGAGAAACACCACCCCCTGCTTTGTCCCCCTGAAATGATCCGAGAAACTATATACATACAGAAAAAAATTATTATCCTGTTTACATACTTTATCTTTGGGGAAAAAAAATGGTAGATATCTAATTACTGTTCTTTTAATGTTATCTTGCAGTAAAAGTTTTAAAAGCAATAGATTGCATGTTTGGTTTTGTTATATGCACTCTAGTGAATTGAATATTCTTTTTCTGCCAGCAAACAAAAAGCAAGCTTCATTTTTGTCTGCTGTAATGAGACTTTATCAAATCAAATTTCACCTTCCCAACTTTGTTGAACCAGCTTTTATAGTACTGCTGTAAGTGTTCTGTTGCTCTTGAGTAGATTGTAGTGTTCAAGCTATTTCTGTTAAGTAAGGACTTTTGGGGATTTATTCACTTTATAAGGAAGAGAAGTTGAAAACTTGAGATATCAAGCAAACTATCAATTTATTCCAATGTAAAAAAAATGACACTAGAAACTTTGTATTGAAAATAAGCTCTGGTTACAGAGTTTTGAATCTTACTTCTTCATACCCACTTATCATTTATTTTGTTTAGTCATCATAAAATGTTAACAATCCTTTTTATTTTAATACATATTTACTTTTAGAGGTAATTTTGCCCTTCATTGCAATACTAGGAATAAAAACAAATGCAAATTTAATCTAAAGCTGTTCTGTGCAACGTTACCTGAACACAAACATGGGGATAGTTTGATTTCTTTTTTTTCTACTGTTGTAGTCCAATTACCTGGATTACAAATTTACCTCTACAGTAACCAGGAAAAATACTATTAGTGGTACAGCACTGAACTCCTGTACAACTAATGATATTAATGATTTTAATGATTTAGTGGTACAACTAAAATGATATTTTCTGCTGAGTTTGTTTATCAGTGGATTAACTACTTAGCTACTACTTATGCTCAAAGTACAAGTCAAGTGTCTTGAAAAAAGAGCTAAAAAGACTGAAACTTTTGTATTTAGTTTCTTCATTGATTGGCCATAGTGTATAAAAATAATATCTGCACAAAACAATGAAATGTATTAAAGCCGTTTACTTTTTTTTCTATTCTTATACATCTGTGATATTTTTCCAGATAGTGTGTATTTTAATTATTCAGATTTTATTCTTTTAAAATTTCTTAGATGTATGTTGTCTATGTATCAGTAGCACAACCCAAATCTATCAGTAGGAGATGTGATACTGCTAAATAGGAAATAAGTCTATCATAATGTTTTCATTTCAGAGAAGTTAACATTAATACCTGAGTCAGCTAGCAGACTTCATCTAAATAGGATTCTCAGTTTGTCTGTGAACTGGGAGAGATGGATTTTGATTTAACACTGCATGCCAAAAGGGGCTGTTTGTTATCTGTAAAAGGACCAGCTGTCAGGTACTTGAAAAACACCAAATTGATACAAGGACTTCTTGAATGTACTTTTACTACATAGCTAATACCTAACTAAGACAAAAGCTTTTAGTTTGTGGGAGTCTTCTGTACTGATCAAACTGCTATGAGAAATAACCATTCCTTCTCTAGGAGGGTGGAGAGTAAAGGAAGAATGTCTGAGTGTTTCAGTCCACTCCCTCCAATTTTGATTTTGAAATGTTTACTTACTATAAATGTATTTGAATTAAAGTCTGTTGAGCTTGTTCTTTGTAAAAAAGAAAGAAAAAAAAAAAGAAAAAAAAAGCTAGTAGCTTTGTTCATTTGTAACTTTGTATGCTGAGTGACTGAGGGATTTATGGCTGCTGTGTTTGAAGCCTTACTAGTCATGCTGTTCCCGTTTTTTTTCCCAGCAGTGAAACAGTGTTTTTGTGACTTCTGATGAGCAACAGGTGTCTAAACCTTACATGCTAGCAAAAACTGTTACCTGTCCAATAGCGGGATACTTGCCAGGGAGAATCGTGTCTCTCCTTGTAGTAGCTGCCAAAAGGGAAGAATACATGGAATTCATGTGGTGTTGAGGAGGTGTGACCTGAGCAAGCTGCCTAGGTATGTTGTGCCTCGTTTTCTACCAAGTACTACCGGGAGCTGTCTGCACAGAGTGCTTCTCAGCTTCTCTGCTGCAGATCTCTTAGGGATTTGGGGATCAGTTTCCTCAGGGCTTTCTGAACAGTAGCTGAGAAAAATAAAGTATTTCTTCCTAAGTTTTGGTACTGTAGTCCTTACCTTTGTTGTAAAACTTCTGGATATCTGCTTAGACAAAAGCTATTTATGATGCACTTTTAATTGGGATTAAAAAGTTACTCTGAAGTCATATTAATTCTGTAGTTGTCTGTTCTTAAGTCCTCTGTACCAGCTGCGTTTTAATGCTGGGGTTCATTTACCTTGTCCAGAATTGCCTGATGAATCCAGCTAAAACCCAAGCAATTTGACTGATTAAGTGCCCTGTTCTTACCCCACACTAACAGAACTTTTTAGGAACATGAGATAATCACTCCTGAAGTCAGATTGTGACTGATTATGGAGTGCTGGGTTGATCTTCACTTCAAGAACATGCATGAATTAATGAATCAGAGACACACAGCCAAGTCCTCAAATAATGCATGCAGATCTGTCACCTGTGGTCTCACTGGATATTTCATTTGGTTTATAGAATTTTGAAGACAGCCACATATTTCTTTTTTTTTTCTGATTTCTCTTAAATCCAGCTCTGTGCACAAAACTAACCTGGAATTTCTGCCCTTGAAAGTACTCTCTAGTTCAATGGAAACAATAAGGTGGAAGTGGGGAGAACATCTTTGTCAGTAACCTTTTTAGTTCGTCTTCCTTGCCTGTTTTGGGATGCCAACAATGATCAACACACCATCCTTTGAAAACATTATTTTGACACAGCTATAACCCCAACTATATGGTTATGAAAGCACAATTTCCAAAAGTTTGTGTCTTCACTAAACCATCCAGAAAAGCAGGCTTATTCCACCTGTGATTAAATGATATATGGGAAAAACTTAAATTTACAAAACACATGACTGCGCAGTGCTGCTGATACCTGTGTCTGCAGACTGTAGCTGATGTTGCTGACTTATGTCAAGTGCCAGTGCTGTATTTATATATTTCTTCACAGAATATGTGATCTGTGTGGGGGGAAAAGAAAGGTCGTGAAAATTCTTGGTTCCTGTCAGGACTCAACTTCTTTTGCTCTGTGCAAGAGAAATAAATGTTAAACACACAGAATTTAACTCCAGTTGTAATCAAAGCACATTTTCTTGAAGACACCAGCATTTCCTGCCCAAACTGTAGTGAAACCAATAAAGACAAATGTGTGCTCTTCAATAATGGTAGTAGTCTGGAATAACTAATAGTGGCGCATTCTGAAGATCCTTCCCTCCACTTCATCCCTTCGCTCTGGCATTTTCCTTTGTGAGCTGTTACAAAGCACTGTCTACTGTGTGCTTCCATTTGCTGAAAGTCTGGTACTAAAAACAGTCCTCAAGGTTTTATACTGTGTGTACCTCTTGCAGTTGTGCCTCAGAGACCTGGAGTGCAAAGTGTCTTTCAAAATAGGTATCTTTCTATTTTTATATGGCTCAACACATAAATGTGAAAACTCTGTGGTGCTGAGAGCAAGGAGCAACATCCTTGAAATTCTTGTTGCCTGAGATAAGAGATTTTTAGATGTGATAGACGAGGAGTAACCAGATACACCAGCAGGCAGCTGTTTGCCATCCCAGGGGAAGGGTTGGTTGCTGTCCTTGTAATGTGAAGTATTTGACTTTAAATGTGCAGCAGCCAGAGATGAAAAAATAAGGCAGTGTCTCCCACATGTCTGTGTGGCTCTATCTGTAGAATTGTTCAAAGTCTTGTCAAAGTCAGACACGTATTTTTAATTATATCTTTGAATTAGGCTTTTTCTTCCCACCCCCATTCCCTTGTCTTTACTGTAAATCTCCTTCCCCCCCCCCCTTTCTTTATTGAAGAAAGCATGCCAGCCACAAAGGGAGCGCTACCGGCGTTAGAGGATGGAAGAACAGAATTTCAGAATAGGAAAAGGGGCAAGAAATAGTCTTTAGGGTGGGATAAGAAACAGGACAATAAAAGTACTGAACACTTGGGATAGAGATCTCCACAGGGAGGTTGAGGAGAGGAGTCTGGACCTGGAATTGTCAGTGTGTGTGAAAGGAAATGCCTGGGAGAGATACAAGTGTGATGAATGGAGTGGTGTGACAGGGCCAAATGGTGAGAAAGAATGAGCAAACCTTTGGTGGGATTCTGGATGTATAAATAAGAAATGGATGGAGTATTTGGCAACAATCAACACTCATCTGTAAGGACACTTCAAAGACAAATTACTTGGGTTTTTTTCAGCTTATCCAGTAGCATTTTGTGCAGTGCTTTGGTTCTAAAAGCAGTTCTGAGGGAGATTATAAGGAGTTTACAAAACAACGATGGCAGTTAAAAGAAACAAACCAGTTCCTACCTTGGCATGTATCTCACAGACTTTCGGGTAGTCTGACTGCTCTGAGGTCCTCCTGCTTGAAGGTGGAACAGAAAAAAGGAATTGGATTTTTATCTCTATGGGTCTCTCTGTTGCTTGAAGTGAGAGAGGTGCTGTTTTGGGTTTTGCTTTTTTTTTTCTTTTATATGTTCTCTGTGTTCTTCGCACATATATTTGTAGCTCTGTAGCCCATTGTATTAGGGGGTGGTTTTCCCAGGAATTTTCCATGGCCCTTCCCTAAGCAGAAAGACAAAATAAATTCTGGAGCTCCAAGCCCTTTGGGACTCAAGGCCCCTGTGCTATCTTGGCTACCAAGGTTGAGAACAACTCTTCAACATCCATTTTCATGGAGAAAGTACAGCTAGTGTCAAAGCAGGGGCTTCAGAGAAGAAACTTGACTGGGGGAATTGCATCACCCTTTGTTCTCCTAATTGGTGCTTTTTATCAACTGTACAAATTTCCTAAAACCTGTAAAAATGTACTCACACCTGGGGCGGTGGACTTTTATGAGCACCTTTCCGTAACTGCCCTGAAAACTTTCAAATAAAGATCCACATTTGTATTTACCTCCTTACTAAAATAATATCGAGCTTCATTTCCAGGTTGGGAAAAAGTCCACAGAGAAATGAGTGATCTGCCTAAAAGCATAACAAACAGGGAAGCTGCTTGCTTTCCCTGTCTCCATGTTCAAATATCAAATTTCCCTTTGGCAAAGGGCAGGGTTGTGCAGGACACTCCTGGAGCAGTGCTGCATGGACAACTGTTCCTGATGGGACTGTTCCTTTTGAGCATGAATATAATTTCTGATCCATAAGTGTCTAAACTGACAGGTGGAAAGCTGAAAAACCTGTTGGGAGCATTCAATCTTAGAAGAGCAGCAGGGTTAAGATGAGAAGTTACTGGAATATATTCAATACGACTGTAAGTCAACAAAGCTGTATTTTTTTTTCAGCTGCAGTAAGAAATTGCTGCTAAATACGTACATAGCCATATTTTTCACATTTCACATAATTTGCAGTAAGTGGCTCTCTGGTACACAAACAGAAAGGAAGCAGAATACACAAAAAGTAATTTTCTAAATCTAGTAGAAATGTGCCTACATTGCCTTCAAAATCTGTGGCAAGTGCTCATTCCTGAAGCACTGAGACTCAGTGTGCCATGAACAAGGACAGTTTTGCTCCCAGGCAGGGGCAGCAGAATGGAGAACTGCCGAAGTTAACTCTGCTGTGGCCAAGGCTTGTAAATTCATCCTCTGCTCTTGGCTAGAGCCTTGTGATCCCAGTTCAGAATTCCCCGTGCTCCAGGATGGTTGGAAAGGACCTTTTGATCTCCAGATTTATCAAAGTGCTGCCTTTGTCACTTGTGAGTCCTGCCATGCTTAAAGGGGAGGGAACTAAGAGTGCAGGTGAAGAGAACAGGGAGGTTCACTGATGAAGTGGCAAAATTGTAGCCAGTTTTTGGGAAGAGTCACCTTATTTAAGCATTCTGATGCAAAATGGGGCTGAGAGTTGGAACCATGCATTTGGTTCACAGGGTGTTCATGCTGTCAGGTGGCAGATACAAACTGGTGTTTTTAGAGGAGAGAAACACCCTGTTGGAAGAAAAATAGGTTTGCTTAATGGGGCCGCTTCTAGTGGAGAATTCTGACATTTTTATATTTGGATTTTTGAAAATGAAGCCACTGATGCTGCAGTTCTGTTTCCTTGCTGAATGGCTGAAGGTTGTGGTGTCCTTAGAACACTGTATTATTTCTTAATAAGCCTTACCATGCCCTAATAATACCTTCCGAATGCCTCAGATGTAAGTGATTAGGCCCGTGCTTACATAAATAGGTGCCTCAGTGGTGAGATGTTGTTTGCATGATTGTAGTTTACAGGTGGAGAAGCTGCAAGCCCTTCATCAGATTAGACACTGATGAAAAAAACCCAAAACCTCTGTGTGGCTGTCACATCATCATTATATCTTGCATGGAACAATAAGTGTTATTTTTCAAGGGACTGGATTTTTGCCCCTCTTCTCTCCCTGTGAGTTTTGCCTTATGGTGAATGTGCTGGTTTTGTATAGGATAATTTTCCTCACTGCAAGAAAATCACAGTGTGAGGATGTATTTTGGATTTGTACTGTAAACAATGTTGATAACACAGGGGTGTTGTAGTTATTGCTGAGCAATGTTTGCACAGCAGTGCCTTTCTCTGCTTCTATCACCACCCTGGCAGCAAGGGGCTGAGGGTGCTCAAGGATTTGGGGGGGACACAGCCAGGACAGCTGATCTCAGATGACCCAAGGGATATTCCAGACTGTCTGATATCATGGCCAGCTTAGGAAGTGGTGGCTATACCAAGGAAGGGCAAGGGACACATGCATTCCAGGTGTTTGTCTTCCCAAATGATAGAGTCCAGCTTTCCTGGGGATGGCTGGACGCCTACCTGCCCATGGGAAGTGGTAAATTAATTCCTTGATTTGCTTTGGTTGTGTGTGTGTTGCTGTCCCTATGAGGCGGTTTATACCAACCCATGAATGTTGCAGCTTTTTACCCTCTGATTCTGCCCCCATCCCATTGCTGAGGGCAGTGAGCAGGTGGTGGGGATAAGTTGTTGACTGGAGTTGAACTGTGGAAGTGAGGAGAACACAAGCCATTTAGCACACTGAAACAAATTTAATTTTCCATGTACTTACCTTTTCCTGGGTTCTGCCAATACCCAGCCCTGTGTGTTTGTGGACACCCCCATGCTCCAGAAAGGGCTGCAGATTTTATCTGTGCTAGGAACAGTACCAGGGTCATCATTACACACTGGCCTCATTCGGGTGGAAATACAGGTTGCTTACTTTTAATCCTGCTCTCCCTTCACCTCTGACCCCAGCCACAGTGTTGGTTGTCCTCCTTCTTTAACACTCAGATTTTGTGATCAGGAATTGAGCTACACTGGGGAGATGGGGAATGAGCAGCTGTCAAATTAGCATTTAGAGAAGTGTGGGCAGAGGTCCCAGGGAGCTGACCAGGTATCTTGCATGGTTGGCTGTAAAGGTGACTGGGAGAAAGGGGGGGAAAAGGGGGCAAAGTGATTCGTTCTGCATTCAGGGAAAGAGAAGGGGAAATGCTCGCCAGTCTGGGGAGCCCTGTGGCACTGAAATCCAGATTTGAGGGTCTTAATAACACACCAGTGAGGTACCTGGAGAAGGGAATACCTGAAGAAATGCTGATTTCTAGATACACAAACTAAATGTAGCTTGCAATATTAGAGTAGGGCTTAAGTTATTTCAAATCAAAGCTGTGTCACTGTTGTCATGCAGATTTTGAGTGTGCGGAGCCAGAATCGCAATGGAGACTGCTGTTCCAAATCTGAATATGTAAAACTGAGGGCAAATAACACCTCAGAGAGCTGTGTGTAGGGGTGGGAAAAGCAGTCGTGTGTTTTGCTGGGGTTTGGTCCTGTGCCTGATTACTTGTCTGCTTGTCTGTGAGCTGTGAGCAGTTTAAACTGGTAATTTCACTTGGAAAAAAAATCATAATTATGAAGGTTTTAGAAAGATTTCCCATTCTGGTATTTTGTAGAACTAAACATAACTCTTATTTTACAACCTCTATTTTGAGATTTTCTGATCTGTTCTTTCTAAGTTGGCAGCTTTAAATGAGCTGGAAGGAAACTTCCCATCCTTGGTGGCTGCCTGTGATTTTGTTTTGGTTTGGGGGCATTTTGTTTGGGTTTTTGTTGTTGTTGTTGTTGTTGCTGTTGCTGTTATTTATTTTTTCTTTTGTTTTTTGGGGTTTTTTTGGGTGGGGTTTGATTGTTCATTTTTAGTGTTTCAGATAATAATAGATTTTACTGTTTTGGAAAATAGAATTTCAGGCAAGGAGAAGACATTACTTTTTCAAATTTTGAATTGCTTTCACTGGTCAGAGGCCCTAGGTACTTAGATGTCATTGGAAGTGGTTTCTTTTTTTTCCCCACGTATATACTTGGGGCCAGGAAGAGGAAAAATTATGAGGCTTGATTTTTATTTTACTTTTTTTTTCACTGAGGTTTCCAGTGCTAAGTGCCCAGGCAGAGTTTCTGTGATGCTGAAAGTCTTGGCTGTATCCCTTGTGCCCATGCCAACAAATCTGAAAGCTTGCAAATTAATGCTTCTGCTCTTGTGCTTAACATTTATCTGACCTATTCTGTATATCCTGGTTTTGCTGTTTATGCACAGGACACCTGTTTATTGCAGGCAAGGAAAGCTGGTGGTTCTTGACTGCTGTGACAGCACATGGAATCTGCAGGCTTGGAGTTTGGACTGAATCAGACTTAGGTTAAAAAGGCAGTTTTTAAGCCACTTGGAACCAAACTAAAGGCAGCTAAAACTCTCTTGTGCTGCCTCAATAACTTTCACTTACCGGTTTGTAAAATCAAAGCCCTCCATTGGTGCCATTGTTATAATTTCATTTCCCCCTCAGTTTTTGCTGATTTTTTTTTGAGATGTCCCATCTTGTGGTCCTGACTGCAGGTCCTGTGCAGATCATGGGGTGTGAACTACCAAGCTGTGGCACACTGGGCTCTGCAAACAGACCCTCAGAATCTGGAGCATCGTGTCCTCTGCTGTCAGCAAATGCCTGTGAAGGCTCCCAACAGGGTTTGTGTCATCTTGTCCCTATTCTGCTTGAAGGACAATATCCTGTAAGAGTTGTTAGCTGCTGCTTTAGATGGACTGGAAAGGTTGTGTGGCTTTGGCCACAAAGGGGTGGAATCTGATTAAGTTTTTCCTGTGGGCAGCCTTGACTTCATGGTCAGGTTGACAGGGGTATACACTGCTCACACTGAATTTTTTCAGGCTTCAGTGGTGTCTGAGCTTTTCTGAGTAGCGGAGGACATCATTAATAATATAATGAAATAAGATTGAAGCAGGTTGTGCTGTCTCCATCTTTAGAGGTTTCCAAGTCCGGCCTGCCTGAGTGTTCTGATATAATCCTGTGGCTCACCCAGGATGACTGAAGAACTCCAGAGGTCCCCGGCTGATGCAGGTCCTCATAATTAATTATTTTTGTCATGCAGCCTTACCATTCCAGTGGGGATTTATCTTCTGTGAAAGCTTGGCCTCAATTTCCATATCTTGCCCTTCCTTTTGTTTGTTTTTTTTTTCTTTTTTTGAAGTGTAGAAGCTGCCTGAACACCATTTGAATACTGAATTCTGTCAGCTTCTCTCCATATTTTAAGCAGACCAATAGGAATTAGCAAAGCAAGCTTGTCTGACATTGTTAGCTCTTTAAAAATCCATCAGTGGTCTCATGACATATTAAATTAGGCCTAAATTTATTTCTTTTTTAGGTTTTGATAGGCAAAGAAAAGAATTTGCAGAATCAGAAAGAGTTAGCTGACTTATCCAGTGACAAATTGGAAAGAAGGATTTTCTGAGCTGGCATATGAAATAAATGATCTGGATTATTTACTGTGAAATTTTCTGATGTTCTTTATTGTTATGGAGGCAGCTGCCCATTTGTGTATTTCAAAAACATTGCTTCCACAGTGGGCTTACTTCCCTCCTCTCCCTCTCCAGCTAAAAGCATCTATTAGTGTGAAGAATCAGTACTGAGAAGAATTTTCAAGGGGCAAAAGTCCTCTCCCCAAAAAACCCCTAATTGCATGGCTTTTAATATATTTTTTAAACATTATTGTCCTGGTTTAGGGCAAATATCCAGGAGGAAACCTCTGGGCCCCCCCCCCCCCCACCCCCCCAGGAAGAGTCGACCCCAACCACACCTCCCCCCACAGGTCCAGGAAGAATCCCTCCAGAGAAAAGTGGAAAAAACTATTCACTCAACAAATAGAATATTCACAAGTATAGGAAAAATCCAGATAACATGAAAACAATGAAACCCCCCCCTCCTCCGAAGAGACGGCAGACCCAGAGTCCGTCGGAGTCTCGCCCAGCTCTCCTGTGGGGGGGGCCGATTGCTGGGCCCGGCTGTAGAAGTTGGCGAGGGGGGGCCCCCCGGGGGTTCCCTGGTGTCCTGGGCCCACACGATGCCAGCCAGTCCCATGAAGAGGAAAAAGGAAAAAACCCAGCAAAAGAAACAAAGTCTCTCCCTGCCAAAAAAGCCGTGAAAAATCCAAGGAAACTCTCCACTGAGAGCCACTCCAGCACCCACACCAGAGAGTATGAAAAAGAAAAGAAAAAGAAAAAAAAAAAAAAGATAACGCTGTCCCGCTGGAATGTAGCCTCTCCACTCTCTCAAGGCCTTGCTTCGTAGGAGTAAAAAGGTATCCTGCAGACAAACGACGAGTGATTTTTTTTCCTCCACTTTCACTCTCTCTGTCTCTCTGGGACTAACTTAAAGCTGTAGAGCTTAATGTCCAGCATAAGCCAGAGGATGATTGGGGATACAAACAAGTCATATGGCCAACCCAGGACAATTATCCACATGAATAAGAACATGGGGGTTTTTAAAGTGTAGATGGATTAAAAATTGTGAGTGGAAAGCCTTTCTTTTTTTTTTTTTTAAATGTCAACCATGCAGCTCAGGGATCTTGTTCACTCTTCCAGGGTTGGGAAGTAGTGAGTAGAATAAATCATAAATACCAGGCAGATTTCAGTGACCTGGACTCCCAGGCTTGCCTTGAAGAGAAAACCAGCTGAGGCCCTTGGGAGAGTTGTTAAGAGAAATTTCACAATGAAGTCCCTGCAGGCTGTGACAGCCTGAAAATTGTGTGCTGAAATTGTCCTGCTGGGAGAAGCAGAGACATCACTTTTTTTTTCAGAGTGTATTGGGTTTTCCGGCCATTCTGGTGGGCATGTAACAAGGCAGATGCACAAGCCAGGGCTTTTTCTTCCTGTCTTCTGCTCTGGATTGGTTTCCTGCTACCTGCTTTCCTCCCATTCTGGGACAGCTGTGATGGATTAGTAGGATAGGTTTGTTTGGGATAAATTTGTTGGGGTACCTAAGTTCAATTAACAGTGGTGATTTAGGGGGAAATAGCACACTGGCATTTCTAAGCAGAATTTATTTTATTTGTTATGAAGTTTTACCTTTGGGTGGAAGTTAGCAGGAGGTGGAAATCTCTTCTACTACTTTTAACAGCTGGTACTGAAAATTTAGCAACTAAACTAGTCTTTACCCACTAACAAATGTGCAGTGACTATTTCTGTAGCATCTTCTCAGGATTTTGTGCTTTAGAACTTGCACTTTCCAGCTATCTGAAACCAAAAATGAGGCTCTTGTTATCCTGAACCAGCCTGTCACTCCACAAAGGTGTAAAGCAGCCCTGTTTATTGCGACTTTTAGGGAGCCAAAAGGTCAAAGCTGCCTTTCGTCCATGAAAATAAGGCACTTGGCTTCTGGGGATGTGCTTGCAAAAGAGTCCCCCTGATCCTTCAAGTGCTTTGGTCTCCATGCCACTAAAGCACTTTGTTCTCTGATAAATGACAACCTGGAGAGGAACATCCACGTGGAAGCTTCTCTGAGGATTTGCCTCCTCTCTGAACAACTGAGAGCAGGTAGGGGGTGGGAGGAGGAATTCCCGTTCTGGGGTGGCAGGGCAGGCCACAGCACCAAACGAGGTCCCCAAAATTGTCTGTTTCACTTCAAAGGACCCCCTCACCCCCAGCCCTGAAGTTACCAATTCATCTTTTTAGCTGAGAGAAAACCCAGGGGTAGAAAAGACCGTGTGCTTCTCAATCCTGTCTCCCTCCTCATGGCACAGGCTGGGCTGTCTCAAGCCTGCACAGCCCTGAGCTCATTTCAGAGTGCTGAAAAGGTCTTGACAAACCAGTGAATGGGGCTTACTTGCAGGGGATGTGGAAAGGAATATTCTGGCCAAGAGGGCACTTTGCTCTGCTCCTGAATGGAGGCCTGCATTTCAAGTGCCTGCTTGCCCACTCTCTGTCCAAATCTGAGCCTGAGCAGACTCAAAACAATCCTTTTGATGCCTGAAAATAACCTGAGAGGCTGAAAATTAACTTGCCTGCTTTTTAGACTTTTGTACACCGTGATGCAGTGGCTGGTTTCCATGGTGCCTGTTTTCTGTACAGCTCTCTGATTGTATTAGCAAATTAAAAACCTTGTATCTGCTTTCTTTTCTTCCATCCTGGACCCAGTGCAGAAGATCACCTTTGAAGCAGTCACTCTGGTAATAAATGGAGTCTCCATGGTGACTTGGAGGTGTAAGTGATGTAATGAGGCAAGAAGGATGTTTTTTTTCTCAAACTCCCTGCTCAAAATAACCCAGATGTCCCCCAAATCACCTCTCTTTTGCATTGTGAACAAGAAAGTGGTGCCTACAGAAAAATGGGTGTGTGATTCACATCAGCTGGTCCAAGACAGTGTAAAGGGCATTGTTACATCGGGCCTCCTCTCACTCCTGCAAGTCTTCTGTGATCATAATGGAAATCTTGTTCAAATGCTGAACAATCTGTTCTTCCACCTGAAAGAGGAACCATTACCTGTGTGACACCAGCCAAAGTGGGGCTTTTTGTGAGACGCCTCAGCTTAAATGTAAGTTTGAGCATTATATTTCATACAAAGCTGGAGGGCTTTCAGTCCCCAGATGATCATGGGGATCTTGGTTTCTTCAGAAAGCTTTCAGTTCTCTGGAAAACTTTTTTGCTGGTGGGATACTCAGACTGAATTTTTGGTAGCAGGGGTTTTTGTCATCACCTCAGCACTGGTGGCTTTAGTCACTTATGGCAAGACAAAATATAGAAAAAAGTGTAGGTAGGAATTGGATTTACGGGAGTTTTGAGTGACAGCACCTGCCAGGAAATCCCTTGAGGGACAGAAATAATAAAAGCCTGGTTTTCATGTGGGTTTGTGGCTCTTAGTGTACATTGAGCCCTCACAGAACTTTCCCCTATGTTGAGATGTTTATAAAACCTTTCCCCCCACCATTCTCCATGTAACATTTTTTCTAACTGCATATTAATGAGTTTACTGGACAGTCTGCTTCTCTTGAGCATGAGGAATCTGTCCGCTTAACTCCTAGGGGTGATAAACCTCTGTCCCAGTTAAATCTGCTGAACAGGTTTAGGGAGGGAGTGGAGGTGGCTAAAGAGACATATGTGACCACAGCACACCCCAACACTTCAATGCCATTTATACAACTTCTTAGGAAACCAGGTTCTCTTCAAGAAACCTGACAAAAAACTCAGGTCCTGGGACTAAGCTCTAAATCTTCAGTGGCATCTCTTCCCTGTGTGTTATTTTGGCCACTTCCCTCCCCACTGAATGCCTGAGCCCATCCAAAATTTAGATTAATAGCCATTTCTGAACTGTTCTTTTACTTGCTGATGGCTATCTCAGCTGCCGTAGTTTTCCCAAGTGCCTTTCCAAGTAGGCCTTTGCTAGGAGGCCTTTTTAAATTATTTTTGAAGTTTTAAAGACAGAGTGACCTTCATGCCCAAGCAGGGAGTAATTTGTGCTGAATAATTGCATTTCAGATTTTTTACATTTTAATTTATTTTTTAAAATTTTTTTCCAGGTTTTCATAAAGAGTGCTTAAAGAAAGGGCTGGAAAGGGACTTTCCTCGAGGGCATGGAGGGACAGGAGAAGGAGGAACGGCTTTCAGGTGAAGGAGAGTAGGTTCAGGAGGAACTGCAACAGAGACAGTGAGCCTTGGAAATTCCACTTCCCTTGGAGACCTCTTCCCAAAACCAGAGCCCTCTAAGGAAGGTTGAGAGTAAATAAGATTCAATCCCTGTTCAAAGTGCTGAGGGCTGGCAAAAGGAGCCACTGATTTTCCTTTTGCAGTAGAAAAACAAAGGATATTCAAGGGCCAGAGAATCTGCTGATGCAAATTACCACATTTTTGCAGGTCATGGGGTTCATATCCCATTAACCCAGCTGGGAATGTGTCTCTGGGAGACAGTTTAATGATTTACACCATCAACATTGAGACAGATAAAAAAAAAACATTAAAAAATGCTATGTGCTTAGGTCAATATATGGGGCATTAAAGGCCTACATTAAAAAAAAATTAGAAGGAGCTTTTACTTTGTTGATAGTATGGAAATGAGTTTCTAGTAGTGTGATTGTATGGTCAGGTGGCCTTTTTAAATCTGAGGCTTTTTGTTTGTAATTACTGGCTTTGCAGATGAAATAAAGTTAAAAATAGCACAAAGTGGTGCTCTGCTCCTGCAAATGCTCAAGTGTTCTTACAAGTAGAGCCTTAGAGTTCAAAGAGGTCTAAGGTTCTTACGTGAGCAATGTGTCATGCAGAATTTATGTGGTTTAATTCTCCTTTTTCCCTGAGTTGTTTTCTCCTGGTGCAACTTCACTCTGAAAACCAGACCATGGGCATCTGGAAATTCCTAGGGTAATCTAATTACCTGCTAATAAAAAGCTTTTTTTTTTTTTTTTTCCTTTTCCTCCACCCACCTTCCCAATTCCCTCCCTCTGTCCCTCCACACAGTAAATTTCTTTGCTGTGCTTTTTGTTTCCCTTCCTGAGTGTTTGTGAAAGGCTGAAATTAACTTCTGGCAGCCTGGTCAGGCATCAAGCCCCAGATGTGACAGACGTGTTGCTCATCTCTCTCCTGGCAGGTGTGTCACCGAGAACGTGGGGGTAAAGTGAAACTCCATAACGCTGTTTTTTGGGAATAGGCATTCCTTTATCCCGGGTTGGGGAGCACGAGGGAACAGCTCCACCTAGGCGCACACGGCTTTCAAAACTTCCCATTTATTTACTCACTTTAAGCCAACAAATTACTGTCCATTGGTTCCAAATTACACATCCTCCTCGTTAATTGGTGTTCTCTCTTCTCATGGTAATGGTTTTCTTATTTCTCATGCTAACTAGCCTGCATTTTTCTGTGTCTCTTCATTAACTTTTTTTTTTCCACAGGCATGGAGTCTCCAGCATGCGTTGAATTGCCTTTGATATTCTTTATCTTCTGGTCACCCCAGCATGTCCTTGGAGGGCTATAAATTCTGGATTCCAGGTGTCTGGGGTTTAGCTCCCCCAGGCTTTCTTCGCTCAAGTTTACCAGGGTTAGTTCAGCAAAACTTAAAAAGTTTCTGTGATCTCATGAATGCACTCTAAAAATAACAATCTGTGGGGGGAAAGCTACATTCTGGCTAAAGTGGAAAATTACACTACTTGTGGATAAAATACACTGCTTATGATTAAGCTCAACAATTTACTAAAATTTAATTAATTAGTGAAATTAAGTAGGGAAGCTATATCATCCCCAAACAGGTGCATGGGACATTCCTGGTGCTGTTCAGGCCTCTGGAGAAGGATGCAAGGGGCTACTTGTCTCCCTGCAGCTGGGTTTGACAGGGACCTCCCTCACTCTGCTGGTTTCTTCTCTTCCCTGATGCTCCAGCCCCTCTCGGGGGGGCTGGGCTGGGGGCCTGGGGGGAGGAGGGGTCAGCAGAACTGTGCCCTGGGCTGGCAACTGACCAAACCTGACCAAGCCAGGGTTGTTTGTGCAGCTTTAATCGCTGCTAGGCTTTGTGTTCAGAAGGACCAACACGGCTCTGAGGGTAGGTTTGTGTGACTCAGCCAAGGCACATCAGAGCTTGGCTGATTCAGCCCAATTAGCCCTGAATGTCAAAAGCACCAGATTGCAGCGAAGCTGTTGTGAGAGGGCAGCTGCTTCCACTGCTTCCCACTGGAGTTTTGTGTGTGGCTTTGTGCGCCGTGCTGGGAGTGCAGCTTTCTAAAAATTAGGATTTTTTTTTTTTACTTTCTAAACCAGACCAGAAATCCTGTTCTTGCCCCTTCAATCTGCAGTGGGCCCCCTCTTTCTGCCTGCTTCTGACACTTCTGAGGCCTCCCATGCAGGTTTGCATCTGTGCCTCCTGCTTCACAAAGGTACACAGCAAACAAGTCCTTCATCTGACTCCCATTTAGGTTAATGAGAATCTTTCCTCTCACTTCAGTGGCAGCTGGAGCCAGTCTTTCATCTTTCTTTCTCTGAAACTGGTTGGTCGAGGTCCCTTTTTTTGTTTTTTGTGTGCTGGCTTTTGTCCGCCACCGTCTCTGAGCACTTCAGTCAGCAGTAGATTGCTCTGTCTTGTTCTAGTGCTCTTATTCTCCTTTGGGGATTAATAATGTCTAGAGTGTTCTGCATGTCCCCATCTTTAACTGAGGCTAAGTGGCAAAGATGAAAGGACAGATTTTTCAAGATGTGAGTGAGAGTCTGCTGTGGTTTTTTTTCCAAAGATATTTAGAAGCTTCAGAAACCACCACTTTGCTCCTGTTCCTTTAAACCCCCAACTGTCCTGGAAAGACCTGGCATTAAATAGGTCGGGAAAGGTCACAGGGGAGGTCTGCTGCAGAGGGGGCTGGAGAAGCATCAGTTCCATATCTGCCTCTGAATATTCCCTTCTCTAAAACCTGGGCACCTCCCAGCCTTGGGCTTCACCACACCGTGGCTCTACCACAGGCAGAATGACACCAGAGAAGGATCCTACCAGGAAAAGCCACTCTCCTGCACCACCTGGCAGTGGGTGTGGGTTTATTTCAGCCTTCAAAGGCTTCCCTGCCTTTCCTTAGTTGCCGTTTTTCACCATTTAAGGGTCCATGATTTAAAGAAATCCAAACAGAGTAATATTTGCAAGGTCCAAAACATCATAGGGCGTCCATTGAGTGACTCTGAGTTAAGGTCTCAGAGGCAAGGAGCAACCCAAGGAATTTGTTCCTTTCATACAGGAATGTGACAGAGGCAAACAAAACACAACAAACCAAGCACAGCACATCTGCAAACTAGTGCCCTGTTGACATAACACAGCTCCATTTCAATCTAGAAAATTGTCTGTTTTTCTGGCTGCTCTGAGGTGCTCAGATATGCACGCTACAACAATTAGTTATGCCAGGAACTGGTTGTCCCTCCAAAAGATGGAGTCCTTCATTAAGACCTGGCCCCAGATGTCAGAACCCAGCAGTTCACCTAGAATCTTTGAAGTCTTTGGATGCTGGAAGCCTTGCAGTAATTATGTGCAAACACATAAATGCTTCCCTAGGATGTCACAACCACATGAAGGGCAGACTGAAGCACGTTGGTGAGAGTGCAAGAAGCAGCAGGACAAAAGTCTGAAGATTCTGACTGCACATCTTCATAATAAACATCATTATTTTAATAGAAAATGTATCCCTCTGACCAATTTTTTTCCTCCCAGTCACTCTGGTGCACATTCATGGCACTTGGTAGAGTGACTGAGTCACTCAGATTACAGAGCTGGTGCTCCCTGGGCTGGGCATGTGACTGGTCATTAAATGACACCCTTTGTATTAAAGTGTTGCTGAATGGTTGCTTAAAAGGCTTACGAAATTATATCCTTGCCACCTTGGCTGACAGGTAGGAAGAGATCATAAAAAAAAAAATCTCTGCAGTTTTGCAATGACCAGGCTTCACTCCACAAACTGCTGTGTTAGGGAAGAGACTGAAATTTGGGGGAAAAAAAAAACACCAAAAAACAAGAAACAAATGAGGAACTGCCGTTCTTCAAAGTGAGTTTGTGGCCCATAAAGCAAAGGACATTTAGAGCCAATGAAGTATAAATAGGAACACTATTCTAAAGGTCTTTTCCAGTTGACAGTGGACAATTAATTATTGCTGGGCCTTAACAAAGCCATCTGCAGAAGGTGTTATGTCCTTTGTCAAATGATACTGATGTGACACTGACACAGGAAAAAAAAAAGGAAAGTTTTGAGACTTCCCAAAAGAAACACTTGGTAGCTACCAGTCAGACACCCACAAGTTCTGCTAGCTGGAAAATTTACTGTTTTAACAGCTCTCCAAGATGGGGACAGTAAAGTTGCTTTACAGAGCTGAGACAAAAATGATGCTTAATAACCTGTTGCAAGCAGCTGTAGTGTAATCTCCTTTCCATGTGTTTCTCATCTGTTGACTTTGATGGGCAAGAGAGGAGTGGAAAAGGAAAATAGGGTCATAATGCAAGATTACCCACTCTTTTCAGGAGAACAGAAAAGGGTTTTTACCCAGAAAGGTTCTATCTGAATTTTCCCCTATGAGAGCTCAGAGGCAGAGGGACCAAAGCTTGCACATGAACATGGTCTTGTGCAGCCTCAGGCTGGAGCACCTCTGCTATGGACACAGGCTGGAAGAGGTGGGGCAGTTCAGATGAGAAAAGAAGGCCCTAGGGAGACCTCAGAGCACTTTCCAGTACATAAATGGGCTCCAAGACAGCTGGAGAGGATTTTTTTTTTTACAAAAGCCTAGGACAAGTGGGAATGGCTTTTAAACTGAGAGAGGGCAGGTTTAGGTCAGATATTAGGAGATAATTATTTACTGTGAGAGTGGGGAGGCCTGGCACAGGTGGCCCAGAGAAGCCCCTGGATCCCTGGCAATGTCCAAGGCCAGGTTGAACACTGGGGTTTGGAGCAGCCTGGGACAGTGGAAGGTGGAATAGGATCATCTTTAAGGTCTCTTCCAGTCCAAAGCATGCCATGATTCATGCATACTTCAGGTGCAGAAGTTGGATGATATAAATTCTTACCTTCACCACTCATTTCCTGTGTATTTTGGGGTAAGCCCTTTGCCTTTCTGGAACAAGGACTGATGTTGTTGTGTTTCTGAGCCTGGGGTGAAATCCTTTTAAGTGGAAAGCTGTACTATTTTAATTTCATTGTGTAGGTGAGATATAATCCTCAGAAGAATGAACGGTCCAGTGCTTACTGCCCAATAGCCATTAAAGATCTCCAAATAATTACAAAGCGAGGTGGTGCTGAATAAAAAATGAAATTTGTAGGTGTTTCCAGAGCTGAGCCAGTGAAACACTTCCAGGCAGCCTGAGATTTTTTTTTCCTGTGCACTCCCTGTGCAGGGTAGGGGGTTGGTCTAAATGGCATCGAGACTCCTAAACTTCTGTGACCTGTTTGCCGGGGAGAGGTTTTTGGGAAAATTTAGCTTCCTGTGAAAGTATTAAAGCTTTATTTTTTTTTTTTTTTCCCAGAAAAGAGCCATTCAAAATGCATTAATTTGTAATTTGTACTTGGGGGTTACAGTTTAGAACACATGAAGGGAAAGTGGACAGCATTTTCCATGTCAGGGTGAAGTCTATAAATAAGAGTTTAGAGGGCTTTATTTTTACTGTTGAGCAGAAATTTACAAAAATTGTTTGGATGGACTTTACCAGGAAGTAGTAGACATACTTCTGGAAAATCTTAAGCCACTTGTCTTCCTGAAAATCATGTATCAATTTTGAAAATGTAGGATTAGGGCTTCTAGGCTGTTCAGAATCACAATGCCCACCCAGCAGCCCTGCCATACAGACCTGGAAATCAGATAAGCTGATCAGCATTACAATAAAAGATTTCCTGCTCTCCTGCCAAAAATTTTAGGCTGAGTAAATCCCATTTACTGTGTCCATGCCAACCTGACCTGCTATAGAGAGGTAATTTCTTCCTCTTCACCTGTACAAGTAGTCTGAGGAGTTTTTTGACTTCTCAAAGTATAATGAGGGCATATTTCTTCTCAGCACCAAATCCTGGCTACTGTTAATTTAGTCTGTTCTTATCTGAACTCAAGCACAAAATGCTTGTTAAAGAATTGGAAGGGGTAAATGAAAAAAAAAAAAAGTGTCATTTATTCAGAATTTTGGGGTAAAATAGGCCAGTATCTTTAGCTGACAACATACAAATCATACAAATTGCTCAGTTTTGCCTGCTAGGCACTTCAGCAGCTGCCCCTGTTGGCAGGCAGATGTTTTATAGCATCTGATGCCTCTTTGGTGTGCCAGTGTCGGGGCTGAGCTGTGTCTCAGCCACAGTGTCTCCCCTTCTCCCTCTGCACCATTTAACTACAGTTTCCCTGGAATTCCCAAGCCCCCTTTGCTCATCTTCCTTTGTCTCTCGAGCTCCTTGGAGTGTGGATTAGCTGAGAGAAGGCACCAGCAGCATCCCACACTAGTTCCCACCCCGTGCCCAGGGACTGCACCCATTTTTTCAGCCCTACAAAGATATTTTTTCTGTCGCCTTGTGCCCATTAACAGATTTTCTCAGCTCATCCCTTAAAGATGAGCCCTCCTGCTCAGGTTTTCCTGCCCCACAGGCTGTGAGTCAGGGCCTGAGTTTGCCTGCAGAGCTCTGATGTGGATGTCCACATAGCGGGCAGTCACACAAGATGAGATTGCTGCGAGGATCCCGTCTGTGGGCATTGGTGCAGCAGAACCCACACGTTTCTCATGATCTCATCAGCAGCCACAGAACCTGGAGGACCTGCCACCTCCAGGGGAGAAGTGTTTGTTCACGTCACATCTTCCCCCTCTGGAACTTGCATAATTTGAGGCCTTACAATAGGCTGAGGGGTAAAATCAACTCGGAAAAAATCTAAGTGTTTCAAGGCAGCCTGATTGAGATATGGCGTTTGTTTCATCAGGTGTGCTGGCTGGCTTTAGTTTTATCAGTTTAGCCCCTGCCAGCTTGTCCCAGACACCGTTTCACTCCCTGAAACAGGCACTGCTCTGGAGCATTCCAGGAAAGGTTTTTGCAGATTCTTACAGAATTAGACCACATTTGTAACTCTTTTCAAGCATGAATATCCCCACACCAGGCACTTCCCTTCTGCTGCAAATGCACCTGGATCAGCTACAGATGATTGGGGGAGGACATCTCATTGTCCACCCACCCCCCAGCACCCTCCTGAGGTGGCAGTCACCCATGCCAGCTCTGTCCCTGCCTGAGAAGGGTGTTGGCAATCCCAAACTGTGCCTATGGAATGTGTAGGATTACCAGTGGAGGCGTTCCCCAGCGTGTCTGGCTCTGTATGTGTCTGTGTTCAGGGTCACAGGAGGTGATAAAACCTGCTTAAATCTGTCAGTGTTGCCACATCTGAAATTCAGAGAGCAAACACACTCCATGCTCCTCTGCTCCGTTCCTTGTGCTGGTTTTTTTTGTGATGCTTTGTTTTCCAGTTTCCTCCAACTGTAATTTTCTCTCACCAGCAACACTGTAGGGGGAAGAAAAGAGCTGAAATGTGATTCATAGCTTAGTGAACCTCTTTTGCAGTTCTGTGTGATATCTACACATGACACACACCAATCAGCCAAGCTACAGAGAAAGAAGTCTGCATAACGTAAATGAGCACTTTTTGCAGACTTCCTTTAACTCATAATGACCCTGCATCAAGGAGCAGGTGATGTAAAACACATAATTAAAGTGATAAAGTGGTGATACCCAGGTACTTCCAGTATCTTCTTTCTGACTGCTTGCAGAGATCAGCATCTGGCAGCACCTCGGGCCAGATTCTCCCAGGACCTCAGCCCTTTGGACAACCAAAGCACTGATTTAGATGCAAAGCTGCTTTGAAACTGGTTTCCAAAAGAAATCAGGGACCAGGTAGTGCCTCTCTGGCCGTCTCTGCCCTTGAGGGCTCACCCCTGGATAGCTCTTGGATCCATTTGCTCCCCAGAAGTGACCCAGCAGCAATCAGCCCCGGAGCATGTGAGCTCTGCATGGAAACTGGCTTTTCACACAGCTGAAGTGGAAGCACTGGTGAAACAGTCCCTTAACCCCTGGTGAGAGAACCAAGACTCCTGGTGAGAACCAGCTTCTGTTTGCTCAGCCCCAGGGGTGAAGGAGTGGGAAGAAGGGGGTGGTGTCACAGCAAAAGGGAGACGGAGGATGGGAGGGAATTGTTCAGGTCAGCTCAGCCCACACCTCTGATCTTTGGTCCAGTGCTCACTGATGGGGGCTTTAACACCCTTGGGGGCGAGGAGATCCTAAAGAGAGCAGCCCAAAAGGATGAAGGGATGTCTGTGGGGCCTTTACATCTTCTCCTACAAAAATCAGACACTTGTACTGTGACACTGGAGCATAATCCGCACTGGGAGGAGCAGGAGAGGCTCTATGGTGTGGCCCAAACTTCTCCCCAGTCCTGCTCCCTTCAGTGAATCCCTGTTCTCAAGTTTCACTGAGCACAGTGTGGTTAGAGGATGTATTTTAAGCTGAATATACTTGATCCCATATCTTTGTTACAGAAAGCAAGAATTTGGCCAAAGCTGTAAAAACAAAAATTAGGATTTTTTTTCCTGTTTTCTTTTCTTTTCTTTTTTTTTTTAATATCCAAAAGATGAAACTGAAGAACAGACCTGGGTTCTGGTGCCATATGTGGTACTCATGTGGCTTTTGATGTGTTTGCTGGTGAAGTGTCTGGTAATCTCCAAGGAGGGTCTTGCTTTAATAAATGCAGTAAAAATAACATTGCTCTACATATTTTGCCAAAAAAGAGTGTTTCTTGACCTTGTATTCCTACCTGCTCTCACACATCCTTTCCCTCCACAACCATGCCTGCTTGAATACCCTGTCACTGATGTTTTTTTCCTTCTTGTGGAATGTGTGATAAATGGAAATAGAAAAGTTGCCTTTCCTGGCATCCCTGATGAAACCTCAAATACTGCAAGTGGTGTCCCCATGCAAAGAACTGATATCCTGTGTGCGATATGAATAAATGAAAATGAAAAACCACAGCAGCCCGCTCTGTGCTTGCAAACAGCTGGGAGTATAATCCAGGATCTTGGTGCTGGTGGCAGCTGTGCCACTCCAGTGAGGAACCTGAATCCCTTTCCTTCATGCATGTATGACAGGCAAAAGTCCTCCCAGAAAAAGAATGGTGAAATAATTCTGGATTTTTTTTCAATGCCAGCAAAAAAAAATCCTGCTTCAGATAAGCTTTATATAACTGGATCATTTGAAGAGTGCACGACCCAGTTCAGACTGCTCAGGGGGACATCTGATTGTAGAGAGTGTGCGGACTGTACAGGACCTGCAGAAAAAGAGGCTCGGGGGGACCTTGTGGCTCTGCACAACTCTCTGACAGGAGGGGACAGCCAGGGGTGTCGGGCTCTGCTCCCAGGGAACAGGGACAGGAGGAGAGGGAACGGCCTCAGGCTGGGCCAGGGGAGGCCAGGGTGGACATCAGCAGTAATTTCTGCATAGAAAATGTTGTTAACCATTGAAATGAGCTGCCCAGGGAGGTGGTGGTGTTCCAACCCCTGGAGGTGTCCAAGGACTGGCACTCAGTGCTCAGGTATGGTGACAAGCTGGTGACAGTCACAGGCTGTGGGCTCGATGATCTCAGAGGCTTTTTCCACTCCCCATCACTCTGTGGTGCATTGCTCAGCTGTGCCATCAAAGACAGTGATGAGGCACAAAATTAGGGAACAATTCCCACTTTCTGCATCATGAGTGAGGTGACAGCACCACCAGCATATCAGGACCTTTCCCCTGTGAACCTCTCACTGTGCCAGCCTGAGCTGCCACACGCAGCCTCTGCAGCCTCTGGGGCTGGGCTGGGAATCACCCTGGAGACTCTGTACCTTCCAGCACTCTCCATGCTTGGCACAGAAGGGAAATAAAACTCAGAGGGTTTGTGATGAGAATCCTGGTGGGAATGGACGCAGTAATCCTGAGGGCAGAGCTCCTCCTGAGGTTTCCTTGGAGGGACAATGTCCTGCACTGTTCCAGTCAGGGGCTGTGACACTCCAAAGGCATAACAGCCTACCTCTCTTTGAGTACATCTATCCAACAAAACCACATTACACAGATAAGAGGTCCAGCTGGAAGGTAAACTTAAAATATAAGGCAAGGGAGAGAATGTGCTTTGAATGCAGACCACCTTTCCACTGAAGTTAGAACAGAGGACCTTCAGGTCTTCTGGCCCTGCTCTTCACCACCAGCTGTTTTGCAGCTGCTGCTGTGCTGGGATCAATAATAAATTTTAAAATGCACTCTCGTTGCTGCCTGAGGCTGTGTCCAGGGACCGTGACTCTGTGCTTCCCTCTGCTGTTGGCTACGGGGTCATTGCCCATCCCTTTAAAAGGCAGTTCTCAGTCCTGGTTTGAGTGTCCGCTCCTCCAGCTTTCAGCTCCTGTTAGCTCCTCCTAAGCCTTGCTCTGTTAGGTGTTAGCCACTACAGCATCCCCTTCTCTTTGAAATGGATCATTTCTGCATTGTGCTCTAGGTGCAGATACCCAAAGACTCTAAATGAGCAAATTTGGGTTTCAGAGAAGCTTCAGTATAGCAGCATATGCCTTTTCTTTTTGAAGCAGATGGTGTTGGTCATAGTGGAAGGAAGCACATGGGGAATGACATGTGCTTTTGGGCTGATTTATTCTTGTGTGCTGAGTTGGTTTTCCCCCAATCACTGCCTTGCAATGCAATTCATAAATATTTTTCTCTGTCTTGGAGTCTTGGCTGTACGACTGGATTCAGTGATTTTGTCTCAAAACATAGGAGTGCTGTGACTTTTCAGTGACATCCTCAGCATCAAGTCACATCCCTTCATCCCTTTAGCTCCATATTTCCAAAAATGTAATGTGAAATGTTGTGGTTTGCCATGCCAGCAGCAAGAACCCTGAAGTGCTTTGTTGCCTTCCCTTTAAATTACCATTGTGAAGCGTGGAATATCTGTCTTGGCTTTCCTCAGATTTGTATGGCCATGGCTGCCATATCATGTGCCAGCTCTGAGCAGTTGTGACTCCATCTGCACTAAGAAGCTCGTGTTAGATACTTTGAGAAAGAGCCTGGTTCCTGTCTGGTCTTCTAGGAAAGTGCTGTCCATGAGAATCCCTCCAACTTCGTGTCCTGCACTGCAAAAAACCAGCCTGGTCTTCTAAGAAAGTTTAGGCTTGTCTGGCTGTTGCATTTGAGTTGGTCCATGCTCTGCAGTCTCTGTGGTTTCTTGTCTCATCCCTACTGAGTATTCTGGTGAGTGTTCCCTCTTGAAGTCTTCCCACCCTTCCCAGTCATTGGACAGGTCCAATTTTTGTATGGGGCAGTTCTGTGTTAAATTGTGTTTTCCAATAACCTGCACAAAAAACAGGCACTCAAACACCTCCTAGCTGGCTGAGGCTTGGGGAAACCAGCTTGGGCCATTTTGTGGGGTGTCATGAGCAAGCTCATCCCTGCATCCCTGAGAAGATGGAGGCACCACCTCAGTGTTAATTCTGGCCATGGCAAGGGCTGATGGCTTTACAGGAGCTCTGCATTAGGCCACAACTTCTCTCCAAATGCCCTGGGGGAGGGGAGTTTGAAGAAAAAACAAGATTCAGGGCCTGTGTTGAATCTCTGCTGGGCCAGGAGAGGAACAGGAAATTAATCAACCTGCTCCATCTTCAGGGCTTGTGGCAGCACAGTCCTGACATCCAGGGAGGATGGAAGGGAGCAGAACTTGCTCTAAGCTCCAACTGCAGCACACAGGCTGGAGGGGTGGGTTCTCCAAGCCCTGGAAACTCAAGAGTTGATCCTAAACAAATAGAAATGGTTGTTTCAAAAAGCAAATAAGAAACAGATCCTTCTTCCCTTACACACACATTTCAGAAGAAAGCCCAGAAGCAAAGCATGGCGTGCCACGACTATGAAGACTAAAAGCAGTGAACACCATTTTGATGCATTTCTGCATAGGCTTCCTTGATTGGAGATTGACGTGTGTGAGGATTTAACCAGCATATGAATAATAACAGAACAGTGACAAAGAACAGCAGGCCAGTAGGGCTCTCTTTGCTCACCGCTAGGTTTTTATTTGTGTTTTTATCTGTACTCACACACTGTGCATTGCTGAGCCTCAGAGCACTACAGCTCCGCTGCTTGTGCTGTTCTAACACCCTTCTGCCAGCCCTTCCATAGGGCAACACCAGCAGCCCAAGCTCACATGGTTGCCTGTCTTATTTTGCTGTGAAACACTCAGCTTTTTTTTTTTGTTTGTTTTGTTTTGTTTTGTTTTGTTTTGTTTTGTTTATAGATGCTGGGAACAGATTTCAGATATACCTGACGAAACAGTGAGTTTGTTTTGTTTCATTGTACTGCCTCCAACTGCTAAACAACACTATGAAACATGCTCAACACTAAGCAAAAAGGAGCCGTCTGGGAGGTTTTCAGTTGCACAGCCCAGTGTGGACCTTGGTTGAACCAAATTCCAGGGGGCAGAACCTTCAGGATTAAATCTAGAACCAAAAGGTTTAAAACCTCACTTTAAAAATCTTCTGAGCTCACACAAGGTGAAACACAAACTTCCTTGCAAATGTGGACATTCAAATGCAAATATTCTAAGCAGGGCTTCCACACTGTCAACTCTGGTTTTGATTTGGCTGTGGTGTGGAGAGAAAAATTTCTTTTTCACCTCTGAGGTGGCTTGCCCATTTCCAAGGGAGGAGTATAAAGTGTATTTGTTGTTTAAAGAGGAGACAGGAATGTTCCTGCTTGGGTCTGCCCTAGGTGGTATAAGCAAAGAGAGCTACAGGAAAGCAGAGACTTCTGTTGACAACAGGAACCTGCAATGACATTTTTAATTCTAAGAAAGCATAAATCTCCTTCTCTGCGTTTGAAGCAAAGAGATAAGAACAACCAGCTGACCCTTCAGGGAGAAATGACCAGGGTGAGTCACTGCTGCACAGCTGTTTTCTGCCTTTCTAGGAAAAGCAGTGTCCAGCAGCTAGGAGAAAATGCATTCTTTGATGTCTCTCTCCTGGATGTCTAGTCATCAGCTAGTCATGACTGTAAAGAGAAATATCAGGCTCTCTCATCCAGGAGCTGAGAAGTTGAAGCCATCTTTCTGCACCTGAAATTATCTCTAGGTTAATGCTGATTTATTCCTTGCACCAACACATAAAAGCTGTCGATTCAGATGGCATTGGATTCGAGAACTCTGTTTGCTGGATCTTTCCAGATCTTCTTAAGGAGCAGGATTTGCTGGCCTTTGCTACACACTGCCCTCTGACTCAGCTCAGGGGGCCATTTCACAAGCCAGGGAGGATTTCCAAGAAGATGTGAAACTTTAGGCTCAGCAGCTCTCCTGGCAGAGTTTTTGCCAAACTCATTTGCAGATCTCACCAGGGTCTTGGTGAGCCTGCCTGGATCAGGCGTGTCCAAATTATGCACACACAGCAGCATCCAAAAGAGGCCACCCCTCCTGGCATGGGGCTCTGGGACACTGACATCATACTGGGACCGTTCCATGGCAGCCAGATTGGCACTGATTTTCCTGGAATTAACAGCCCTCCTGCGGTTTTCCTACAGAAATCCCTGCTGCAGCAGGCATCAGGCAGTAATTTGGTGCAAGACCTCTGCTGCAGGGCACTTTGTTAATTAGCCTAACAGCTCTTTTTTCTAGAAGTGTTTTTGGATCCACTGGATGGTGCTTGCATCAATAAGCTCATCCCTTCTTGGTTGTCAGGCCCATGTTCCTGAAATAGCTTGGTGTGCCCTGGAACAGCCACCTTTCCAGCTGGGCTGCTGCCCTGGGGCCAGCTGTGGGCTGACCATGCCATCCTTGCCTTTTTGTAGCTGTTGGAACCTTGTCCACAGGTTATCACTCTCTGGTGATAAGGTGCTCTTTGCCTCCAAGCCAGGTTATCCAAGCAAGGGGTGAGGTGACCCACCCATGGTGACCTCTAGAGCAGACTTAGCAGCCCTCTTGCAACTGAGCCTGTGTTTTAGCTGAGCCAGCTAGAGAAAACCAAATTTGGGTGCTTTATTCTCATTAATCCTCCTGTGTGATTGTGACAGGCAGTCACTGAGGCTAAGGCTTCTCAGAAACCTCAGTGCAGAAGGGGATTTTGGTGGTGCCTCCCCTTCAGGCTGGGCAGGCATCTCTCAGCCGTGACAATGGGACAAGGAACTCCCAACCCGTGCCAGAATTACAACCCTCCCGTGGCCTTGCCTTTATCAGAAAGTGCTGCAAGAAGGCCTCATTGGAACATGATCTTTGTTTGGGTAGGGTCAAGAGGGTGAGAAGCTTCTGTGATACCTCGCCCAAGCTGGGATAACCCTGGGTGCACACGGGAGGGTTCACTGGGTGCTTCACAGCCTGGGGCTGACAGCATCTGAAGGGATATGATGTGATCTGCAGTCCTGTCCCGTTCTTTACAGCGTTAGCCCTAACAAAAAACCATGTGAAACAGCACCCGACAAAGTCAGTGCCCTGCTCAGAGGAAATGTGATAGACCAGCACCTCCTGGTGCAGAGACACTGCCATGCAGGCAACAGCAAACAAGTGGCTGGACTGCACCTGAAATTTCACCTTGAAAACCGAGTTCCGCAAAGGGGAATCTGATTATTCATGAGACTCCTGCTACATGTGTTTTTTCATGGCTGGTTCTGATATTCTGTGGAAAGGCCAGGCTTTTCAAACTGAATTTGTGCTTTTACAGGTCAGCAAATTAAAAAAACAAAACTAAACCAAACCAATCAAACAACCAACCAACCAAAAAAAACCACAAGAAAACAAAACAAAATCCCAAAAAATCCCAAAATACTCCAAACCAAACAATTTAAAAAAAAATCCCTATATTGTGTCTGGTAGTGCATTTGAATATAGAGATCAGGTGAGCTCTGCTGCAGCTGGCATGGGGAGCAGGAGAAGGAGCAGCAAATACAAACGTTTCTTGAGGTCAGGCTTGGAGACAGCCCATGTGCACTTTCAGCTGCTCTTTCACCGGCCCTCTGAAGGTGGTAGTGTTTCCTTCTCCAAGCCTGTAGCTCCAAACGAGAATGTTAAAATGCCTTCTTGCTGCAGAGACCTGGAAGAGACAAGGAAAGAAAAACAACAGAGGGCAGGAAATAATCGACAGAAAATCAGCAGCCCTTGCAGAAGCCCTCTGTGCTGTGCTGGTGAGCTAAAAATTATCCTGTTCAACCAGTGGAGAGGGATCTCAATTGAGCAGTGCTGAGGGCTCCTTCTCCCAGGGTGTTCACTTGATTGTCACTTTTTTGGAGCAAAAGAGGGAGAGACACAAAGATGCATAGAACACCCGCTGTCGCTCCAAGAAGTAGTGAAGAAAAGAAAATCTTTCTGCTTGGGCCTGCCCATATCCCAGGGAGGGGAAACTGAAAGATAAAGATTCAGTACAAAGGTGTTTAGACCATCTGCACTGATTTTAATTATGGTGGTACATGTAGGGAGAAAACACTGTATTTTGTGGAGGAAACTGAAAATGTATTCTGCTTCATTCTGCTGCTGCAAATGAAAGGATTTGTTCAGAATAATCTCTACTTGGTCCTGGAGCACCCTACCAGCTCAGAGGTATAAACCTGCAGTTAGGGATTCTGCAAGCTGCCTTGTCCATTTAGCATAATGGATATAAATTGCTTGAAAAAGAAAAAGAAAAGGAAAAAAAACTTTACTGGCAAACCTTTAGGTGGGCAAGGAATCAAAGGAATTAGGGAATCAAAGGCCTAAGTTCACAGCAGGACCTACATAAACTTGGCTTTTGAGCATCTCAGTTTTGTGCATATCCCTCCTCAGACATGAGGAAAAGTTTCTGTGAGTAGGTGGTAGCCTGTGTTCAGCATTTTGTTGAAAAACATCCTTAGTCACGGCCATTTACCATTTTATGGAAACCAGCCTGTGGTGGGTATGGCGGGAGAGACCACATCCATCAGCAGCAGCTGATCTGGGATAACTTCCTGTAAAACAGTGAGGTACAGGACAGCTGACACTCTGAAAACCTTGTGTGGTGGTTTGTGTCCAGGACCAGGACAAACAGGACCAGGCCTGTGATGTGGACAGGAGCCTCCATGGTTGGGGAATGTCTGGATACTCATGTTTTATGCTAAGATTTGCAAAAAATTTTCTTGGTAGAGGGAGACTTCTCCAGGTCCGAATTCTTCCCCTGCGCAGAATTTTCTTTAAACCTTTCCCTGTGTCGTGCAGCATGGGGAAGTCCTTCCTGATGCTTCAGGAGCAAGCCTGAACACACTGGTCCATATCACTTGGTCAGAGATGTGGTGTGACAGCACCACCCCTTCAATCACACAGTTCTGAGGATGCTGAGGTGGCAAATAAAGCTGGGCTGAGATCACTTATACTTTGTTTTGGAAGAAGCAGTAGGGCAGGATGAAAACCCCGGGTATCTCAATGCTGAAGTGCTTCAGACTGCTGCAGATGGGGCAAAAGTGTCCAGAGACACTTAGGAAAGACCTATCCTTGCAATGAGATATCATCTGAGAGTTTTCTGGCTGGGGTGATATTTCCACTCCTAATTTTCCACCGCTGAAGGATGTCAGTCTGTGAAAGGACAGCAAACACTGTGAGGATAGGATACACTTTATTTCCAATTACTCATGTGTTGTCTATATTAAAAGAAGACAAAACAAAAAATTAGCTAGAATTAGGTTGTTAGGGTAAGTCTAGGACAATGCCAGGTACAAAACAGGTTTTCATGTCTCTGCTCACCAGTTCAGCCATCGATCTGAAAGCAATCGAAACCAAACAAAGGCTTGTGATGCTGGGCCTCTGAGTGTCTCTTCAGGAAGCAGCTTGAGATGGAGACACAAATTTAACTTAATCACATGCAGAAAACAAAGAGGCAGAAATTACAGCATCACTGGAGTCACTGAGGTATTTTGAGCTGCCTTCTTAAAGTCTTAATAAAAGACGGATAAACAGGTTCCAAAAATATGTGAAACCACCACACCTAAAACCCTGGCCCATTCCTAGAATTAAAATGTTAAATTAAATGAAATGTTTTCAAAGGCTTTGAGATGTTTGGTGGTTATTTATATGATGGCCATGCCTTCAAGCCTAGACAAAAATCAAGGCCCCGCTGACCATGCACAGCTCTTGCCACAGAAACAGTCAGGGCTGTGCTTCTAAAAATGCCAGCTTGGTGTGTATTTTAAAGCAGGGTTGCTGGCTGAAGTGACATGAGAGGGCTTCTGGGACACTGACAGACTCCTTCCCCCATACCTTTTTTTTCCTTTTATCATTTTTCCCCAACATTTTCTTTCAAAATGCATTTTCTGTGAATACACTTCCAGGCCTGTGGAGAAGCAGCAGCATGGGGCTGTTTTTTTGTACTGCTGTAGTTGTGGCACTGCTTTAACCCAGAGGACAGTCTGGGTTCTCAGGAGCACCCCTGGTCATGGATACAGATGAGTTGTGCCTCCAGAGGCTGCAAGACCTCTGGTCTCCTTACAAAATGCAGGGTATCACCATATCCCCAACTCCTGCAAACAAGCCCTGAATTTTTTCCCTGCCCCTCATAGTACTCTGGGGCTCGAGCAAGATTTTGTCACCAAGTACTGTCCAAGTTTTCAGCTCCTGTGGCTCTGACACCTGCTTGCTGTGGGGTGCCTGCGAACAGCCAGGCTTTGCTGGCACGATCACCTAGACAAAAGTTGTCATTTGTGGGGGAAGGAGCGGCAGCTGACAGAATTCCCAGCTGTGCCCCTCTGTGAGGCCATTCAGCAGTGATCTGTGGGGAAAGGAAGGCTCTTTGTTGTTTCCCCTCCCCTGCCACTGCTGCAGGAGCAGGAGCCTGGCCCTGGCATCTCTGTCACCCACAGCCAGCAACTTCTGAGCCCTCACACATCATCTGCCTGCCTGACTCTCCCCATGAAGATAACCCTCAAACCACATTAAACAGCTAGTGTAGGGGGAAATGTTGTGCCAGATCCCAGGAGTTTTGTAGATGCAACCAGGCTAAAATAAAATTACTGATTAGATCCTCTTTATCCACTTGAATGTGGGGGCAAAGGTTACTTTGCCATAAGTGTTTATCTTGCTGGTTATGATTCAGCTTGCCAACTGTTACTGTATGACCAGAACAAATTTACCCTCACAACTAGAGAAGCATTAAGCACCATTTTATCAGTCAGATGTCTAAAAAACCATGTTTGCTGTTCTAATGCACATCTCCAGCATGGAGGGCTGCTGAACTGATTGGCCTGTTTGCTTTCTGCTTCCCCCATGGGCTTTTCAACTTCCCCTCACAAGAGCTAAACAAACTACTTGACACGTTTAAGGCCGAAATAAAAAAACCTGGTGTGGAGGGTGAGTGGTTTGGTAAATGTCCTAGAGGGCCTTGGTTGTGCTCCCTGTCTGTGACCGTCAGGCTGGAGCCGTGCAAATGCACCTGAGTCTTGAATCATCCAGATCTCAGCGAGGCTGCCTGTGGTTACTGCTTTGCATATTCAGGCTGTGAGTGGAGGCAGCTCAGGAGTCACTGGTCTGTGCCTGGTTGAGCCAAACCACCACTGACACATCCACTGTCCGGGCAAGAGGAGGACCTGGAGCCGGAGGAGGGACCTGCAGATGCCTTTCCTTCCATCCCTGCTCACAGCAGGCTCTGCCCAGGCCAACATCAGCCCTGGCACAGGCAGCCTGGCGTGCCAGCAGGAGCCAGGATCTATTTTCATTTCAAAGAGGCTCCCGGAAATAAATAAATAAAACCTTAAAAGAAGATGTCATCAGAAACTGATAGTGAAAAGTTTTCTTCCTGATGCATGCAGAGTCAATTAGCGTGTTGCTAAATACATGCTGGGAGACATCATCATAATGGGAACAATCAGGGCCATTTGAATAGCCAAATATGCTTTTATGCCATATTTGTTTACCTTGTAGAGCGCATCCGTGATATGCATGTAAATGCCAGGGCCCATTTCTTGCTCAGTAATCCCTCCTGCCCTCAGCCCTCACTGCAGTTCCTTGTTTGTACCTGTCAAGGGCTGCTGAGACTCACAACTATTGGTTTAAGCAAATGCAAAGCCCTTCACCAACAGGAATATCCTGTTCGGGGCAGCACTCCGAGGAGCCAGTTATATAAACTTAGCTGTATGCTGCCACAGCAGCATTCCCTGGAAAAAACCCAGAGGCAGGACACCCTCACTGGAAACCTCACCACTAGCCTAGGCAGAAACACTGATTTTTTTCCCCAATAACATTGGCTGTGAATGGTTTGTTCCCAGTTAAGAGAGGAAAGAGCCCCACTCAGTGCAGAGAGGCTGGAAAAGTATGAAAATATCTGAGTGCAAGCAAAGGCAGAAAGACACAAGGCCTCCAACAAGTCTGGTTCTTGCTTGAGCTGCAGTTTATCAGGGGAGCAGGTCAGCATGGCCCCATAATTGCACTCGGCCCTACGACAAACAGACTTCAGCCATGGCATGCAAAGTGAGTGGGAATAGGGAAGTGATCTTTGTTCCCCTTCTAGGTGTAGGAAGTTGAAATGCAGGTAAGTTCTGGCACTATTTCAGCAAGGTGCTTAAGCCTGCATTTAATTTTTAAGCTCTGAAATGCGTGGGAGGGAGCTGGCTCCACCAAGTCAAAGGCAAAAACTCACATGAAGTGGGATTTTGCCTTCTCTGACTATGAAAGTGTTTTGGGAGGGAAATAGCTTGCCTCAGGTCACACTGGGAGTCTGTGGCAGAGCTGGGAATTGACGCCAGATCTCTGGAGTCCCAAACTGGTGCCTTAACCTGTTTTCAACTTACTGCACGCTTCCTCCCCAAACATCATTGGGCATTCTTAGATACACCAGATATCCCGGCTCGACTGTAAGCCTGCCACTCGTTTTGGCCAACTTGGGAGGGTGAGATGAAATATGCAGTTTTCATTTCATCTTCTGAGTGATGTTTGAATATGACACAAACAAACAAACAAACAAGCAATCAAACAAGCAAACAAACGGAGCCGGGTGCATCCTTGGCTCAGGGAGAACTGCGATGTGTGATGTGCACCATCACAGAACCACTGAACCACACAGCTAAAAGACAAGACCTTGGTTTATATAGGCAGTCTGATGCTGCACTGAGCCTCTTTCCTAGGTTTCCAACGCTGGGAGCCACGGCTGTGCTGGGCTGGCTCAGAGATTTCCTTCAGCACCAGCGGCTCTGCGCAGCCAGCTCCGTGCATCAGTTTATTCATTCTGGTTGATCCCGACTTAAACTGATGCTGCCAGCCTAAACTCCAGGCAGATCTCCCCCTACGTAACAGGCGGTGGTCAGCAGAGCTGCCGTGCAAAGGCGCCGATATCCGCCGAACATTTTTGGCACGGGCACCGGAGCTCCCTCCGGGCGGCCGCTGGCGCTCGGGCTGGACGAGAGTCCTCGTCTCTCCGGGAAAGCCCAGGACGGGCAGTCCTCATGGTGGCACTAGAAAACAATTAATCGCGGCTCCTCAGGACCATCTGCTGCCGCTGCTGCCGCTGGTGCAGCCCGGCAAGCTCCTCATCTGCGCTCAGGTCGCGCCGCCTTCCTCGGTCCGTGGCAGAAGAGTTGGAGGGCGAAGCCTGCACCTTCTCCAAAACCCACTTAAGGCTTCTGGAATACCCTCACTACCTGTCGTCTAGACAGATGTGAATGTTTCCCGATCTTTTAAAGCTTGGCAAAAGACTTTTCGTCCAGCCTCCAAGCACCAGCGAGAGATGCCTCGTGTTAATGCCTCTTTTCACAGTTCAGCAGCAGCACCTCGACTTGTTCGCCTTATATAAAATGCTAGAAATAAAACGTAAGGAAAAATAAAGCCCAACATGGCACAGCCCAAAGACTCAAACATCTGGAAACATGATTATTCTCTGCGTTCAATTACTGTTGTGGTTCTTTGCTCCTGAAAATCAGCATACAGGTTTTCCTGCCTGGGAAAAAAAGGCAATAATCTTTCCTTATTTGTTGCTGAAGACTCAGATGAACCAAATTTTGCTCACGTGGCCTTGATAAACCAGGGGCAACTGCGTCTCTGTAAGGCCAGACCATAAAACATGTGAGTGGTCCTGAGAGGTCATGAACACCCCAGGAGTGTGCCTGCCAAAAACAGAATGACAGGAGGAACACAAACACAGCCAGAGGTTTTCATAGGTGACTGAAGATGCAACAAGGTCTGTGCAGGGCAGCTGGTTACTCTGCCTCTGAGAATCAAGGCTCTCTACAAGGTGATCCTCAAGCAATAAATCAGTGCAGCTATCACTGGTTTTTTCTTCTTCTTCTTTTTCTGAAAAGGGCAAAACAAACTCCTGTCAAAGAGGGAAGGGACAGAGTAATTTCCCCCAGTGTGTTCATGCTGTGATTGCCATGGGACTCAGACCACCAGACATCTTACAAATTCCCACCTAAGGGGTGAATCAGCGGCAGTCAGTCAGCCCAGGGTGGGCAGCTATCTCCTTTGCTGGAGGCAGGAAGTCTCTGAGTGTCAACTCTTATTTTTAAACGTCACCCCTGTTCATCTGGGTGTGGATATGGTCCATCAAGGCATCACTGGCTGCTCATCCATCTGAACTAGGGAACACGTGCAGGACCATCACCAGGGCTGGTGCACAGCCAGTTCAGACCTGTTTGTGTTTCCCTAAGAAAGCAGAGCTTTCTCTCACTCTGTGCTGTGGAAGGCAATCTCTGCTGGCCTGTTGAATTCAGACAGAGTTGACCGCTCTCAGGCAGACCTTTGCTCCAACCTCCTGTGCAAAACTGTCCTCGAGACACTGTCAGCTTGTCCTCACAGTCCTGCAGACCAGCCCTGACCATTGCACTACACACCAGAAGAGCATTTCACTCTGAAATACTACACAGGAGTGAAGGTTAAAGTCAAATTCCTTCAGAGGATGGAGCATGAGCCAGACACAGAGAGGAGGTGACCAGGGCCAGCTCATGCTGCTGTTGGCTTCTCAGAAAGATCCAGCCTCTCTCCAGCACTTGCTGCTTCTCTTCCAGCAAACCTTAGGCTGAAGGTTTGGCTCCTGGCATTTCCAGGAGCCCCTTCCACACAAACGTACTAAAAATAGCAAACTACCAGCTCAAAAAGAGTTTTAAGAGGATTTTTACTTCCCCATTTAGGGCCAGTGTGTGTGTGTGTGGGTGAGTGCACTTTCAGCCCAGAGTAGTGAGGAATGCCTCAGGGACCCCAGAAAGGTGCCAAATCTAAAAATCCCAAAAAAGCCACTGGACTGCAATGACCCCACACTCCAGGGCAGCAGGTGTGTGAGGGCACAGCCTGAACAGGATTCTATTTTCCCACTCACATGTACATGGAAACTGCATTGCAAAAGCAGTGTTTAATCACAAGGCACAAATCCTTTCCAAAAGCAGAGTTTAACTTCCCCGACAAGAACATATGTATTTTGTATAGATTTAATTACATGATACAGGAAAGTAAAGATTTGCCCAGATACTATGGGGATGAGTGCCATGGAAATGCCTATAAATAAATAAAAACACAGAACAAACCCAGACATCTTCAACGGAGTTTGAGGGGGACCACCCCCCCCCAAAAAAAAAAAACAAAAAACAAGACAAACCACAAAACAACCCAAATCTAAACAAACCCAAAGAATCAAAAAAGCCCTGCCTGGCATTTTCTACTCAGTCCTTCATTTTAAACAAAGAAGAGATCACCACCGCCTCTTTTTAACCAGGACCCAGTGCTCATTTGGGCTCACTCAAGTCAAAAGTCACAAGGTGGGCACATCTTTATTTGCATTCCTCAGTGTCTCCTTCCTGCTGCTTCTCATCACCTGCTCATCACCTGAGAACACACTTGTGCATACTAAATAATGAGCATCGTTGGGAACCTCATGAACTTTTATGCCATTTGAATTCAGAGGAAAAAAAATTAAGAAATTGAGCTTTCACACACCTCCCAGGTTGAAAACCCTGACCCATGTTATACATTTTCTTCATTGTAATAAAGGAAACAAGATGAAGCCCTACGGGGGCCTGAATGGAGATGTGTAGCTTGCTTTTTCATTGCATCCCACGGACGTGGAGAGTGCTTGCCAAGCTGCTGAGTGAGGCTCCCTTGTCTCTTGATTTCTGATTCCTTTTGTCCTGTTTTTGAGTCTTCCATCTCAATGTCTATGATTGGCAAAGTGTTTTGTCATTTCGCTCCCAGCACAGGGCTCCAAGGACTGGATCTTTATGAACAGCACCCAGATGTAAAGTGAGAGCCGCATCTCCCAAACAGAGTTATCAGCTTGGCTCCACAACAAAATTGTAAAGTCCCTCATACTAAACTGGTAATGTTAAATACTGTCATTGCAATCACAGTGTGAGGGAGACAGGGATGAAAGAAAAAGAAAGAAAGAAAGAAAGAAAGAAAGAAAGAAAGAAAGAAAGAAA
>JAHLSL010013737.1:121469-132810 GCA_025920805.1 Petroica traversi | reverse complement strand
GAAAGAAAGAAAGAAAGAAAGAAAGAAAGAAAGAAAGAAAGAAAGAAGGAAGGAAGGAAGGAAGGAAGAAGGAAAAAAACATCAGCAGAGCTAACTTACTTCAAAGAAGTGTCATCTGCTGTATCCCAAAACAGATCTGGGTTAGAGACATTTGTATATGGAGGGGGAGGAAATCAGAGCAGCTGTAACTCCATCGAGCACTGCTGAGCCATTTTTGCTGCCTCTAAGTTTTCCTCCTACCAGCCCCTCTCCTGTTTTCACATCCCTCTCTTGAGAGCCACACAGGCAGTGGGAGAGTGGACCCTGTGTGCCTCCAAGTGCTGGCTGTTAGTCCTACCTGGGAAAAGGAGTCACAGCATTTATCCTGGGATGTTTGTCTGTCACCTTGCTCCCAGTAGCCAGGCAGTGCAAAGCTACAGGCAGGGAAAGACTGAAAAAAATCTGCTGAATGACTTCCCTGTGCTTCCTTCCCTAAGGAAATTCGTGCACCAAGTTTTATATATGATATACATCTGCAGAGGAAGAGATTTCTGCCTTGTGCTTCGTACTGCCTAGTAGTATGTTGTTCATGGACAGTCGGTATTTATTTCAATTACTAACTTGGGCAGAGTTATTAAATGTAAACTGTACACCTTCTGTTTAGCTCAAAATAAAATGCTGGGAGAAGCCAGTCAGAGAAAACCGCTGACTTAACACAGTGGTTTGGCCAATGTTTAAATCATTCCTTTGCTCTGTATTCTCCCATACCTCCCTTCCCCCTGCCTCCCTTCCCCCCTCCTTTGCCTCGTTCACACACAGCTTCCAGTGCTGGACCCTGAAGATTCGGATCTTAAACTTTTTCAAAGTGCTACCTATTTATATATAATGCTTTGTATTTGCTTATGCAGTTCATTTGCATAGCCCCAAATCACCATAAACCCTAACCTCATCTCACCAAGGGGATTTACCTGCAACCAAACAAATTTGGTTTGTTAATGAAGCAGTCGGATTCCCAGACAGCCCTGATACACCTTAATCACTTCTTAGAAAGAGATTTCTCTCACTTGGAATGAATTTCGGTCCCCACTACAAAAGGACACTGCATTTTTTACACTTGCTGTTCAAGACCTGGGACATAACAACAGGGTGTTGTGCAGAAATAGGGTTTTGAAAGTGTAATCAAAGAGAAAAACCTGGAGTTAGATTTGGGCCAATAAACATTGCTGTGGTCAGTTTCCCTCTTCACGTAACAGTAAACATAACAGTAGCAAATAAGCAAACCCCACAATTATTAATAATGCCTCTGTAATAAAGGTGTACAAATACATAATGAGCTATTCCAACCTGTGTGGATGTTTAGGAACATGAGCTGCAAAACACCTTGACAAATAGTGTACTCATGAATGTTTGCAAGGTGTAACAAAGAAAATCCTGAAAAGTATTTTTTTCTGTTTTGAATAAAATGTGAAGAAATGTCTGTCCTTGAACAAAAAAAAGGATTGATGGGTAGGGGCTTTCAGATGTCCTGGAAATAAAAAAAAACCCCAAACCTGTAAACCAAAACATAATGTAAATATTGACTGAAATATCATATAATGCTAAATATCCTGGCATACTTCCAGTCTACAGCAGACTAAATTAACTCATCCATATGTAAAAATCTCATATTTACTTTCTCTTCACAAATTCATTAAAAAACACAACCAAAGTCAGATCCTTCCAGCCTTCCATACTTCCATTGGTAGTATGCAATGAAATCAAGGCTGATTTAGAGCTGGAGGTTAGATCCTTTCCTTCTCTGCAGCATGTAGGAAGGAGGAAACAGCAGGAATCTGGGAGGCAGCAGCCTCAGAGGCTACAAAAAATAAATACTTTTTGTTTCTTCCCCCCCCCCAACCTATATTTTAGGCCTAGTTCATAATTAATCACGGAACTCCTTGCCACAAGGTCCGTCAGAAGCCAGAAGCTCAGGAAGGCAACAAAGAGAATCAAATATTTATTGAGTAAGTGGAATCTGCAGAGATACAGCATAAAATAGACACGGGTTGGAAAGGCATCTGTGCTCCTCAGGCTCCTGAGCTTGAAGAAACCTGTAATCATCAGGGCTCCCTGGAAAGGAGTTTTCCAGGGAGAGTGAAGTGGGATCACCCCAGAGATGCCCATCACAGGGCAACTTGTGCCTTTCAGCCCCATTTCTGGCCAGTGGCTGGGAAGAACACCCATGGCCAGACAAAAGTGACCATGGCCCTGCCCTGTGCTCCTCTGCTCCTCCTCTGCACCACAATTACAAGTTGGTCTCTTTGCACAGGAAGCCTTGGCAGTGAGTTTTACATTGTGAGCATGGGAACCTTGTCAAAGCAAATGCTGGTTAGAGGGTGTTTGCTGAAGGAAGGTAGTCAAACATCTTGTACAGGTGACAGCAGCATTGTAATATTCCCTAAAGCTGCAGTGAGCATGAACAGTTACTGGGGAGGCAGGAAGGCTGAAAGCAACAAAGTTGTTTTGCTTTCCACTGGAAGGCATTTTGATATTTTGAAACACAAATAATAATCTGCTGCACAGCCAACAAGTTCAGCCACCCCTTGTCAACCAGGAGAGCCTGTTGCTGAAACAGGGTGATGTGGGAACTGAGAATGGACAGCCAAGCCTTGTACAACCCAGTGCATAGACAAATGCATCCCTTTGGGCAGCCCCCTTATGTTGCCAACAGCATTATTGAATCAGTATGTTTCGAGTCTAAACACAGGATAAAACCTCGTCCAGAGCTTGGAAAGTAAATTCCAACATGCTTCAGTAATTGCCATAACTGCTGCCCCTACTACTTTATCAACACACTAATTCACAATATTAATTTGTATCAGGATAGAGGGCATAATAATGATGGGTGCTAAGCCCCTGGGAGTTCCCACAAGGAGGAAGACCCTAGATGAGATTTGGACACCAAACCGTGCTGATGCCATGGCACCTTCCCAGAGGCCTGGTGTATGAATCAAACTCATGCAGGAACCTCAAGAAGCAGTTTTCCACATGTGAGGAAAGCCCCTTCTGTAGAATTTCTACACGACAGGAAGAGCAGGGTGGACTCAGGGGCAAAAGCTCAGGGAGTCAAGTTTTCCCACGTGGCAAATGCAGGCTTGGCTCCTCAGGTCAGCAAAATCAGACAGCCTTCCCATGCCTTTCTGGACTGGAAGGGCAAAGCACACCCAAGACTCTGCTCCTGACATCCAGGTGGAGTTCCTCAGAGCTCTATCCTCAGCTTTGTGCTCTTCAACACCTTCTTAAATGACCTGTCATAGGACTGGAAGGGACACTGAGCAAGTTCACAGATGACACAAAATGGAGATGAGCTGTGGAGCCCTTTGAGGGTGGGGAGGCCCTGCAGAGGGACCTCGGCAAATGAGAGTGCTGGGCAATCACTAACTGTAGGGAGTTTAACAAGGGAAGGTGCTGGATTCTGAATCTGGGATGATTTTGGATATCCTGGTCCATGGCCAGTTGGATCTGAGCTAGCAGTGCCCTGGAGCCAGGAGGGACATCCCTGTCCTGGGGGCAGCAGCCCCAGCATGGCCGGCCAGGTCAGGGAGGGATTGTCCTGCTCTGCTCTGGGCCTGGGCGGCCTCACCTGGAATATTGTGAGCAGTTCTGGGCATCACAACATGAAAATGACATTGAACTGCCAGAGAGTGTGCAAAGGAGGGCAGTGGGGATGGTGAAGGGCCTTGAGGAGAAGCTGCAAGAGGGCAGCTGAGGGCACTTGGTGAGTTCAGCTGGAGAAGAGGAGGCTGAGGGGAGACCTTCCTGCAGTTCTGCAGCTCCCTGGTGAGGGGAAGAGGAGGGGCAGGCACTGATCTCTGCTCTGGGGTGACCAGGGACAGGACCCAGGGAATGGCCTGAAGTTGCGTCAGGAAAGGTTTAGCTTGGATATTAAGAGAAGGGTTTTCCCCCAGAGCGTGTTTGGACACTGGAATGGGCTCCCCAAGGAATAGTCACAGCACCATGCCTGACAGAGTTCAAGAAGCATTTGGACAATGCTTTTGGTCACATAGTGGGACTCAGGGTGGTAGGAGTTGGACTTGATGATCCTTGAGGGTCCTTTTCAACTCAGCTGATCCTGTGGTCCTGTGATTCTGTGACTGCAGTTCTGGGACGTGCACAAACAGACTCTAAGCACCATCGAGGAGGCTCCCAGTAAATGAGCCCCTGTGTGCTGGTAGTGTGGCATTTCCTGTCAGATCATTCCTAACTGCTGTGGCAGCAGTGGGGTAAATCATTCTGTATATAGGGATATCTGTTTTTAAAAGTAAAGGCCTTCAACCAAATAATACAGGGAAGCTGGATTATTTTGTTGAATAAAGCCTGAAAGTTTAGCAGTGGAGAACTTGAATGGCAAGATTTAAGCAAGCCTTAGCTTGTGCTTGATAAACAAGCACGCTGTACCCAAAGCAAAACCATGCAAAACTTTTCAGGGTTGCAGCAAGATGGCTGCTGTGATAGCAGCACATGATTACCTTCTGCTCACCCAGGTTTCACAGTGAAAGCCGCTCGGCATGTTCCATGTTACCTGAAAACTTCTTAATTAGAAAGTCATGAGGTTGACCCCAAGCTAGCCAGGTCTGTGTGAAAATCACCATCTTGGTTACAAAAGAGGTCACAGCTCCAAGAGTACGGAAATCATCACTGAAGGGAGAAGGTGCAGCTGCCTAATGCCTCTTGTGAGCGGCTATTAGGGCTGCCTGTCTCCTGTAAAACTCTGGGAACACATACTCTAAATATAGAATAAACATTAATAAAGCACAAGCCACTCTTCCCCCCTCCTGTCTTTCACACCATTAAGGTTCCTGCCTTGAGGGCTCGTAGGTAAGCATCCAGAGGTGAAAAAGAGACTAACAGATACCCATATGCATCCAGGGTGGAGAACAAGGCTGCAGAAACACCACCACCACCCACTTCCATGCCGCAGAGGCAATTTCTGTGCTCAGTGGAAATGCCTTCAGCAGTAATGAAAATGTTCCCCCGGTAAAGTCACGGCAGGAGCGAAGGGCAGACAGAACGTGAGTCATCCAGGTGCACGGCAGACAGGGGAATGTGGGTGTGTTACCCCGTGGCTCCAAGCCAATGTGACCTCAATTAAATTTAGGTGAATGATGGGCCTTCCCCTCTTTTAAGTACACACTCATCTCTCTTGGTCTCCAGAGATACATCCACCGATCCTAAATGCAGCTATTTAATCTGCGGAGCTCTCCTGGCAAGCCCGAGTCAACACGTGGCGGCATCAGTGGTGGTGCTGGTGGTGTTCCTCTTCCTCTCCATATCAGTTTTTCTCACTGTATCTTGGGTTTACTTCCTCCTACCAGCTCTTCTACCACATCCAGATACCTGCCAGAGTCCTGCAGGGTAACCACTGGTCTGCCTGTCCCCAGGTTGCAAACCATTCCTATTCTCCTGCTGCCTTAAAGCACACAACCCAATCTTTCAGGGGAGGAAAGCCCAGGGACAGACACAGGTTAATTTGGAAATTCTTGCACTCAAATGCCGTTAAAAGTGCTTGCCAGACACTCCAGTGAAAGCGGGCTAGCTCCAAGATCCAGCACACTCCCATAGGAAACCTGTGTAAACTAATTCTGTTGAACCGTTAGCACTCGGGGTGATTAACCGCAGCAGCCTCTGATCTTCCTTTATTAAAGAGAAGGAGAATGAAATTCACTGATTCATATCAGCTTAATATAAATCCTGGTGAGATTTGCAGCCGAGTTCAGCTGTGGCAGGACCTGGTAACCACCACGGGAGAAAAGAAAACTCAGTCTGTGTGAGAGAGGGTGACTGAAGCCACTTGTGCTGGGTCACAGTCGAACGCAGGCTGTGGTGTCCAGCAGACAAGTGCACAGCAGTTGCAACTCTGAGAAGATTTTTTTACTCTGATGCCACTTTTGAATACTTGGCACTCAGCAGGCAGGCATGTGCCATCTTGTTTTAAACAGCTCCATCTATACATGCTAGGCATGCTCGAGAGAGATTTGGGCTAGGGGTGAGCAGGATTAAGGACGGCTGTAGTTTGACTACAGAGATAACTCCCTGCTGCAAGAGATTTTGCCGTCTGTAGCTGAAATAGTGCTCTGGGGCAGCTCTGGAGGTGCTCACCCCATGCCAGAGAGGCCACCCCTAATAACCTCAAACCCTGACTTTAGATGCCCCAGCAAAGTGGCACATGAGTGCAGCTTTAGCAACGCTAAACAAATCTTGTTTTTCAAGACATACCTACAAGATTGCTCGGTGTTTTACATATGTTTTTACGAGATATGCTTTTTGATACATGTGTTGTTTCACTGCATCCATGTGCAATCCCGCACCTAAGTGCAACTCCAGGATCCCAGACACAAGGAAACTGGTGGCAAACACAACGTGCTGTTTCCAGCTCTACTTACCAGAGCGCTGCTCATTTCAGCATTTCCCCCAGAGACCTCCTTAAGAGCAAAGACAGCCTCTCATGGGTTGCACGCCGTATGGCAAAAAGTGTGCAGTTGGCTCCTGTGCCAAAAAAAGTATAGGAGTAGCAATTTGGAAATGGTTAAAGACACAGCAGCATTTACTTTTAAATACAAAGTTACAGCCTGGTCCCTGTAAGTTTGGAAATTCATACATGAAGACAGCTTGGTTAGAAGCAGGGGAAAAAAGGGAATTAAAAAAAAAATCAAGTGGAATGGGGAACAATGCCCTGTTTCAAGAATGACATTGTTCATGCAACTAGAAAACTAGGTTCCATAAAAACATCCAGCAGAAACTGAAGTTGGCTGAAGCCCTTAGTGCTAGAGTGTCTTACAAAACTCTTAAGGGTGCATAATGACAGAACACTTGAAAAGTGAAAGAAACCAGTCTCTCAGATGAAATCTTCAGATTTCAGCGCTTACAGATGTGCTAGAACAGAGACCTTGCACCGATGTAAGAGGTTCTGAACAGTGAAAAGGAGATCCTACACTTAACAGCGTGCCCTGGCATTATTGGATAGGACAATGACGCTTCAGGCCCTCAACACACGCCAGCTTCAATGCTGACCTTGTATCTCTCGTTCAGAATTCACAGGCAGAGCAATAGAGGAGGTAAAAAAAAAAAAAAAAGCCTGGTTTAATTGTAAAAAAGTTTTCACATGGAAAAAGCTTCAGATAAAGGATGACTCATAACTTTAATTTAGCTTTAAATACTTGCAATTTGCAAACCAAACAAGACATTCCCTACTCGCTGTGTTACCTACAAACCAAACCAACAAAGATAGCTTTCAGTTGAACAAGGCATGCCTAGGCGATAACGGGTGAGAAATATTTTCTGCATCATTATATTACTTACACAAACTTCATGAGAAATGGCACCAGTCCCCACACAAACACCCCATCAAAATATGAACTTTAGTAGCATTCCAAAGGCACATTCGGATAAAAAATTTGATATTGCCACTTTTGTTTTAACAACTACCAATACACAAAAGCCTCTTGCCTGCTGTTTTTTCCCCCTCAGCTTTATTGGACACCACATACACCCAAATTCCTAGCTGACAGACATTACAAATCAGCTGAAGAGGAATCGTTTCTCCCCTTCTAATGAGGAGTAGTGAGAAAAACAGGTTCTCTTCAGCCGGCATTAATGTGGAAATCATCTGTTCACCACGCACGCTGTAAGGCAGCTGGAACAATGAGATCCCCCAGGAGAAGCACCACGGGGCTGGCGGTGACCCCGGAGCTGCGGCGCGGCACGTGCCGCTGGAGGGACACCGGGGACCTCACAGCAACACGTCCTCAGTCCCTGCATGGTCAGCCTTCCCCAGCTGCTACGTCTGCATTCCTGCAGGAATCCTGGCTTTTCAGTAAGTGACTGGATTCCCAGGCAGAGCAGGTCTCAAGAGAAAACTCCATGCAAGTGATGGTTAAGCGGCGTTTTGTACATACGCTCTTTATTTCTCCGAGCCAGGTTTAAATTCTTTGCTCAGCATTGCTCAGTGGCTTGCCTAAGGAATCCGAAGACAGGAATCCTTAATTGCTGAAAAGACTGCTACATAAAAAAAAAAAATAAAATAAAAAAAATTCTAGGATTTGTAATCATTGGACGCACAAGGTCTTATGTTCTCAGCAGAAATATGTCCTCTAAAAAATAATTTAAACAGAGTTCTTTAAAAATTACAGTTTCACCCACACAGGTGAGATAAGCAGCAATTCGACATCCAGAGCAAAAACTTTCCATACACCTTTTTTCCCTAAAAAGCGATGTTACATCAGCACCGCAATTACACAATCCTGTCTTTCAGAGTCTCGAGACTACACGCATTTGCCACCACCCCCTCCTTGCATCAGTAAACTCAGTCATCAAAACATACCTAACAAACTTCTTTGGCCATTTCCATGCACAGAAAAAAACTAGAGCAACCATTCAGATAAAATATTATAGGTTTATTTAAAACTTATTTTCACCTTGAATATGCAAAATACAAATTCCAACAAAATGTTCATTATTACTTCGTAGTTTACAAATATACAAAATAGAAGTTTGCTTAAATTTATATTACATATTTATTATGTAAAGAACTATATAGAAAACATTTGTTCTGCTTAAGGCATATTTGGGAATAAACCATTGTACAAACTATTGCACATCGAAACCACAGTGCATTACAGACTGTCTGCATAAAGTTATTTTCTTAATAAAAAAGATAAACCAGGGTTATTCACCTGATTTAGGTCATAATTGGCAATCGGAAGATAAAAAATAGTTCCTTGTCAGATATGCAGCAGTTTGAGAACTTTGGCTTCCTGTTTTTGGTACCTCTAGAACCAACAGTCACTAAGCACCATGAAATAGGCTTTTAAAATATAATTCTGTACCTGAATTTTTCTTCCTCTTTTAACATTGTAATGGCTTTAGAAGGAAAAAAAATAATAAAGAAAGTACAAGATGACATGTACATCTAATATTGCATTGAAAGGAAATTAAGGGAATGTCATTTCCCTGTGTAATATCCCCACCCTCCGAACTACATACAGTCTCTGTTTAACCCTGATATCCGTGACTTCCAGTCACTCCTTGGCATTCTGTAGTCCAGAAATAATTCAAGTTGGATTTACAAATGGAATGATAGAAGATCCAGTCATTGACCCCAACGTCTTTGGTTCTTTTAAGCGTATAGCTATATAAAAAAAGAAAAATTGCAATGTCCGTATGCAGTTATCCCTCTTTTCCACTCTTTGGAAGACTTCACCTCAATTATCTGTAGTGCTTAAAACGAGTTTCTCCCCGTCTTGTGGAAGACAGTCCTTGTGCTGTAAATACTGAAATCTCTGTGGCAGTCAGGGGGGAAAAGACCCACAGCTTTCCCAATCAGAAGTGCCTCTTCATGTGCAAGGCGAGGTGGTCCGACCTGGAGAACGCTCTGTCACAGCGCTGGCACTGGAAAGGGCGGTGGCCCGTGTGTTTTCTGTAGTGACGTGTGAGTTCATCGGATCGGGCAAACTTCCACCCGCAGCCTTCCCAGTCACAGTGATAAGGCTTCTCGCCTGTTAAAAAAAAAAAACACCAAAAAAACCCAAAAAACCAAAAAAATAAGCAATGAAACACATCAGTTAGGTTTTCTGGCTTTTTTTTTTGTAGCACCTTCTTTCAAGCAGCTGTCCCGGATAAAACAAAGGGTGGTCGAACACAACTAATTCTCACAGCAGTTGCAAACAAGCTACAAAGACTAGAAGGGCAAGGCTGTCTTTTCAGGATGTACAGGTGCTATGAAAAGCTGGTGGCACTTATATCCTCAATAAAAAGCTCATTTTCCCTGCCTTGCACATGAGATTTCAGAGTACCTGAGTGTGTGTTTTTGCTGGCGGTTGTTACACAATCAACTAGCAACCAGAAATAGCTCAGCAGACAATGTATTTAGATAATTGTAGGTCTCAAGAATTAAAAAACAGCCGGAAACTGTTTTCATTAGCTCGGCCTGATTAAGTACTCAGTCTTACTAGTGTCTTCATTATACAAAAACTACTGTTGATGGCAAGATGAGCTTCCCTAATAATTACAAACTCCCTGTCCTACACATCCTGGGGATGGTGCTGACTGGCTTGGGGCAGATGTTCACTGATCACTCGCCTGTTTTTTATCCCCTGCTGCCATTACCTGGAGATGTAGCCTAGCTACTGCACTGCCAGTATGCTTTCCATTTCCCATCTCCTCTTCAGGAGAAAGTTTTGAATTGGGTTCACAACTCAGGGATTCATATTATGCAAATTCCCCGGTTATTTAGTCACTGCCACGGAATGCCCACGCTGGCGAAACCCGTGTGCTGTACCTGCTTTCACAAGCTCAGTTACTGCAACTCCGCACTCAGCTGCAAGGCTAAAGTTTGAAACTGTGCTCAGATACACACTTCGACCAGATTTTATCCCAATTCTAGCAGGGGCCAATCAATAGTTAAACTCTGCTGGTGCACGGGGAGATATCCTCCTTCAGGTAGTGGAGGCACCCCATCAGACAGAGCTGCCAGCTCAGGTGAAAGCCCCTGCTCTCCAGGAGATCTATCTCAATTTTCCCAAAAAGGGAGCAACAGCTTGCAGAGGTGCACAACCTCTCTCCCTACAGCCAGCCAAGAGAGGGGTGCGTGTGAGAAGCACTTAAGCCACCAGTAAAGAAAGCAGTTATCTTAGAAAGAGAGGTCTGCTGCCTTCTCAGAAGTGGGCCAACACAGTCCAGAGCAACAAATCCCAACTGGCTTCCAGCTACCTGCAAATTAGCTGGCCACATAGCAAGAGAGAAGTAACAAACTCTAACTTGGCAAGAAACCCACCCGCTCCCACATTTGAGTCACTCCGAACCATTAAGCAAAATGTCAAGCCAATAAGTGAAGACTCCACAGGACTTCACGTAGCCAAGGGGGGAGGAAAAAAAAAAAAAAAAAGCCCGGAAACCCAGCACTGAAAAGCCTTGTTGCTTTTAGCCCTCCTCCTGTGCTCACACCCTTCCACTGACCGAGGGGGTCACCCCGTGCCCCTCAGGCCAGGACATCCCCCTGACCCCGCACTGGGACTAACCTGTGTGGGTTCTCAGATGCGCCTTGAGGTGAGAGCTCTTGGTGTAGGTTTTACCGCAGCCCGCATAGTCACAGGTGTGCGTGGCCGTCCTTTTCCTAGGCCACGACCGGCGACCCCTTTTGGGCTTGGTCTCCTCAGGCAGGCAGCTTCCCGGGGGCATCAGCTCTAGGGGCGGACAGGGAGGAGTGAGCACGGCCGCGGCCAGCGCCCAGGCGGGGACATCCGCTGCCCCAGCACGGCGGGGACTCACCTTGGTACTGCAGCGCGCCGGGAGGCAGCTGCTCGGGCAGGAAGGTGGGGTAGCCAGG
>JAHLSL010013737.1:97412-121069 GCA_025920805.1 Petroica traversi | reverse complement strand
CCCAGCGCTGTCCCTGTCGCTGCAGCGGGGTCTGCGGGCGATACCCCTCCGGCAGCCGCCCCGCTGCCCCCCGGCCGCTCACCAGAACTGGTCGGGCCGGAGGGGTGAAGTCCCAGCTCTGCGTGATTTGCAAACATGCACCTGAGCAACTTAGGATGACTAAATTAAACCCTAAAATAATAATAAAATTCCGGGGTTTATTTTGCCGAACCGGTTCCACCGGTTTTGTGTTATGAATGTTAATTATTAATAACTTTGGCACTAAAAAGAAGAGCATCTTTTTTGTTGTTGTTGGTTTTTTTTTTGTTTTATTTTTTCCCCTGCGCAAAGTCTGTGTCTTGGCAGCGGATGTGCCAGGAACCACGGGTACAGAAAGGATTAATGTGGGGAGGTGAAGGCTGGTGGAATATAGGACGATGCCCAAAAAGGGAAGGGAGGCACCTTCCCCATTGCACAGCCCCCCCAGCGCAGGTCCCAGCTGTCACTCCCACCCTTGTGCTCCAAGGTTCTCTGACAACCTCTCTGAGCATCCAACTCAATACAAACAGGTTTAGGTCCAAACCTCCCTTCCGTCTTAGTCTCAGGAGAAAGCCCCTGATGTGGAGGTTTGGAGTTCTCGGAACATTTTTTCCCCATCAGTTGTTTTTCATTTGTTTCCTCTCACAGTTAAATTTGTTAAATTACAGATCTCCCAAGCAATGAAACATTTTCCTGGTCCAAATTTCAAAGTCAGGATCACTTGAGGCCAACATCAAAATTAAAATCACATCCCTTATTAGAAATAGGAGAACAAGAATGCTTCAGAAGCAGATAAGTGATCTGATATCTTTGAAATAAATGCCAGAACTTCACGGGTTCCAGGAAGAGAAGGTTTGAATATTGCAGACTGAAATAATACAGGTTTGCTTTCACAATCTTTCATTAAATTAGATTTTATTGCCATGTTTCTGGCTAATTCAGGCAGACACGTGTGAGGTATGTGAAAATTTCATGTTAAAAAGATGTGGCCCACTTTCATCTGAGTCTTGATTTTGAATTGTGTAAATGTTGGCAGGCTGCTTTAAAAGTGGATATTTGCAGGCATTGCTAAGTTCAGTGACACCTGCATTTGAACATCCCGCGTAAAGATCAGCACATTCTTTTTTTCACTGATGAAGCACATTAGTGATTTCCTCCCTTAAATGGTGAGGACCTTGATATAATGGTCCCGAGTGTGAAAATTAAGTGCATTAAGTTTGCAACTGCTCACAACTAATGCTTTCCCAGCCTACATAACAATCTAAATGCTGTTTTCTTGGGACAGATTTATTTTAACTTGCCTTCTGTCGCCAGCTGACCATTTCTCCAAGTCTCAGTTTGCTCCAAATTTCCCAATTTTCTCTAAAACTTTCCTTCCACTAACTCAGAACACAGCATGTCTCTGTGCTGTTCAAAGCTGACTTTGGGGATTGCCTAACTCAGATAGAGAATTGCACAGAATTTGTGTCCCTCTTGCCTTGGGATGTGCAATGACATTTTTCCAGATGATGCTGTGCTGGGACAGAAAGGAGTCTGCAGCAGCCCTCGCTGTGCCAGGCTGCTGTGGCCTCTGTGTGTTGCTCTCCCTCCCCAGGTGGAAGAAGAAGGTTTATTCCACATTTACCACATCTCACGGTGGGAGTGGGGTTGCCCTGGGCTTACCACTAGTGCTGCTCACCCGTTTTGGCAGAATAATTATGACCTGATGCAGACGACTCCTATCAGTGGCCAAAATGCAGAGCAGAGTAAAAATGACCGAGTGAAAGGCCTCAGTGTCCAGCCTGAGTCAGTGCTAAACTGGTCACCTGTGTGTATAAACCACAAAAGGCAGAAAGAAGCCAAGGAAGAACACAGGTTTCTGGAGCAGAGACAGTCCTCAGGAAATGGCATCACACACTGAAAAACATTAAGAACATCAACAAGAAGATAAAACAGTCAAGCCGATTGTGCCTTGAAACAAAGAACGATCTGTTTATCTTGATATGTTTATTTTAAAGCTTAAGTTTGGAACTTGATTTTCAACAAACTGCCTCTCGGTGTGCAGCTTATCCCCTTTAATTTGGTTGCCTGTGGGAGCAGCTGATGGCATCAGGGACTGCAGACTTTGGGGAAGGTTGTGTCCCAGTGTGGCTGGGGTCAGACAACGAGGTACTTTCCTGACACCTTTGGGATTGCAGTATGTTATCCCTGCAGCAGGGAGGCTATAGGGCCAGGAGCTGGCAGGGTCCCTGCCCAAGTCCTGCCCCAAAATAATGAAAGGAGAACTGGGAACACACCCATGATGCTGGGTTACATCCAATAAAATCTCTGCTGCTGATTCATCAAAAGTAGTGATTCCACAATCTTTGGTGCTGTGCTGCATTTTTACCCTGACAAGATTGCTCGAGAGCAGGTGAAATTCGAGGAGATGCAGCATCTGGACTGTTTCTTATGACCCATGGCACCCAAATTAGCTGCGCTGCAGCCAGGAGAGAGGGAAGGTGTGAGAGCTCACACATACCTGTCTGGATGACGTGGTTCAGTGCTGAGGATTCACCCTCCTACCACAGGATCTCCCCTCACCAAGGAGGAGGACACAGTCCAGAGCCATGGCCACCAAACTGCCTTCCTGGGCTCTCCTTCAGGGACACCTGTCCTTGGGAATCTGGTTTTTTACTATGTATTGTATATTCCTCACCAAGTGCAACTGCACTCAAGCTTTATTTGTCTGTTCCTGCATGGGTTAGTTTGTTTTTGCTAAACAGAAATAAACCGGCTGTTATATTTGTGGATTATTGGTACAGTGCAAAGGGCACACCTCTAAAGATTGTGAGCAGTTTCAGGCAGGTTTCCAGCAGCAGCAAGTGCGTACACACACAGATGGCATATGCACACTCTGGGTCATAAATGTTCATGCTGAGAATGTCAGGAGTGACTGTGGACTGTTCTCACCTGTCTTTTGAAAGCCTGGCAACATCTTGTTATTTTACTTTTCTAAGAGATGTCTGAAAGACATGGGTGTGGGATGTTGTTTAGTGTGGGCTTGGCTGTGATAAGCTGAGAGGTCAGGTTTTGATTCCCACTGAATTTCCCCCTGAGTGACAATTCCTGTCTGAAATTCAGATATCTGTTTCCAGAGGTGCTGATTCCCCCATCCAATACCATCCAGTCAACCTCACCAGACCCTGGCAGAGGCAACCACTGCCCTCACACCATTTAGTACCATCCAGGATTGCCTGCATGCAGCAACTTTCTGCTTTCAAACAATCCAAGGGCTGTTGAATTCCTCTAAGAGGCAAAAATACCTTGAAAAACAAAGAGCTTCTCTTCCTTTTACTTTTTTTTTAATCAAGAATAGGCATCCTTGTTTTGATGGGTTAGCCCCATTTGTCATTGTTTTCAATGGGTTTGCCCCATCTTTGAATTTAGATGTTCCCCAAACTCAAACAATGACTTAAATGAGTGGCTCCCACAGCGGGACTGGTACAAACAAGAACTCCACAATGAGCATCCTTTTCAAAGTCCTGCATGTAATGTGGGGACACTCACACATAGTGAAGAGGACGAATTCTTGTTTATTTGTTTGTTTGTGATTTTGTTTTTTGCATGCATGAGGCCGATGCATTGTATTTCTCCAGACCCAATGGAGGAGCCACAGAAAAACAGAGAAAACTTGAGAAATTATCAGCTGCTAGCTAACCAGATGGTCCCCACTGATGGGTGATAGGTTTGGTATGTCCTAGAACATGCAGGGAAGACCCAGTTGCTTTGTGGAACTGTCTCTGAAGAAGAAGCCAGGAACTTGGATTACTATTAATTCACCTTTCTGCATCCTTCTTCGGGACCAGATTCTCTCATTATTATCTGTATGACCTAACTAAGACATTGCTGTCCAGTAGCCTCTGGAGCTTCTAGTTTATCTGTGTCTGTGGAAGAATCCTTCTTTTTGCTGCAAGAAGGGGTTTTACTATTTGATGATCTCCCAGTCCCCTCAATCGCTGTGGAAAAACTATGCAGAAGAGAAAAACTTCCCCTTCCTCCCTGTCCCAGGGCCTTACTTCTCAGTATTCCCCACCTTTCAAATTGTAATCTTTAACTAATTACCTATCTCTGTTAATAAAAATGAAGCACCTTGCTACAGGTTTGGCTTCTGAGAACACTCCCAAGCAGTTCACCCTCTCTTGCCTGCGTAATTCCAAAATTGAGTGATGTCATTGATGGAGCAATGTCCTCACTCATTTAATTTTTCTTGTGGTTGCTGAAGCAGATGGGAGCAGGGAGACTTAGGCACACCTGCTCTGATGTTTGGTGTTTCTTTTGTATGTAGAAAAACTGATATTTTGCTAGTAGGGAAGTTCTAATACTGCAGAAATTCAGGTTTCAACATCCACTAAGGAAAAGCTGGATGACACTGACTGAGCATTTTTCAAACCTTTCTCCCAGGTTAAGCTTCGAGTTTCTTTTGTTTGAGTAAAAGTGGTGCTTCTAAGTAATGTAATCTGAATTGACAACTTGCTTTCTAACGAAGAATTAAGGTGCCAGATAGGAGAAAAACAGAAAATACAGAGATAGCTGCTTCTTGTGCGTAATGCATTTGAATTTGCATAAGAGAGCTTAGCAGCAAAGTGCTCCTGAGTTTAACCGGGAGTATTTGCAAATAGATTTGTGGTAATGAGTTAGGTAATCACAGGACAGTAAACAACACCTCTGCCATCTTCCAGTGGTTCCTCCCACTCAGTGTTGTGGATAAACTGACCTGGACAGCTGATTCACCCAAGACATCTCTCTAAACTATTTGCTATGTTCAAGTCAAGAACATCTGTTGTTGCCCTGCACCAGCACTGAGCAGAGGAAACGATCAGATAAATATTCCCCTCATTTGAACAGGAATAAAGACATTGTAGGAGAACACTGGGAGAAAGGACCAGCGCTGCCTGCTCTGAGAATAAATACCAGGCTTTTCCACATTGTTTCCATAAATGCCTCCAGCTTTGCTCCAACGTTAATGGACCAGCAGGAGCCCATTACTCTATGATAACAGTTCTTTGCTCACTTAACGAGAGCAACATGGCAACTGCTCTGGGATTTTTGACACAGGCACTGCATAGTGATGGCATTGCTGAGGGACAGTTTTGGTAGCTCCATTGCTTCCAGAGAAGCTTTGCCACAGGCAGCAGCACAGCCAGGATGCTGCCCGGGCAAGAGGCACAGCTGGTGGCACAGAACAGTCCCTGCCCTAGGGGATACCTCACCACAGGTAAGGTGCACCAGCAGAAGAGTTTAAGCTGCCTATCCTCACTGAGTGAGAGATTCACTGCTCACTTCACTTCTGCCATCAAGCAGATCGTGCTTGCAGGGCCCTGAGACGTGGGCAAGAAGCGCCATAGGAAATCAGTAATGAGAAAACATGGGGAAATTAATAATGGTGCATTCTGAGCAGGGTTTGAATAGCGTGCAGTAATTGAGGCCTGGGGCCACGCTCTGCACAATGAGGAAGAAATAAAATAAGGAATAGCTGCTCATTAGGCTCCAGATTCAGCCAGTCTAAATTCCACCTAAGCCTTTGTGCCAAGTACTTCCTACTGGCAGGCGCTGGGCCTTCGGGGATGCCGAGTCAATGGGAAGCCCTAGGTGGAATTTAGTGCAGGGATAAATCTATCTGACACCCAGCAACACCTACCTTGAGCAATCCATCAGTGACGCAGAGCTTCTCTGGAAAGCAGCTTGTGATCTTGCAGTGAGAGAAAGGGGCCAAGAGACGGCGGCATGGGCAGAACTTTAGTTCTGGCACATCCAGTTTGTTAGCACATAAATGTTGTGTGCCTGGTTTTGCAATGTTAATTTTTTCACAACTCTTTTTTTATTTATTTTTTTTTAATGGTAGGCAGACTACCATCCATTTGTTGTGGAATTGTACAGCTGAACTTAAAAAAGAAGCATTTGCTTCTGAACTCCTTTAAAGTCTCCTCAAGTAAATTAGCTAGGCTCTTTTGTAGCATAGATTTGGGGCTTAAAGAGAACTAACGCAGCCAAGGATATGAATGAAATGTGCAAGTAATTAAGATAGAGTATTTACACCAGTTAATAATTTTGGATGCTGGCATCTCATGAGTGAAGACATACTCATTGTGAGATGAATCCATGATTTTTATCCTCAGAAGACTGATTGCCAAGGCGTGTTCCTATCAATAAAAACTACTTTGCTTTACGAATCCATTGTCTTACACAATAGGCAGTAGTGTCTCAGTGGAGGACACCTAGTTTACCCTCTGGATTAGGAATGTAGATCTGCCTCCAGAGGGACGGAGAGAAAAAGAGTGAGCCTAGAAGTCTATTTGAAGCAGTGAATCACGTCTGTGAGGGTAAGCTTTTGGTGGGCTGAGGCTGGGAAAGAAGGGTTTGTATGGATATTTCCCAAAAGGGGTCTGGCCAAAAGGGCTGCAGTAGGACTTACCACAATGCTGGCAGCTCTGGCCATCAGTGCCAGACATGATTTTTAAAGTTAAATGAGATTTTGCTGTGACTGAAAGCTTCTCAGACAGACAAGTGACACCTCCTGTACCTCCATGTGTGTGTAGCTGTGGCTCCATCACCTAAAGAGGGGTTGGTCCTGCTCTGCTCTGCATTATGTTGTAACTTTGATGACCAAAAAGGGTATTTAAGTCCTGTGGCTCCTCCTCTGAATGCTCACATTTTCTGTCACAGAGTTATAATGAGATCCTAAATCTCCCACTCTGCTTTGGTCTTTAACCAGGGAAATATGAGATGATTGGACTGTAAAGGAAAGGAAGGTATCTCTTTAATTTAAGGGAGTTTAAATGCACTTGGTGATGTACTAGAAAGACCCATCATCTGGACATGAAAGCCATGAAAATCCATATAATATTTCTTCTCTTTAATGTGGATAATCAGCTGGAAGTTACTGCATGTAGTATATTTGATATTACAGACAGAGAGATTCCTTTAAACCAAGATCCAAATTGCAGAAACCTCATCATTGCTCATCTGCTCCTTGCAATATTTTATCATTGCACATCTGTTCCTTGCAATATTTGCAGCTTCTCTGTGAGCTCTTTTTATGCTGTGTTTCTGAACCTCCTATGAATTGCCTTTCCTTTGCAGATGTTACTGGTGTTGTTTTGTTGCTTTGACTCTCCTTCCTTGTCCCAGGTCTACATTTTCTTTAGTATCATTCCCCTCCCTGCATTTTCCCCTCCATTTTCTTCAATTGTTTCTTCTTTAGGTAGCTAAATGTGGAATCAAAGAATCATGGAATGGTTTGGGTTGGACAGGACCTTAAAGATCATCTTGTTCCAGCCTGCACATTACACTTGACCTGATCGCTCAGAGCTCCATCCTATCTCACCTTATCTGTCTGAAAAAAAAAATAATTTCTCTTTGATAAAAGCTCTTATCTTCCCATATCTCAGAACTGTCATAATTTGGGTGAGAGGAGCCTCCTCAATTGCCTGGTGAAACCTTGAGACAAGCAGAGCCTCACATACCCCAACGAGTGCACTGCCAAGTAATGCTGACTGAATTCACTTCCATTTCCTTTTGGGAAAAGGCTGGCCTGACCTTCAGCCATCAGAGATTAGGAAAAGAGTGGTGATGTCCCCATCTGTGTCCAAGTTTTTGGAAGGCAGGAGATGTTTTACAGGATGACTATTGAGACAAAGCCTATGTGTATCAGGTGAACAGAAAGGTGCACATGATATTTCTCAAGAGCTGGTTCATGGTCAGCTGTCTCCTTGGTTATGGTGGAAAAACATGGAAAAAGACTGCAGAATAAAGAATTTGCATCAGGGTACATAAGCTCCCTCCCCATCCCAGTTCTTGGGTCTGCTTTGCCGTGATTCAAAAGCTATGGGCTGCTTGAACGCCCAGTGGCCTAAGAGAGGACATGACAAAGAGATGTCTCCAGACAGTGATTCTGAGCTTTTCCTGACTCAGTTTCCTTTTGTTGCTGTGTTACATCCTTTGCATCATTCCACCCCACTCCTGGGTGCTGGTGTTGGCAGCCCCTGGCTGCTGCAGGTGTTTGTCATAGCAGTTTTTCCCTGCCCATCCTCCTCTGACTTTTCACTTCTCCCCTGATATTTCAAAGGAGGTTTTCTGAGCCATCTGTGACTGCCTTCTGCACGGCCCATGCAGGTATGGGAGACACCTAACCTAGCTTTTGTGTCCTACAGTGTTAAGAAGAAAGGCCCTGAAGGACAGACATTTAAGTCCATGGCCACAGGCTTAACAGTGGGCAGAACCATGGTGTGCTGGAAGCACCTGGAGCAGTAGTTCAAAGTATCAAATGGAAAATTTAAATACTGTGAATGAAATATTGAAATGTTCTTATTTAAGTTAAGGGCTCAGTTAGTAATGTTGTTTGGGAATGGAGGACAATTTTTAGTTGCAGAATTACATTGTGCCAGGTGTGGTTCTGTGAGGAAAAGAAACAGTCTTTTACTGTTGTAAGAAAGTGATTGAATGGCACTGCCTGGAGTAATTTTAAGTGTGGAGTTAAACAGACAGTGATGAACATATTAGCTGTGATGTGAATAAGTAGTTTTTTACTGAAATTCTGGAGAAGAGGAAAATTAACAGCCTGTCACGCAGCAGTCAAGTCACAGTGTTGGACCTGTGAGTCAGAGTCATCTCCATGTTAATACTTCATGGAGTAAGCACAGAACTATGACTTCACTCCAGGAATGAGCCGTTTGTGGAGGGCAGCAAATACTCAGGTAGTTGCCCATTTCCAGCTGGGGCATGGAAAAGCTGAAAAAATGGGCTGTAAAGAAGTCCCTGCATCTTTTTTCTTGTGCAGGCTTATCAATATCCTACCTCACAGCCTTACTACTATATATATATATTTTTTTTTTGAGCTATGTAGGAAACCCACAGAAAATGAATTAAACAAAAGACATGGGGTAGTAATGTGATGTTGCTTTGCCTGGTGGATCTTTGGCTGAGATAATCTGAATTCAGTGAAGCTGAATTGATTAGTAAGAGGTGGTGAGACGTGGTGCCACAGACTTCAGTGGTGGTGCTGTTTTCTTATTTTTTCCTGAGAAAAGGCCAGTGAAAAACAGTTGCTCTTCCTTTCTAACAATCTAGCAGTTGCTCTTCCTTTCTAACAATCACACATGCCAGAGTGACTGTGAGTTGGTAACACACCTGGGAGAAAAGCATTACTTTGGTGATGGTCCTCTACAATATCTTCTTAGTGTTTATTGGAGATTCATAGTGTAAAATAAATTACTTTAGAAGTGTTAAGTTTGAAGGAAACCTGAATGGGCCTTACAGAACATTTTCTAGATCTTGGCTAGTAGATGGTGTTAGATTCTTGTGTGTGATCTTGATAAAAAGTAAAAAAACCTGTAGAGCTGAAGGTGAATGGTCATGAGGTGAGAGTTTATTTTACCCCAGGCTAACAATTTGGGATAACTGACACAACCTAAGACCATACTTCTTGTTTGTTTAACTAAATTTACCATTCCAAATAAGTAATAAAAAAGCTGTTAGCAGGATGAATGCCCTTTACTTGATGAAGGGGACACACCATACAATTCTGATAATTTTTCAGGAACAGATAGTTCAGCCCTACTTAAATATATTTCCCTGGCAAAGCTTGTGTAGCCTTTATTGAGAACTGATCAGCATGCCAAGTTTCAGTTATTAAATATGAGTTTGGGTTGTTCAAGGATGAAAGAAAGTAATACTTTTTCTTGGCATGTGAGTATATCAGAAACATCCATGCTAAATGTAATCAGACATGAAACAGAGGGAGAGAAACAAGCCTGCAGGAAAAAAAAATTGACTTCCCTCACTTAAAAAAAAAACACAGAAAGTTCCATATCAAAAACCAGTTCCAAGTTGGTTAACAATTAAAATTGCTAATTCCGTGTGAAAGGTATGTGATATTTTTAACTGTACCATAAATAGGCTGGTGTAGGATGTGGTTAGCAAGGCCAGAGCCCTGTTAAAATGAGGGTATTTACTGGGCAGCTGGAGTGGTGTTTCTTACTGACTCAAAGAGCCTCTTCTCTTCATGCATGTTGGTGGTTCCACGTTGAGGTGTTAGCAAGAGAAACAAGGACAGCATTAGCCTTTTTCCCCCTTGAATAGCCAGAGATCTGCCTCAGCCTGGGGAGCCTTGAAAGCAGCTTCTGGACACCTGCCCTTTGCTTTTTTCCCCAAAATGTTGACCCATGAGTGTGGATGAGCCCCATCAGCAAGAGGACAGTCAGGCCATCCCCAGACCCACCGCAGCAGCAAGAAAGGCAGCTCAGAAAATTTGCTGCTCTAGCATTTCAGCTGAACTTCTCACTTCCTTGTGCTTACTTGCTGTGCCTTTGTTTTCCAGTCTGGAAATTCTATTTTCAAGCCCTTTTTGTGCCTGTTTTTGCATCTAGCTTCAGTGTTCAGACCATGTGCAAAATGTAGCTCTGAGTGCAGTTTTGTGTCTTGGAAGCCCAAATAGCTACCAAGCAGCTACTTCTGCAGGAAGTCTCCTCTGATCCATTTTTGTGATTTCTTTGCCTCCCATGAAATGGGACTGCTGCAGTGAAGAAGGGGGGGTTTGCTGACTCTTCTTGTTCAGCTGGGCTGTGGCTGGGAGTTTGTCTCAGACAGACACACAAACCAGCTGTGAGTGTGCAGTTTTGACAGAGCAGCTCACACAGGCTTCACCCAGAGGTTACTTCTGCCAGAAAACAAATGCCTGGGGCTGTTTCTGCCTTCTTGTGGACACCTGCCCTTGTGTGGCAGCTTGTGTGTGGGCAGCAGAGCTGCCAAGGGCTGGCCTCACCACTATGGGCGACACGCGTCCCTTAATGCCCAGGATATGGATATGGAATTCCTGGAGTTGTTATTACGGCTTCTGCACCTGGCTGTCCTCCTCATGGTAAGCACAGGCACAAGGAGAGGGTTGTGGGACTGTTCTTGCCCTGCCACACAGTCAGGAGGCAGCTGGGGCTGTGCCTGAGAGCTGGGAAGCTGTTTGAACACAGCCACTGTGTCACTGCTGAAAGCAAAGTCACTCTGGGTGGCTTGGCCTTTGTGTTTCCCCATGTCCTGGAGATCTGGAGGAGCTGGTTGAGGTTTCCTTCAGAAGGCAAAAACATGACCTGAAAGAGCAGGAGTGCAGGGCTAAGGTGGGAAAGGGGTTGTTTTCCTCCCGTAGCCATAAACCTTCCCAAATGCCAGCCAGACGGTTTTTAGTGTTACTGGATTTGTCCAGCTAGACATGAGTGTCCTGCTGTTTGGCACGGCAATGTTCCTGTCTGGTATCTAGTGAACCATTGTTAGAAAAACAAAGAGTAATAGTTTGGTGAAAGTGCAGAGTCGATAGTGCTGAGTAATGTATTTGCATACTGGCATATGCTCTATGAAAGTAAATAAGATTATGTCAAACTCCTCTGGAAGAGAGTTAATTTAACATCCTGGCTAAAGTTATGCAACCAGAGGGAGGCGGGGGTGCAGGGAGGTGGATGTAATAGACTGGCTGATGAAGCCTGGGGGACAAAATGTCCTAGTGGAAATTGTATGTAGCACAAAAGAATGTAACACAAGAACCCAGCAGAAGAGCACTGATTCCAGGCTGCTTATATGCACACACAACTTTTTTTCTGTTAGCTTTCGGAAGACATAGGATGAGAGAGGGGGAAAGAAAAATAAATATCTGCAAGACAGATTTGATGTCTCCTTCATATTGAGGTCTTGGTCCTGATTCAGGAGAGCCCCTGCAGGACACAGAGGGTGAGAGCATGCCTCAGTACAGCTGATGGATATTGGCCAGTCTGAACTTCAAGCTGCACTCGCTCGGGTCCTGTTTTCAATAGCTGACAGCCTGCGAGAGATGATCCCCTCCCAAACACGTCATGGGCTGAAGAGCTGCAGAACTTCAGGGGTGTTTGGACTTGGACTCAACCTTCCCATTTGGGCTTTGATTTTTAACAGTTTGTTTCAGGCACTTGTTTTGAGCAACTCCGGATTTTTAGGCAGTTTTGCTCTGGACTCTCCACAGAAGCTTTATGTAGTTCATGTTTCTCTCTCTTTATTGTAGGCTGGGAGCTAAATTTGCTGTAGAGAAATTAATGTGCTTCTTGCAGTAGGCAAGATCTGAAAAGCAGACCAAACTCTTTGAAAGTTTTTGAGTTCAGTATTGCAAGTCACAGCAGACAAAGCTCCTTTACTCTCCACTGATAGTCACATGTCTCTGAATTCAGTCTGTCCTTCAACATTAAATCGACAGAGTTATTAAAGCCTGTTTGAGATTAATTTCTTTTCTAAGAAAATGTAAGCGTGAGGCTGTCAGGTATATCAAGATTTGTGAACGGCCATACATGATCACAAAGTGGTGGTGGGATCTTTTCTGTGCTGTTTGATTCAGCACTGCCACAACCTGCACACACTTAGGGAAGGAATGTCTTCAAGCATAACCACAGAGCAAGGATGGGGAGTTTTAGGACAAAACTCATGTTTACAGTGAGGAATATGGGTGGCAAATCTACCTCCAACAGAAATGGGCACAAGAAACTTGATGCTAAGATTACTGATGTCCCTAAAATGCTCCTGTGTGGTTAATTTGAGAATGCCTTTTGTGTAAAATTCATACAGGGTTTGGAAGTTTCTCTGTCTTTATCCAGGAGCTCTGCAAACACTCTGAGCTTTCTTCACAAGCTGCAGTGCAAGCAGTGGTTCCAGTGGCTGTGTAACCTTGACTGGTTGAGGGGAAAAGCCAGAGCTACAGTTAAACCAGGTCTACACTAAAAGGGCAGGGATTTCCACCTTCTTGCTCTGGATGAGGCAGATTTTTGGGGAGACAGATAATTCCAGACAGTGCTGTACAGAAAGTACTTAATCCTTTTCATTGACCCCTCAGGAGAAACCCAGGCTACAAGGGTCATCATCAAAGGTCAGGTAGATAGAAAATTAAGGTGGAGACTGTGGGATCCTTGCAAAACAGGAGGGGCCACAGGAGGAGTAAAGACACTTCAATATCAAGGAATTTAGGTGCAGCACAGAAAAGTAGCCAAAATTACTCATTCTCAGCACCCAGCTTTAAAGGAATGCTTCAAGGAAGGGGGCAGTGAGTCCTGTGAGGGGTGGTACTAGAATGGCACATCTGTTGAATTGTAGAGCCTGATTATGACAGAGTCACCTTCTTCTGGGAGCAAGTTTTACCTTATTGGCACGAGAGACGTGCTATCAGCACCCCCAGGGACACTCTCCTTGCATTAAATCATCTGGCACATGAAGCTGGGAGCTTGAAGGAGAGACAGATAAAGTGCTGGAGGAAAAACTAGAGAAAATATGATTTCTCCAGGGGCATTTAACTGAACTTGACCCAGAATTCTCTTGAGCCTGGAGAGGCCACAAAACAGAGAGCTGTAGTCTGTGCTAGGAAGGAGGGAATATGTACCTCAGCAGATGAGCATAGTAAAGAAAATAACATAAAGCAACATCTCCTTGAGGAAGTCTTCCCATTTAAAAATCAACCAGTGCGGACTGGACCAGCACTTGGGATTCAAAGACAAGCATGGCCTTCAGAGTTTTGTGCCCATCCTCTATCCTGTTATCCTCTGTCCTTGCCTTCTTCATTGGGCAGCCCAGAAATGATGAGAAACAGGCCAGCTTTGAATGAGGAACCTGCCAGGATTATTACATGAGAAGAATAAGAAATACATTCTGCTGGAATGTACATTTCTCCCTGCAATTTCTTTGCAAATTATTGCTCATTTATGAGAATGTGTTGGACAGAGGTTGAAGCTGTTCTTTGATAAACTTGGTGTCCTTTTTGATTCTGTCACAACTAAAAGTCTCTAGCTTGATATTACCTGTGAAAGAAAAACAGGAACAGGGGTCCTGTATCAAACATAAGATACCTCTGTATCCTGTGCCAGTGTCTCACCAACCTCACAGTAAAATTTTTCTTCCTAATATCTGACCTAAATTTGCCCTTTTTCCATTTGTATCCATTACTCCTTGTGCTGTCACTACTGTTCAGTTCTGCCACTACAGTGACAGTGTTTCCTTCTAATGTGTCCCCTCTGTCACTCAGTACCTGAACAAGCCACCTGTGCATTATTTAGGCAGGTATTTACCATCCTGAAATCTCTGTGGGGTGAAAAAACCCCACTTTCCTCTGTACTGATTCCTTTGGGACAGAGGCAACAGATCCTTAACGGACGCTTAAGCATTAATTGCCTTAGGGCTCATGAGGCATCTGAGACTCACATTAACCATGGCCAATAAATTTGTCCTGCTTCTGGAAGAAGCAGAAACAGAGCTTAAATCTCCCCAATCTTTCTTTTATTTCCTGAAACAAGGACCTGCCTATCTGCCTTTTTTTTCCTCTTCCTGACACTGCACCGTATACACTTTCCTCAGCTGTTTTCTTTTTCTGAGCCAACACCCTTCCTTGGCTGTGCCTGACCATTTCCTAATTCTTTCTCTTTCTCTTTCACCTCTTATTATTGCTATTTTTTTCAATTTTGTTTCACTTTCTCATCCTATTTTTCCCATTTTCTCCTTTCACTGGCTTTTTTTTTTTTTTTCTCTCCTCCTTTGTATTGGTCCAGCCCACCTGATCTCCACAGGGAAAGCCATGAAATAAAATAGGCAGTGAGGTTGCATGGACAGGTCTGTGCTGGGCCTCTCTGTTTTTTATGGACAAGATGTTCAAATCTAGCTGTAACCATTTTCAAATCTAGTTTTCAGTGCCTCGAGCCATGTGTTGGCAAACCACAGGTAACTTTGAGGACTCTCTTAGGAAGACCCTTAAGGGCATTCTCACTGTCAGGTGTGTATTTAAGTCATGTTCCTGAATACATTCTGATGGAGAAAGCAGCTTTCCTCACATGGAAAAGGTTCCTTAAGCTTTACACTTGCACCTTGTGGGGAGATCTGTAGAATCAGGCAAAGGTTTAAAGGCTGGAAAAGACTGCTCAGATAATTTTGAGAGATGTCTGGAATGCCAGAGGTCAAAGAACCCCTGCTTCTCCTTTAAACTGCCAGTGGAGACACAGTTAACTTTATTGTGCCTGCTATCTTATCACTACAAATAAAATGCTCCTAGACTGCTGCACGTCTGCAATTATCTGCCCAGCACATGAATAATATTCCTGCAATGTCATGCTTGTTGTCGTCATGGTGTTCATTTACAGACTTAATTTCAGTTACTAATTGTGCTGGCGTGTTTACTGCAGCAATGTGCATCTCTTGGACTACAGATGAACAAGTCTCCTGCTCCAGACAATGATCCTACTGTTAATAAAAGAAGAGAAAGAGAGGTGGAGGGCAGCGCAATGATCAAGGAATGGGAGTGGCTCTGCACTCCCAGATGGACCAGTGCTGTGACATCAGATGCAGCATGCCTTGGTTGAATGAACCCTTGAGGGGATTCCATTAAAAAAAACCAAAAACATGTTTTCTTTTGCCATGGATTACACAGGCTTAGTTTTTTGATTGCTCTGCTCTATCTAGTATTTCCTACAGTACTTAAAGGTAGAATTCCAGAGCTGCTGTGAAGCTGTTTGAAGACCTGGCCTTAGTTCCAGCAATAGGTAGTTGAAGCCTGACTTCCTGATTCTGAATAAAAGGTTAGCTGGGGTTTTTGAATGACTCCGCAAGGCGACAGATTCTGCTTCCAGGTGTCTTGTTTCTTTTGACTCTTCTCTATCTAAATTCTCCTTCATTCTTTTCACTCTTTGATTTCCACAAACTGAGATTTCAGGTTGTAAGTCTTACTTGTTGTGCATCAGTTTTGACGAGTCAAGCAGATAATCAAGCTTCTGTGTTGCAAGAACTCATCCACTTGGGCTACTTCCGAATTTTTCCTGTGCCTGCAGGATAAGTAAAAAAATCACCTGCAGTCTTCATGGAATGTCCTTTGATGATCTTTGCACTAATCCAGAGGGACAGACACATTGCAAGCACCACCCTCATCCCCACTGCCAGCATCTCTCTTTCCTGCTGCCCTCCAAACACAGCGGAGGAACCCAGACATGAAGGAGAGGAAATCCTCGGTCCTGGAGGCAGAGAGGGGAAGAGCAAAGCAGCTTTGTGCCATGCTCTGAATTACACATACCAAGAGTAAGTGCTGGAAGAACAATCCTGCCAAAATTCGGAAGGGTTGATTTCCCTTTTGTTCCCCCTCTGTAGCAGGGCTGATTGCTCAAGTTCACCTGAAAAGGAAGCCAGAGGACTTTCCCCTTGTTTGTGTGGTAGCTTTTTTGCCTCTGCAATGGGAAGAGCTCAAGAAGAATTTTCAGCCATGTGAAGGTGCTGCCCTGAGGCAGCTGATCCTGAACTGCTGGAGCTCCATGGCACTGGGCTTCATTGCTGCAGGCTCTGCTTTACTCCCCAGTTCTTGGGGCAGCATCTCCATTTCAGTTGAAAAATTTTCCAAGGACAGCACTGAAGTACTTTATAAAATTGCTCTTTGTCATAGATATCTGCATTTCTGAGCTGTGGCGAGGAAAAAACCCTCTGTACATCATCTGTGCCTGGGCCAGGCAGCACTGTGTGCATGCCAGGTAGTGAAGTGGTGATAGGAGGCCTGAAATCCAGGCAGAAATACAGCAGATTAAGGGTATGTATCTGTGCCCAAATAGCCAGCAGCACAGCAGAGAATGCTCTGTCTTGCAGAAGGAAGCATCTCTGTGGAAGCAGAGGCACAGCACTCGCACTCTTCACCTGAAAGAATGCCAACACCTGGTGTTTTGGTGTGCCTAGTCCTTGTCTGGGGCATTTAGCAGGCAGCACAAACTTGCTGATGTGTGAACTTGCCCTCCTGGTGTCAGTGAAGAGGGTTGGCTGTTGTGCTTGCTCTTGGCTTTCACAGATATCCAGATGCCACTGCACGCTCGGCAAACACCGGTGTGTGCTCCTGCCACGGAATGGTGACACACAGTCTTCTCTGCATGAGTTATGTTATGATGGTTTATTATGTCTAGTGGTGAGTAAGCTTCAAAGTGCTTGGAAGTTCAGTGAATCACTTGAACCCTTTCGGGGCAAAATGATTCCTGGAGCAGTTTTCTGAGCCCTCATCAAAAGCCTTGAGTGAGAGAAAAGGAAGGAAAATGTAAAATATTCCATGAGTGCAGAGGTGGCATTCAAAACCTGATTTCAGGATCCTGCAATGCTGTGTGGTGGTCAAACATTCAGAAATGTTTCCTTCTTGCCTCAAAATACATGCCAGCTGGGCAAAACAGGTGAGGGATTGTAAGGATGGTTTTGGTGCACTGAGGCTGAGCCTAACTCAGGCTGGAAGACCTCCCTGTTACAAACCAACCCCTATCTTGTTTAACTTGTGGGGATGCAGCAACAGCCTAAAATGAACTTAGTGGAGAAGATGGCACCATGCACTAATTACAGCAAGTATTTTATACTAGGATAGAATTAGCCCTGACCAACAGCAAATATCTGCACGCCATGTTAAGGTAAAAATGGAAACCCAAAGCTCTTTTGAGGAAGAATACTGGGTGAGGTCCATTCATTTATTACACTGAAGTCTCTGGTCCTGGGCCAGTTTGGCCCTGCAACGAGTCTGGCCCCAGTTAAACTCTCAGGTTGTGCTTCAGTGAGATATACAGATATACTTAACTTGCAAGGCACATGCATGTGTCATTCCCTGGAAATTGTTAGGCACATACACTTAATTAGACATATACACCTTCGGATTATTTGTTATAATGATTAAATCCTTGCTAATGACTCTGATAATTAATGGGTAGCCTAAAAATTGCTATTTCCCCACATCTCAAAATAAAACAGCGGTGTTTTGAAATTAAATTCTTGAGTAGGAGGTGGATGTCAAAATACATGTTTAGTTACATCTGGTGAGGTTGGCAAGACACATTTTCAGAAGTAGGAATCTAAAATTAGGTCTTGAAGACACAGTTGGAAAGCTAAATAAACAACAAGGTTTTTCTAAGGCCAAGCACCCATGAGCTGCCAGGCAGAAGCACCAAATACAGACTTAAACACTTGGATCATCATAGAAAGACAGTATCTTTCTTGATTTTACAGCAAGGATCTTTCTTGATTTTACAGCAAGGATCTAGGCCTGAAAATCCATGTTGACATAGCTAGGTACCCTCTGGGTCTCTGAGAGCTGACAAAGCTCTCCTGGAAGTGTAGAGCCAGTCTGATGAGCAGAGGAGGCACAGGGACTCAGGCAGACTGGAAGTTGTATGCATTTAGGATGGGAAAATATGTGTTTCTGCTTCCAGCTTTAAAACCCTCACGCATTTAGATTTATTCTATGAGCGGCGCCGTTTATAGCATCCTTAGAGACTCCTGTCCAGTTTTCACACAGAGAATTGGCTGTGGTTGGTGATGTTATCAGGAAGGAGGGTGTTGTCTCATCCCTGCCCCAACCTTTAGAGCAGTGCCCAGCGGGGAGCCTGGTCCTGGAACAAGGGGGTGAAGATGGGGCTTTGCATTTGTGCATCCTCCACTTTTCCCACCGAAGCACAAACGCGCCGACACGTACACATATTCCTTCGCTCACACGGCAGCCTCCCTCCTGCTTGCCAAGCCCATGGTCTCAGCTCCCCAGAGAAGGGTGGGATACTGATGCAAGAGGCTGTATTAGATGGCTGCTCCCCTCCCTTGAACCAGAGTCTGATGACACGTCTGCTGAAATGCGTCAGAGGGCTGGGGAGAGAAAGCGAGAGTGACAGAGAAGCAAGTCTGGGTGGAGGGACTTGGTTTTAATTAAAACAAGTAAAGCCATGTTTTCCAAGCCCCAGATTGCAGTCAAGCCTAGCAGTAGCTGCTGAGTAAAAGTGGATTTTCAGGTGGCTTGGTTGTTTTCCAAGGGATCCTCAGCTGTGGGAAGGCTGCAATGCCAGAGCACATTTGGCTGGGGATTGGTGGGGTGCTGGAGGAGAGCACTGGAGGGTCCTGAGGTGGAACAAGGCTTAGTGCAACCAAGCTGACAGCCCCAAAACATTTCATCTGCAGAGCAGAAATGGCATTTTCCCAGCCAGGAATGTGGATTTTTTCACTCCCTTTGGTCAAAAGGGCAAGCACATGAGTCTGTTCTACACTCCTCACCAGTCACTGGGAGGCCCTGGGAAGGTCCTGGTCCTGCCACTCGCCATGTGGCAACACACTCAACTTCCTCATGTGCCTCTAGTCCCACCCAGCTCATCACCAGTAGTGACTTCAAGCTGCCCAAAGCCAAAAACGTTGTCTTTGTAGATTTTCATGTGGCATAGAGCATCATTCTTGCCAGAGCCCCCAAGCACTGCCATGGCGAGAGCTATGCGAGAGCAGCAGAAGAGATGTCACAGGGCTTCCTAGGGTCTCCAGCAGCTTTTCCTTCTCTCTCCACCCTGTCCCCAGCTGTGACATGTTCCTCTTGAATGGGATAACTTGCTGCAAGAGAGAGCTGGAGGTTCAGATGGCTGCCTAAACCCAGTATCCAGTTTTTGCTGCTTAGTAAAATAATGGCATGGAGTCCAGGACCCTTTTTATTTAAAGTGGGATTTGTGTTTGAGACAGTGGTCCCCTTCTCAGGCACACCCCTGTTGTCCTAGCTGAGATACTTTCTCTCTGCTGTCATTCTGGAGTTGCTGGGGATGGACATTGCTGTGCATTTGCCTTATGAGTCATGATCCTCATTGTGCTGTGTATCGCTCTGGAAGCCAGCTCCAACTCCATGGAGAAATCATCACAGTGCTCCAATTCATCCATACTGGAAAAAAACTTCGGATACCTCTGGAAAAAATGCAAACAAACAAAGCTGGGGAGCTGTCTGACATTAGTTTCTGAAGATGCCTCAGGAGGAATGAAGACAAAACCACTTCAGAACTGTCTTTTTCAGGATGGTGTCTGGAATCCTCTGAGTCCCATGGAGTTATGGCAGTGCCTGATGAGGACCTGGATTTGCTTAATGAGAAGCGGCCAAACAAGAATGGGACGTGAACTGTCACAAGCTTTCTGCTGCTGCTGAATATGATAACAAGGCTGAAATTCTTTCAGTAGACATAGAGTTTTGATGTGGGAAATTAATGAAGTGAATCTCTTCAAGATGTAGCATCTTTTATTTTCTTCAACCCTCTGCATCTGCTTGGGTCAGAGATGCAGGAGCAGTGACACTCAGCAGCAAGGATGCTATCCATTATATATCGATTTATTACATCCAAGTGGAATCAGTCAGATCACCTATGGTTTTTTCTCAGATCTCTGAGCAAAGCCCTGGCAGGATCTCCTGTGCTACACAGGTTTATCTGCAGGAAGATTTGCTTCAGGGCAGTTCTTGGGAAGTCCTCTTTGGACAAACTTGTTCACCACCAGCTGGACACAGACTGGCTTTCAGAGTCCAGCTAGAGAAGGAGAATCCCTGCTGCTCTGACTCAGAGCCTTGGTTTCCCACCTTCCAGAGGAAGAGAACCCCAAGCCAGAGAATGCCAGAGGGATGGATGTTGGCAGGTGCAGTGACACATGCCTTGGAGCCAGGGACAGGCCTGTGCTGCCCCTGAAGTGTCACCACCCATTCTGCACGTGCCTTGAGCATGGGAATGTTCCCATCCTGCCAACCACAGTGAAAAATCCTGCCCCCATGAGAAGAACAAACAAGGATTTGTTTCCTCTTGCTTTGGTGCGTGCCTGGCGTTTGCCAGGAAGATTTTAATGCACTGTTTAGATAAGATGGAGAACTTTTCCTTGAGCCAAGCCAAATCTGTTCTCTCAGACAATGGGAAGGATTTCAGGGAAGTGAGCTGGAGGTGCAGGTCCAGGGTTTTCTCAGCTGGAGTCTGAGGAAAAGCTCAAAATTGCTTTTCCCTTGCAGGTAAAAGTCCATGAGAAAATAGTTGCAGGACTAGTCGATGCCCCCAAGTGCCTGTTCCCAGGTATGGGTCACTTTTTTTGGAGAGGCTGGTCTGGCCTGAGGGATGTTCCCCAGTCAAGGTGGCCCTGGGCTTCCCAGCTGTGGAAAAGCAACTTTTTTCTACGACTGTGCAAAAGTGCTCCCCACGCAGACCTCCCGAGGGGGCTGGGCCTCTTGTTGCCTGCCTTGTCCTTGCCTTCCCACTCCCTCCTTTCTGTTTTTGGCAGCTGGACAGCAAGGGAACTCCTTCGTTAGCTCAGCAATGGCCTGGAGGTAAACTCCCTGCTGAACAGAAACCAGCACCAGCTCCTTACCTACCGCACACAGAGCCCTCTCACACACGCAGAGGTGCCTCTGCCTGCACATGAGCAAGTTAGTTAACACCAGCAAACCACTGCTAATTTCCTGCCTAGCTGCTGGTTTGTCTGCTGACATTTTCTACACACACTGCTGTACATCTTAGAAAGCCTCTATATGCTTTATCTGGTCTAGGTGTAATTCTCGTAGAAATTCAAAACTCTCTTTTTTTTATTTTTTCTTTCCCCTAGTAGCAATTTTCACTCCCACCAAGCAGCAGCCTTGAAGGTATGTTTTGAAAGTACAGCTCTGCCAAGCTCACGGGAAGGGTATTTCAAGGGTCCGCTTGCTGTTTTCTCTCTCCAGGTGTGGACACTGTCTTTTCTCAGAAATAACATATGGTTCTAGGTGGATTCTGGGTCTGACTCACTTCTTGTTTTCCTTTGTCTTCTGCCTGTTGCAGATGAAGTGGTCGTGATTTTGAATAAGGAATAATTCTGTATCCTCACTGAAGAATATTCACTAGGTCAGCTAACTGAGTGTTTAACCAGGGGAAAACCAAATTAGATGCCAAAATATAATGCCAAAATGCAAGAGCTGGCTGATGGAGTCTTAAATGCTACAAAATGATGTGGTTCATGGGCAGGGGAGGCAAAATCCCATTAACTTGAGCTGCAAAGTACTGGCAGTTCCATGTCTGCAACACAAGGCTCAAACGGAAACAGGGCTGAACATGATTTGCCCTTTGCACTCATGGCTGGCACTGGTGCTGCTAAAAGGCTTTTTGACACCCACACTGTGTGAAATGACTTCTCCTTTCATTTTTAGTGGCTTGACAGGAAAGGATAGTGCTGGACTGCAGTGCTTCCCTTCTAAGTGCTGTAAAAAAACCCAACCTGATTCACCTATTCTTGTGCAGCACTTCATTCTCTGTGTCACAAACAGTGGCATTTGAGCTTTCTTAGAGCAACCTGTTAGTGGGAAATTTCACGTGGTGAGCTTTATAACACAGTGAACACCACCAACAACTTTTTTAGAAACATAACTGTTCCTTACATGGAGCAGAGGAGAACAGACACTGAAATTTCCCGTGAGCTTCTTATTTTCTCTCCTGACCCTCTCTCCTTTTAGGGATTGGTGTTGGGACTGGTGCTGCTTTGGTGCTGCAAAATAGACAGGGGGATCAAGGCTGGTAGTGGCTCTGAGCTGGGAGGTGTGGTCAGGGATCCTTGACAGCTGGAGAAGGGGGAACTACAAACCTTATGAAACTCATAAGTTACAAGGCCCTGTGAATGGGCCAGGGCAATCCCTGAGGAAATGTTATCCTGACTGATTAATTCAGGCTTGTGTGGCCTCTGGGGTTGTGGTAGAATCTCTTTCTCCACCTGTGCCCAGGGCACAGATGTGTGAAATTCAACCTCAGTGAATGGGATTAGGGCAGTCATACCTGGGGTCATATCTTGGAGTCAGAGTAAAAGCAGCTGATGTGTCCTCAAGTCACCTCAGTGCTGCTGGTTTATTGCTGAAGGCTCACAGCTGAAGTCAAATGCTGAATGGTTGCCAAGGACAGCATGTAATTTTGAATATATGAAATTATGGGAGAACTGCATTGCAAGCCCATTCCTGCAGCTTTTCCTTACACAAAAAACTTGGGAAGTCTCACAGCAGTGAAAAACTTTACCTCTGAGCTTGGTGAGTAGTGTTAAAGCCTGCTGAGTCAGTGTGAAAGGCTGGAAATGCTGTCAATTTTCTTTGAAGATGAGCTAAAACAGAGGCTTCCAATGCTAAATGCTTTGTAAAACTTGTTTTCTTCTTCTGTTGTGAATAAAATAATTTGCTACTGCAGGGCTGTTCTTGAGTATGGCACAGCTATAGTGTTTCATAGAGAATGGCCTGTCTTTGAGGCAAGAGGGACTATTGTTTCTGAAACTTCCCTCCCCTTAGAAACAAAAGAAATTTCATTAGCTAGAATGTTTTGACATCTTATTTGCAGTGCTGTATTTCAGCTCTTGTCCCTGTGATCTTAATTTATGAATCACCTTTCCAAAACTTTGGGTAGTTTGTAAATTTGCAGAGCAGCTGGTACCATAAACGGAATGTAGGTTACTCTGTATACTAAATTATATTATCAAGACAAGGAAGTGTAAGTGATTTTAAAACGTGATCATCAATAATACATTAATTTCTGGGGTTCTGCAAGAATGTAAGTGATTGATTAATCCTGTAATTAAGACTCACTAGTGATTTATTGTCTCACCATAAAACAGAAACACGACAGAGTTTGGTGCCACTTTATCTTGGTACTAGAGGAAAACAAGGAAACAGAAACGTTAAAAGATTTGAGGTGTCACATGTGTCACTTCAAGATGGGACAAAATGTGAGGATTGTACTTTCTAGGTCAGATTTCAGGTGCAAACATGCTAAAGGCCGGGAGGAAAGATAACTTAATGGAAGTAATGAGAGAGGGATCTTTTCTTTTCCTTTCTTTCCTTTCTTTCCTTTCTTTCCTTTCTTTCCTTTCTT
>JAHLSL010013737.1:3748-97402 GCA_025920805.1 Petroica traversi | reverse complement strand
TCTTTCCTTTCTTTCCTTTCTTTCCTTTCTTTCCTTTCTTTCCTTTCCTTCATTCTTTTTCTTTCTTTCTTTCTTTCTCTCTTTTTCTTTCTTTCTTTCTCTTTCTTTCTCTCTTTTTCTTCCTTTTCCTTTTCCTTTTCCTTCAATATATATATTTGCTTCCTTAGGCCAAACCAGTTAGATAAAAGAAGATAAAAGAGATATAAACGTATTTACCAGAAGGGAAGTTGTGTGAGTTGAAGCAAGTTAAGTGAGTTAAAATTGAGCAGCTCTTCTAAAGACTAACTTCTTATGTAAACAGTATTGATGGCTTTTGATTCACCTTGTTCTACGTGTTTTTAATCTGTGAGAAACTGCAGATTGATACTAGTCTGCACACAGCCTAGAGACCAGCCATTTACCACCAAAATAACATTGCTTTTTATGTTGTTAAAGGAGGGGAAAAGATTGAAAAGTACAACTTTTTTTTCCCGTCCACTCCCAATTTTATTCATTTCCCCATGTTTGAAATAAGTGTCCAGGTAAGAAACACAGCATCCTTTTCCTTGCCATACCATATTTGATATTTCTGCACATAGTGCTTGTCCTTTTGAGAGAAAACTTGGCAATACAGTTCCTATATTACAAAGGCTCTGACCTCGCCTACCATATAAAACAGAGCAATAAAAGCTGGGAACAAAATGTCTGAATAAATAACAGGCAGTGCTGTCCTCTGAGAAATGAAGGTCAGGCTGCAGCTCTCTGGGAATGCTACTGTTCATGGAGTCCTACCCCTTCATCTGAAGGGAGAGAGTTCCTGGGGTCTTCCAGATGCAGACGTTGCTGAAAACTGTGCATCCCTCTTGTCTGTGGAAGCAGTAAGTTTGCAAGAGGATGGGACTACTCCAAATGCTGCCAGCCTTGGCTGGGATGTGGGAGCAGCAGGGTCTGGTGCAGTCTCCCCAGAGGCTACTTCTGTTATGGCTTCTGTCACTGTCCACGTGCAATGCTAACAGCTGCTAGACTGCCCTCAGAAGGCTGGTGGTGATTAAGGTGATGGGACAAGAGCTAGATAAATGTCATTATTCCTTGGACAGAGTGGAGATGGGAGCCCAGGTGTGGCTCGGAGCACAGCACCTGCCAGAGCTGGGCAAAAGAGGACATGGGTGACCTCACTCACCCTCCTCCAGCACCAGCAGAGCTCCTCTTGTCTCACCCAAGAAGGTCGCCTTACCACAGGTGGAAGTGTGGATGCCTTGCTGCAATATTCCCTGGTGTTTCTGCACGTCAGGGTGCTGGCATGGTCTCTGCTCCTGGCTGCTCCTGTGCTGTGCCACGTCTGCCCTTGACAAGTGGGATCTCCTTATTAATTTCCATGGGGAAAAAAGTAAATAAGTGTCCTGGCATTTTCAGTCTGGAAAGCAAGATATAACATTGGCCTTTGGAAACCTTAGTCACGTGCCAGAAATGGAAAGGCTCATCCCACCAAGCAGGAATATTCAGTGATGTAGTTAAAAGACGCTGTTAAAATTAGTCAATTGGAGCTGCAATAAAACTCTAACAAGAAGTTAAAAATTAAAGACAGCAAATTCAGCTCTGCCCCATCGTTCATCTAGGGAAAACTGGTGGAAATTGGAAGTGGGTGGCAGAAGTGGGTGGCAGAACAGTTGTCTCCTCTTCTGTCCTGGTGTGGGTCACAAAGCAAAACAAAACACATGCAGACCCCTGCTTGTAAGTAATTTTATAATAATAAGCACACATCTGCCCAGGAGCAAGAGATGAACTTGGTCAATCCTGGGCTACTATGCCATGCCACTAACCAGAGAGGGCTCAGTGCAAAGATAGGCAACACTCAAGCACACTGGGCTGCTTTTCTATTAAGATAATTTGCAAGAAATGCACAGGTCTGGTTGCACTGCTCTTTCAAAAGAAGCAACTGCTGGGATATAGATGTGCTGGTCTAAGGATGAAAATTAATTAAGGCTGTGGTGAGAGATAATCCATTCTGTTAGACTAAATTAGCTGAAAAAATGAGTTACACATGCAGAAGCAAGAGTCACCTGCTGCCTGTCACACAGGGTATCCCTTCCAGCCTTACCTACTCTGTGATTCTCTGATTCCTCTAAGAGAAAGAAATGTAATTATGGAAAATCCACTCTGCCAAATTAATAAGATCAGCTCCAAGGCAGCATTTTGATGCAGCAAATTCAGCTCTTTTGGTTTCCCAGTATCAATTCAAAAGTGCTGAGGCTACACAACACAATGTGTTGATCCAGCACAAAGCTTCCTGCTGCTCAGATCTGTCAGGAAAGGATGGGGAGTTAAAGCTGTAGGCAAAGCTTTAAAGTAGGGTCTTTCCCAGTGCACCTGGTGTCACCAACAACCAAGCTGGGATTGTATTTTCTGTTTTCTGGGTGTGTTGGCCCCACAAATAGAGGTGTGATTTGGCACAGTCAAGGCTGATCCAGGCTGACCCTGTGGTAATGGTTACCTGGTACTGATCGCAGTGGAATCATGGTCTGGCCTTCTGGGCAACTGACAGATACATCCTGGCACCAGAGAGTTAAATTTAAATTACAGATTTGCTTTGGGGAAATTGCTACCAGGCTTTTTTTTCCTCCCTCAACCTAGACAAAACTGATTCATTTCATGTCTTTTCTATATGTTCACCAAACTCTTTGTCTTAAGCTCATTAGAGGATGCATACATGTGAATGAACTTCATTGCGAAACTCCTTTTATGAAAACAATTTAAAAATAATATCCAAGTAAAAATGAATTTTTGTTAAGGGATGAGGACTGTAACTAAGAAACATAAGAAACATAATTCAGTGTGCAGGCAGAAGAAAGGTTCTAATCTTCACAACACCAGAGGTGTTGTTGTGTAGCAGTAGCTTTGCTCAAGGCAGTCTGAGTTCATAGTGAGAAGTTTGGAATTTCTTCTCCCATTGAATAAACACCTCTAAGTGCCCTATTACTCTTGATTTCTCTCTGCTACTGCCTTTCCAGCCTGTGAAATGAAACAGAACACTGGGGACTGTTAAGGAAATCATGCTGAGAGATGGCCTGCTTTTCCTGGGAGGAATAAACAGTATTTCACTTCAGGCATAAAGCTGAGAGTTTTGCCTGGGTGCAAGCTAGCAGTGCACACATTACTGCAAGGCAGCTGGAAGGTTTTCAATCATGCCTGCCTGCAGCCAAAAAAACATATTCAGCTTGTGAATTACTCCACATGCAACCTGTGCTAGATTCTTCTGCTCTGTGACTGCTTCTTCTGAGAGTTCTGGTGCCAGTCTGAGGGAGGGAGGATGACTGCACTGGAAACCTCATCCACTTTCCTGCTGTTGTTGTTTATTTTATGTCCCTGTGCAGATACCATCTGGGACTAGGCACATTTCAGCTTTGCAGGTATTGGAGAGGCTGGACCATAAACAGCTGTAACCACAAACCATGCTCTGCCTTGGACTGATGGGCAAAAAACCCCAGTACTGGAGCTGGGACTAAATCCTCCCACACAGGAGATCCTTCTTCTCCTGAGGACTCTTCTCAGGATGCTTATTTGTGCCGCAGCCCTCTTAGGCTGCATATTTTTTGAATGAGTGGAAGAATAACAGTTAGAAGACTAGGAAAAAATTTAGGGAAGACAAAGGAACCTGCAGAGCTTTCATTCATATATGTGCCCTGATAAAAGAGAGTGAGAATTTTAAACCAGGATCAGGATTTTCCTGTGACAGCCCTGAGTGGAGGCATCTTCACACCTCTCCTTGGCATCACAGTTGGCTCTGCTTAGCTGGTTCCCAGAACACTTTCACTTCAATTCTGGGGTTTGTCTTGGTCATAATTGTGGCCAAGAAAGTATAATTTTCTGGACAGCATTGGAGTTACACTAGTGCCCATCATGGGCAAGCAGGAGAAAAACTGAACTTATCTTAGGATTGGGCACTTAGAAATAGTGTCAGATCACATCACAAGATGCAGGAAATGCAGTGAAAGTCATATCCCTGTTTCGGTTTCCATGCCCCTGTTCAAAGGTCAGAGCTGCCTGCCCTTGTGCTGTGCAAACTCCAGGGTTTTTCCTGGGAACTGATAAAGCTGTGAAATTTCAGTGTTCTGGAGAGAGCCTGGGACAATATGTAAAGTACATAAAGCTCTTTCTACCCCCAGGATGGAGGAAATTAAATAAGGTGCCATGTCCCCACACTGACACAACTCAGCCTAACACCTCTGTGCCTCCAGGGACACCTCCAGCTTTGCTCCCTGGGGGAATCTGATCTGGGGCAGAGGTGGGGGGCAGCAGGGAAACCACATCTTTTCTGAGGAGAGAGTGATGTTCCTGAGGGGCCTAGCACTCCTGGGAAATGGAGGTGTCATGCACCTGAGAAGCCTCTTGCATCCCTCATCCTGCCAGCCTGCAGCTGATTGCTGCTGGGGGAGGGAAGGAAGGGCCTGTGCAGCAGGACCATTGCCCTCCTGATCTCTCAGGGGTATTTTAGAGAGACTGAGTAGCTCAGAGGAGTCATCTGCAGATCCTGTGTCATCACTGGGGACGGGAGAAGGAAGCTTCTCATTGCACTCATGATCCTGTCCTGCCAATTTGTTGGGGTGAGCACAACTGGCTCTGGGGCACTGTATGCCTTGGCAGTAACTCTCTCCCTCTAATTAGACTTAAAGGGCAAGGCTGCAGTCTGTTAATAATACTGACTTAATTTCTCCCTCTCCTGCTATCTGGCACTGGGCATATAATAAAGAAAGTAAATGTTTGCTAAGTGAGGAAGTGGGGCAGGTGAGTTTATGTCGGTGATGCTCTCTGCGACACGTGTGGATCGGTGCATTAAACCTGCTGGGTGACTGCCTGACATAAAATTGCAGACTGATCTCTGCACATGTTTTGGGCTGGCATTTGGGCTGCAATCCCACTCACATTGATGGTCAGAGGAAATCTGTGTGGGTGAGTGTGGTCACTGATTCTCACAAGCAGCTCCGGCTATATAAAACTTAGGATGACAGAGCAGGACTTGGAAGGAAAAGAGGTGCCCTGATCCAGCATTTTTTGATAAAGGATCAGCTTGCTCTGCTGGTACTAAATTATTGAGGCACCAAATCTCAGAGCTCTGCAAGCATTAAAGTTTAATCTCTGTTGTACCTAGAAGCATCGTGGCCTCAGCTGTAGGGAACCTGAATGGGGAAGCCTTTGAGCATCTGAAAATCTCTACCTTAATCTCTCAAGATGTCTTGGAGTGACCTGTAGGTACCCTTTTGCTGTATCAGCAAAGTCCTTTAGCTCATGCCTTGGCTGTGCTCAGCTTACTGGCATAGCTGTCACCTGAAAATGAGGTGCTGGTGGCAGCTCTGGATCTGCCATGCCTCTGGCAGTGGGTGGTTACCTCATTTCTCTCCCAGCATTTCCCTCCAGCTGCTTTCCCTGTGCTTGAGGAAGGGGCTCTTCACCCACTCTGCTTGCGGTGGCCAACAAAACTAGGTAATGCTTCGGGGAATAGAAAGAATTCCCTCTGCTCATGGCAAAATCTTTAAATTTTTTTTTTTAAAAAAAGGAAGAAAAATTAATTTTTGCTGATCCCTAATGAGGGGAAATATAATCTATATTTGGCCTCAATTTTTTTTAACAACTCTCCTGTAGTTTCTCAACAACCTGTTATTTCCTATACTTATGTACATTCTTACGTTTCAAGTGAACCTCACCCCTTCCTTTAAGCTGCATATTTTCCATTTTAAGATTTCCTGTTCCAGCTAAAGGGCAAAGATCTTTAAAATATCAGCACGAAGCTGGGCTTACTTGCAGTGTATAAAAGTTATCAGGCTCCCAGCTCTTGGTCAGGCTGTCTCACTTTCTCCTTATCAGAGAAACAAGTCCCAAGTTCAATGTCTTTGACTCTCTAACTGATGTGCTGGATTAAAGTCCTGATTTAAGTCCTGTGGGCAGCCAGGCAGGAGACAGCAGAGTAATATTTGTCTGTGTTTGATGGCCATTATTGTTATAGTGATTGGCAGACTTCTGTGTTCAGGGTGTTTCCTTTCCTTCCTTTACCTTCTTTCTATTTGCCTGCATCTGCTCACCTTCTTTTCTCCCTGACAGCTACAACCAGGTATGAGTGGATGGAGGGTCAGGCCATGTGCTACTGAAGCACATCCCTGGCAAATAAGGCTAAAAACACCATGAGATGGGGATGGAGATACTGGGATAATCATGGGTCACAGCTTCTGAAAACTGTATTGGCCTAAACACTTTTTTGACAGAAAGTGTTTTTGGTTTTTTTTTGTTTTTTTTTTATTATTTCCCTTTACAAGGGAAATTTGCCTTTGCAAGGAATTTCTTTTGGAATATTTATTGCTTTTTAAACAAAGATAAAATTGGTGTCCCACTCCCGGATCAAAGTTATTCTTGTCATTGCCTTTTCCTTTGTGGAAATGTGTGAGAAATGAGGTGGGAGGGGAAAAAGCCACTGGAAGAAGAGAGCAAATTCTCTTTCAGTCTGCTCTCCAACTGTCTCCTTGTCTGCTTCTCATGGTGCCCAAAAGCAGCTGGAAGAAATGCTGCACGTACCACCAGGACATGGATAAAGCAATGGCAGTCACACATTACATGCAATATCCCATTTGGGAAAAGGATTTTTCTTTCAACACAAACTTCAGGAGTGCTGCCTGCCTGCCTGCCTCTCCAAACAGCAGTTTTCTGTGCAGCTGATGAGAAGGAGCTGGGGCTTGTACATCTGAAGAGGCCTGATTCTCCTCAGGTATTACAGAAAGGTGAAATGCCTGGGAAAACTTGATCTTACAGCCCAGGAGATGTGCTCCACACCTTGTCATTGCCTCTGCTCTCTGCAAACCACAGGTATTGCTGGACACTTTAGGAATCTGAGGGGAAAACACAGCTAAGTGCATTTTCTTCCCAGGCAGATGGTAGGGAGGGGCAGGAGATCACAATGTGTTTTGGAAGGATGGAGGGGACACCCCTGTGGCCACTCTGCCCACCATTTCATTTTCTTGTTGAAATACCCTGTGGATGTCTCACCAGGAGCCAGACCAGAGGGTGCCGCCCTTTCTTCTGCCTTTGAAATCTCCTGCCTGGGTGTTTAACCCCACAGCCTCCTGGAATGCACTGCCATATGCCTTGGGTTGTCTCCTTGGCTGCTGGTAGAGACTTTACTCATAAGAGTAAAGCCAGGGGGACCACATGAGCAGTGAAAAGTGAAGGTCAGGTGTTGTACTCACTCATGATGACTCAGTGTGTGAATTTGGGAAGAATTCTTCTGAAATCTGTGGGGTCCTTGGGGTACAGTGTGCTTTGACCTGGGCAGGGAGAGCCCTGTGCTGTGATCCTGAAACCTGTGGTGACTGCAGACACCAAAAACTCATACTTAATATTTCTGATTGTGGTGGACATCCGTGCAGAAGTCCAACAGCCCTTCCAGAATGCTGTGTAATGTCCAAATTGGGTGTGAGGTGCCAGCAAGATAAAGCAGATGCCCTAGTGTAGCAGTAGCACTATGAATGCAGCTGATGGCCATGCAGGAGCAAGGAAACCCAACCCTGTTGTGTCTACCATGACTCCAGTGTTGCTAAACTACTACATAGGTCACCAAAGTTATCCTGTGCCTGCTGGAAGTGCAGCCCAACCTTCTTCCTGCTTGTGGGAGACACAACACCTTGGGGACACTCTGTCCCTGCTCGGACCAGTGCATTGAGGAGGACGTGCCTGCTCCATCCAACTGTGTCCCATTCCAGAGAGATGATGGTTAAAACCCTGACAGCCTCATGTTGTGACAGAGTCTGACATGTCCTGCACAGCTTTTATTAATATTTTGCTTCAGATCATTCCTTTTCTCCTTTCTGTTAATATTTTCCTTTAAGAAGGTAGAGAACTCCTTTTCCACCTTCTTGCTTTTTCATTTAGAAAGAAAGCAACTCTCTTCCCAATACCTCTTTTTTAAAATTGCTCTGCAGTTTCCATAGTCTCATGTTAATAATTATTAATAGGAATAGCAGGAAATGTTGGGTCAACTTTTGTTTCTATTGAAATAAAAATATTTTTAAAAATGCTTTGACGCTAAATTACTTATTCCTTGGAAAGAGGAAGAAAAGAAGACATTTTTATTCTGGCAAACTTCCCAAGGTATCCTTTTTATTTTTAAGCAAATTTTCTAATTCCTGGTAGCAGTTTTTAGGCTTAGCCTTTCTCAGGGAACTAAAATGTTTGCCTTGCTTCCCAATGAAACTGAAGGCAAATATCAAATACTTGAACTTCCAATGAACTAGGAAGCCTGTGATTAGTTTAGCACAAGTTGCCAAGCTCTTCGCTCCCCCCAAATAATCTATTTCAACCACTACTTGCCTGTAAATGTGAAATAATAACTCTCTCTTGATAGGAAAAGCAGCCCCTTAAGCCCTCTGGTTGATATTCAAATACACATGAGCTGGAGGTCTAAACCCAGCAGTTTTCCTTTCACAGTGGATTTCCCCACTGCTCCAGTGTCCCCTGCCCACCTGCAGATGTTCGTGCCAGGATCAGCAGAATGAGGGCCAAGGTGAGAGGGTAAAGGGTTAGGCGTGGGGACCTGGCTGATTAAAACCCCATGGGGCTTCTTGGGGATGCAAGAAGTGGCAGAGTGATTGGAAAAGGAGGTCAGGCTGCAATTCAGGAGGTAATAAAAAGGACGGGAGTTGGTTTTCCATGCTGACCATGCTCTGAAATGTGGTACAGAGCTGGAGCTGCCCCCTGAAAATGCAATGTCAGTGCAGTGGATGGAGATTCTGCTGGAGCAACAAAGGGAACCTGTGGAGGGACAGCAGACCCTCCTGATGCTGAGTGTGCTGGAGGATATAGATATGCAGAGGTAAATTGAGTTCTCCAGTAGACGCTAGGGAGATGATAAGGCATGTCAGTAGATCATTTATTTTCATTTATGGCTTGGGCCTATCTAAGGCTACTGATAAAGTCATTGTTTCCTTTGAGTCACTGTCGTCAGGCTCTATTTGTACATTTACATGATTAAGCAGCAGGGGAATCTAGCTTTATCTTAATTTGTGTTTTTATGGCCGCGTCTTCCTTGTATTTGCCTCTGCTTCTGTCTGTGCCCAGAACACAGTGGAGCTGAAATGTCAGTGCTGTGCTGACATTCCCAAGTGATTTACTCTAGGGCACACTGGGAAACTTGCTGCAGAACCAGGGCTCTGTGGGACAGGCATCTCCCAAATGCCGGCCTGGAGGATGAAGTGATTATTCCACCTCCTGGCTGGTGAAAAAGATGCAGGGATTCCACTTTCTCCGAAGGTTTGTCTTGCTGCATGACCAGTGCATGATGAATGGACGTCACTGGCACATGACAGATGTCTGGCTGCCCTGTGCAGCTGCCTCCAACTGCCTGATGGAATGCGTTCTAGATGGCTGACTCAGGGCCATAAATGTTTATTAGCCTGACGGACTCCAGAACAATCAATTAAGTCTTTATTAAAACCGTTCCTCAGAGGATCCTTCACATACAGCAGTACCAGTGAGGACTTGCCTTTCTTGGCACCCCCTGTCCACCTTTGCCAGCTGGGAGACTCTCTGACCATGACTTCTGCAGGCTTGGACAAGCTGCTCTGAGTAATGCTGTGGTTCTGGTTAAAGTTTGTCACTACTCGATTTAATACCCTCTTACACACGTGGGAATAATGTATGTCTCTTTTTTGGAGGTGTTTTATTTTTTTCCTTTCTGTCATGTGAGCTTGGATTGGAACCAGTATTTTTCTTTTTTTTTAGCAGCTCCCTACTCTCGCTCATAACAGGTTTACACCAAAAGAGGGTTTTCCTCCTGGTAGGGCTCAGTAAGGCAGCTCTGGTGATAACAGAATAAACAAATAAAACAACGCAATGCTTTTCCTGTGTCACAGGACTCCTGGAGTCATACACAGGGCTCCACAGCGAAAATAAAGGATAATTTCAGTCTATCTGGGGCCTGACTGGCCAGATGGATTTTTGCATGATGCACAAGACAGTCTACCCTTCTGGCAGGGCACTGCTATTTATTCTGCCAGCAGCAGTTCCCACGCAGATGCCCTGTGGCTCCCATTCCCTGGGGAAGGCATGCAAGGCTGCGAGGAGCACAGGCCACCTACCTTCCCACAGGTGGGCTGGGCATGTGTCAGGGCATGTGGGGAAATCCCCCCTCACCTGCTAAGTCCATGGTGCTGCAGCAGCTTGGCCCTGTAATTTTGTGTGGAGACAGAAAGGCAGACTCCTCAGAGTTAAACTCCTTTCCTAGGCTGAGCGCTCGGGATGCAGGAGCTGCCAAGGCATTCCCTTCCTCTAGGATGTGGAGCTGGAAGCCAACAATTTGCTTGGAACGCCTTTAGTACAAATCCTTGGGGCTAATTCAGGCATCCAAGCTGATCTTATTCCACTTTTTTTCTCTTTATATATGTACGACTGTTTTTCTTATTGGACAGTATTAAATCATCTGGTCTTAGGATCAGGTTTATCTTGGAAAAATCCTCCTCAACTGGTCCTTGCTGGAGTTTCTCCCCATGCAACTTTTACTGTGCTTGAAATTTGCATCCTGATGGGTCATCCTCCATCCTAGTTTGAATCTGGAAAATGCCTCCTATATCTACATAACTGACCTTTAGGAGGCAAACAATTATGAAATTGGACGTCAAAGAAACTGAGAAAGCTGAATAAAAGCCCAGGGGCTGTGGTTTGGCGTGTCACAAGGTCTGAGATGTAGGCAGACGAGAGTTTGGTTTAATGACCTCTACTCCCCACTCCTCCCACGGAGGCAGAAGTTCTGCTTTGTTTGCTTTTCTCCAGAGTACTTTCATTTAGCAAACAAGGTGATTAAAAAAAAAAAAAAAAAAGGCTGGGGAATATTTCCTGGTAAAAATGAAAAGATTTTCAAAAAGCCATTTTTAGTCAACCCAGAGTACTTTAAAGGCTTAAAGCAAATTTTTTTCAGATAATTTTCTGGCAGCACGTCTGAGACAGGAGGCCACATGGGCACTCTGGGTGACAACTGTCCCTGCAGGTCCCCGTTTTTCCCTGGATTTTCCACCTCTCAGCTATTGGGAATGCCACAACAGCCAGCCCTGGCTCGGGAGGAGCCTCGCTGGACAGCAGTGGAGCGGGGAGCTATTGTTTGTTACCTGCTGATCGCTAATTGCCAGCTTAATCCCGCGATTGTGTCACCGCTGGGAGCGAGCCAGGCCCGGCCCCGCCTTGCGAAAAGGGACCGTGGTGTGTTTAACCGGCTTAATGACTGTGTAATTACGAGTCTCCCTGAACACAATTAGGGCTCATCACATCCTCGCCACCCGACAGGGTTTTAAAAAACGTAATTAGAGGCTTTGGCAGAGCTGCTGGTGTTGATCTTGAGGCGTGAGGGGAGATGGAGGAGGAGGTGAAATGGCTGTGAGCAGTGGGGTGTCTCACTCAAGTGTCTTGTTAACCTTTCTGCAAACACATCTGGCTGTCACAACAAGGCTGATCTGCCTTCACAACTCCCTCCCCATGCCAGCCAGGCAGTGTGACTGCAGGAAATCCTCCACTGGATGAAAAAGCCCAGCCAAGGCCTCTCCAGGACAGGCCTTTTCACTGGGGAATTCAGCCTGGCAGGTGCAGCAGACAAAACCCATCTCTGTTCCCAACCAGAGCAACTTCATCTAACCCAGCGCCTCCTGGAATTTATTTCATTCATAGATGGCAAACCCCTCATCAATAAGAGATTCTGCTCGCCACAGAATCCCAAGATGGGTCAGGTTGGACTGCAGTGGGTCATCTGTCCTAATGTCCATGCTCCAGCAGGGCCATCCCAGAGGGCCATGTCCAAGTTCTGGGATATCTCCACTGAGGAGACACCACAGCCTCTCTGGGCAATCAGTTCAGGGCTTAGGGAAGAAGTTCTTCCTCAAGTTCAGGTGGAGCTTCCTGGACATACATTCCTGCCTGTTCCTCTGGTGCCATTGCTCACTACAGAGCAGAGCCTGATCCATGTTCTGAGACCTCCCTGCAGACAGGGAAATCCAGGGATGAGATCCTCCTTATGCCCATATCCATCTCTATATTTATCACAAATATATATACTTAAATATACACATGCGTATATATGAGAAACACACTCGGGTTTCTGATTGTCTCTGGTGGCTAAAAGGAGCAATAAGTGACAGGCTGAATTATATATTCCCCTCTTCTGTTTTACTCATACTCCCTCTCGATCTTCCTTGACTCTACTTCAATGCTTTCTTTTTCCCCACATACCTTTTCTCTTCCCTCAGGTTCTGAATCACTTAGCAATGGAATCACTCAGGTCTCTGAGTTCACCCTCTTCCTTTCACTGGAGACACGTACAGTCACCACTCCCAACCTCATACAAGTGGTGTTGCCTCACTGCTATCCAAAACAGTTTACTCACATGGTGGAAGATTGTGACGCTTGTGGTTTTTGTGAATTTTCTTTCTTTCTTTCCTTCAGGAGAACCAGGAGCTACAGTTGCTGATTATAGTTTGCACTGCTTTTCAGCTAGCTGTTCAATACCTATCACACTCAACAGGAGCCTGCTTATTGGTAATATCTGCACATTTGTTCCCACTCCTCTGTAACAGACCTTTTCCTTTTTCAATGTGGCAAGAGGTTCCAGCTGCTGTTAAAGGATGAGTTTCACCTTGGGAGGACTGTGTGAGTCTTTCAAGGGGATGTTATTTCTAATTAAATGGCTGGGGAAATTCAGACTGTGTTTTTTGGTTAGCTAGGCTGGGGTTTGTTTGGGGTTTTTTTGGTTTTTTTATTATTTTTCTCCCTCACATGCACAGGTATGTGCCACAGCACTGATGATTTATTATGCTTGCTTAAAATGTGTAGCATTCACTGTATTTCTCTTTTTTTTTTTTTGTAATTGGATTGGGCATATGCTTATGTGGTATCCAGATAAGCAGGAAGTTAGCAAGCAAGCAAGCACATTAAGTTAAATTCAGTGTAAATAAAATGCATCAGCAGCTAATTTTAAATGATGCAAAGGTCCAATGAACATATGCTGAACTTGAAAGGTACCTGCAGGTGCAGCTGACTCTTTATTTTGGTGTTCATGACTTGGCTGTAAATCAGCCCATGTGAGGTCACATCAGAGTCTTTACCCTGGCTTCCTCCTCCTCCTCTCTTTGGGATATCAGAGGCCAAGTGTGGAACCAGTTCCTAACTGGGGTAAATCTGACTGAAGGGTGAAGAGGATGATGAGAATGCCAAACAATGCACCACCACCCCCATTTTGCAGGTTTGAAACTACATGACAGTCACACTGCAAGGGTAATCTAAATATCATGGAGATGCCTAACTCCCAGAAATTTCCACAGGAGATAGGGATGAGGGCACTCCGGAGCATGCTGCCCTGAGGAAGCACTTCAAATGTCCCTGTGGAGCCATTCTCAGAGCTGGACAATGAAGACAAACCCCTGGAGGTGTCATTCTGTGCTTATCTGAAAAAGGTCTCACTGGATCCATTCAAATCCTTGTTGACCAGCTCATACTTTCCATGAGGTCTTTCAAAAGAACCTTCCCTACCTCCCAGCCCACCTTCACACCTGGCCCCAAAACCTGCCCCTTTCTTCTAGGGCATGTGGCGCCTGTGTCAGGCAGAAAGGGAGCTGTTTGGAGGGCCTGTGGCAGGTTGGCTTTTCCTTGCAAGCTTCTTTCTCAGTGTGATCTGTGCCAGGCCAAAAGTTGTGGATGGAAACCATTAACAACTTGTACACCTTCAGGACAGCACAAGTCTTTTGTCAGTGCTTGTAGCTGGGGTTGCAAAGAGGTCAGTGATAGCAAAAAAAAACCCCCAATGACAAAATCCCACTAGTGTAACTGTGTTGCTTGTTGAAAAACAAACAAAAAACCCCTCCCAAAAAGTAAGTAAAACAACAAAACAAAACAAAAAAATCCAAACAACTTTCAATGAAACTCTTTGTTGAAATCCCCTTCCTCCACTGGGTAAATCTCTTACTTGGCTGAGTTGAAGGTAAATGAGCCTTGGATGTGTCTTTCAAGGAACTACAAGTGCTGGATTGAGCGACTGGGGGGAAAAAGGAACCCAAACCTGGTCTCTCAAGTTACAAAGGACAAGATTCTCCTTGTTTTGACAGGAAGCAGGAATGTGGCTCTGCTCAGTCTTACCCATTTCTTAACGCTGCTGAAGTGTTTCCTGTCCATTTTTATTGCTTAAAAAAAAAAAAGCTTGACTGGTCCCTGGAGGAAGAGGAAGCCTTCTCCACAGGAACAAAGCCTTTTCCCCCAATCTTCACTCCCCACCATATCAGCTTCCACCGTGGTCATCAGGAATGTAATAATCAGGAATTTTTTATCAATAAGGATCCTTTTTAGTGTAATGAGGTGCTGGGCTCAGCTATGTCAGGACTTGATGAAGCAGAGGCTGATGTTTCTCTAAATCCTGCCCAGGGCAGTAAAAATAAAGCTTGTTCTAAGATTTCAGTCCATTTCCTTGCTTCCTTACATCTAGAAATCTTGTTTTGGGCATACCTAGGCTGTGAAAATTCCTTGTTTACCCCTGCAGAAATCCACTAACAAAGGACTCATGTTTAAGGTGACTAACTAAGAATTTGGCTGGTCTCTTTCATTTTCTTCTTCTTGTTGCATAATGAGGGCCTGACACCACAACAGTCATCATTACTAGAATTAGGGCTTTTCTGCTTGCTTTGTTTATTTAGAAAAGAATAAATAATCTTTAAGACATTAGATTTAGACTGAAGGCTGGCCTCCCCCTCCTCACACACATACACTTTGTTGAAGAATTTTTGTAAGGTCTGAGGAGCAATTACTGCAAATTCTTAATGCCATAATTGAAGGTGTTGAATCTTAAACAAAGCCTGATTTTATTAAACTTGTGAATTAGCCCTGACATTAAATAGTTGTTAACAACACACAAAAAGGGTTTCTTTTGAGTTGTTTCCTGTTGTTGTTTTTCTTTTCTCCTTTTTTTTTTTTTTTTTTTTTTTTTGTTATTTTGCTCATCCTCAAATGGCTCGGTCACTGCTCCTCTCCTTGGGTTCCAAGGTGTAGCAAGCACAGACCTTCTGTAGGATGTAGGCAGAATGTATGACTGGGGTGATGTGCTCAAACTGCCTGCCTGTGATGCTGTGGCAGGACCTGGAGAGTATAACCTTTCAGAACATTCCCAAGATTTCTGCCTGCAAGTGGCACAGACAAACTCCTGCCCCAAAGGACAGAGGAAATGCTGTACTGTGTCTGTAGAAAAATTTGAAAAACAAAACAAACAAACAAAAAAAACCCAGTGAAAACTGTCTCCCCCGAACAACCCAACCCAGAAATGTATTTAAAGAAGTCTTTGGAAGATGAAGTTTAACTCTGAAAATCACACTTTAGCAGCTGACCCTCCCAGAATGTAAAACCTATGTCTGTTTTCAGCCCATGAATGCACATGCTAAAATGTTTGCCTCTTTTAAATTTTTATTTTTAAAATCCAGTCCATAACAAGATTCATCTGTTCCACCAAGCTTTTTAGTAGCCAGAAGGGTTTTTTATTGTTGGCGAGCATGAGTTTACAAGGGTGGAGGATCATCTGGTTTTGTGGCCAGCTGTTGGCCATTGTTAAGGACTATTAAAAAGTCTTTGTACATGTGCCCAGATATGTGTTCGAGGGGCATGCCATTAATCAGCTTCTAACTATGGGAATAATGATGAGACATCTAAGGAAGACATTTCAAAGTTATTAAAATATCATTCAGGTGGGGAAAGTAATTCCCTCTTCTGCAGAGCGTCTCACAAGTGCCCAGGAATGATGCACTAACCAACTCCCCTGCCACCAACACTCCTCCTAGTCCCATAACACACAATATTTTTCTTTAAACGGTGCTGTCTGTGCATCTCTTGCAGCTCACTGTTCCTGGGACTTTGGCTTTGTAACTTATCGTGGCTTCATAGAGGACACTGTGTCAGCAGAGATCCCCACAAAATGACCTTGGTTGTAATGAAAGGTTTCAGGTGACATGTTTTGCCTCTCATTTGCTTGGGAGAATATGTGTGCAGGCAGCCAGCTGGGTTAGGGCAGCTAGTAGGGATGAAAAGGCTTGATTGCATTCCTGAGCAGTGAAGAAATGCTGGTTGCTGATTCTTCACCTATTTACATGGCCACGTTGTCCTAAATCTTATAGCTCACCAGCTGGTGGCCATGGAAATTCTGTGGCACCTGGAAAAGGCTTTCCTCTCTTCTGCCAGGGTGAGAGGTGCTGTTTCTGGGAGGGATTAAACAGGATCCCTCAAAGGAGCAGGCGTGTCTGAGACATTCTTGCTTGCTGTCCTGCCTTCCAGCAGGTTCTGGGGTTTCCAAGAATGGCGATATTTATATTTATCACTGTAAGTCCTGTCACCACAATGCACACAGTTCACTCTGACCTTCAAGCCATGAGGAAGGTGCACACTTTCTACCAGAACTGCCCTTTCTGCTGCCAGCAGAGTGGCTTTCGTACATCTCTGTTAGTGGCATCTGAATAAAATAAGGTAAAAAGCAAGTTCTTGGCAATTCCAGGTTCTAGAGAATAAGAGTGCTCCCAAGGTGTGCTAAAATTTAAGGAGACAAAAGACCATACTTCCATTAGAAAGGTATGACCTGCTGCAAGCGCCTGCATGAGTTCAAATTAGAAACTGAAAACTTTAGGAACCCACTGCATTGGGAATTATTTGTAAAGCAGATCCAAAGAGGCTCGAGGATGGCATGAGAGCACCACCTGTGACCTCCTGAATTTTGGCTTGAAGTGTTCAATGTCCACTCCAAAACCTATATTTGCATTTGAGACTGCAAAGGACATGAACAGGTATTTACATTGTGGATTGCAACAGTGCTTTCTGAGCTGTTGAAGATTGTGTACTTTTGGTAAAATTTGACATGTACAAGGAGCAAAATCACTTTGAATGGGTTATAATGATTTTATACAGTCACAAAAGACTTAGGAAAAGGACCTGTCTGCTGCATGGTGATATCTCCCAAGAGTCTGGAAGATTATCAGATTATGCTTTATGAACTTAAGCAGTAGTCTCCTCCTGATTCTGCTTTAATATTGTCAGCCCTTGGCTTTTAAAGCTTATTACTCAGACTATCCTCAAAAAACATAAGATTGAGAAATCATGAGGTTTAAAAAAAATGGAAAATTGTGTGTTCTTTTTCTCAGCCTTGAGGGTTTATGTTTTCAGTCTTTTCTCTGCAACAATGCCGACTAGAAACTTACTTCTAAAGCACTGGAAACAGGGAATGTTTGCGTAATCACATGACTCGAAGAAGTAGGACCTTAGGAAAAAAACCCCAAAAACCAACAAAAAACAAAACAAGACCAGAACTGAAAACTTGTGATACAATCTCCAGAAGACTGTGATAAAATCTTCTGGAGATGAATCGTCCAGATGAACAAAAAAATAAGACATCAAATGAAAACAAAAGTTATGAATTCCTGTTTTCTCTCTCTGAATAAAAACGACGTTGAGATTTTAGCAAAAATGAAAAGTGGGGAAAATATGTTTAAGAATTAAGCATACAGATATTAACTCAATGTTTTGCTCTTCACTGTACACCTTTAGCATTGGCCATGCTTTTAAGCCTTTTTATTCCCCTGAAACGGAATAAGAGAAACATTAAACTCAATGGGCAGACATTTTTAGGGTGTGAACTAGTGCAGTTGCATTGCAGTCAAGGGCTCAGGTTACTGAATGGCCTGGCTTCATGAGCTGATCTCTTTGGGTTTTGTTCTTTTTCAGCTGTGGCTGGGGGGAATATGTGAGCCCAAATGTTTACAAATAGTCCTCAGATGAACCCACAGAGAGCATCTCAGTAGCTCTGTTAATGTCACCTACTCCAGATGTCCTCCCCAAACCAATAGACTGTCAAAGAAAATGTCTTTATAGCTTGCACAGAGAGCAGAATGCAGCCCTTGAACAGGCTCTCACGAAGAACAAATAACGAGGCACGATTTTTGCCTTTATATTCAAATGCACGCTATTGTTCTGTAGTTACATAAGGCAGCCAGTCAGAGGACAGAAACAACATCATATGACTTATGTAACTAACCATTGCCCAATCCTGCAATGAGATCTGTGTGGCCAGGACCCCCCCATGCAAAGCCCCATTGAAGTCCAGACAAAGATCACTCCAGGGTTGGAACCCAACATGGTAGAATTTATGACTATTTGCAACAAGCCACTCACGAAGAAAAACTGAGAATTAATCCCTGAAGAAACGGGTGAATCTTTTTCTTTTTCTTTTTTTTTCTTTTCTTTTTTTTTTTTTTAAGGAACAAATACATTCTATTCTGTTTGTAACAGCTTTGTGGATAATTCAGGATTCAGAAAAGAGGCAAAATCCATCAAAGTAAATAGACATTAATTTCTAATTATATGTCCGGTTCTTCAAGAGGAGCCAATACCCTTGGGCAAACAAAGAGAGGAGTCTGAAGAAAACAATCTTCTGAGAAACAATCTACTGGTTCTTGATAACTCAGAAATTCATCCGAGGTGCAAACACTAGCTGAAATTATTGAATTCGCAAATGTGGTCCCAAAATGCTGAAGTTGTGATCTGCAGTCTTCCAAGGTCATATGAGAAGACCTCCACGGCTGGAGGTGTTGGTGGGGCCTGTTCCAGCTTCCCAGTTTGTGGCACCCTGTTGTGCCTTGGATGCAAACAGTGAGAACACTTTCCTGCTGCTGCCGAGCAAAAACCTTGTGGGATGCCAGAAAAATCCTGAAATGCACTCTTCTAAGGAGGGAGAGAGTAAAATGGATGAAAAATGGAAATATTACCAGAAATTATGAGACTGGGCAAAACCCAAAGCTCTTCTTCTGGCCTTGTTTTCAATTCTTGACTACAGCCCTAACTGGTACTTTCCAAGGAAGAAGCCCCCAAAGTGTTGGATTCACATCACTGTCCCTGCCACCTTCTAGAACTGTAGCAGTGGAAAACCATCCAAAGATCTAAAACTTCTGCAGTGCTGGGGCATTCTATAAAATGTGGTGACCAGCTGGCAGCTTGCCTGGCCCTCCTAAACTTGCCTTTTATCTGAGGCTGCCTGCCACTGGCCACCTGGAAGCAGGTAGAAGTTTCAGCCTGGGATTAGGCTGCTCAAAGAAGAGTGTAGTGACATGACAGTGTGGCCACCAGCCTGAGGCAAGAGAAGCCTCTTCACTGGAAAAGCTGCTTCCCAGTGCTCTCCTTCAGCCTCCATGACCAGTCCTAGCAAGTGCAGAGCTGTTTCTAGAAACGCAGGGATGTCTGCTGCTCTCTCCTGCTCTGCCTTCCTACATTGTTCCAGGCTACCTTACACAGAGCCAGGGTGTTTGCTGCCAGTTTGCACCTGATCATGCAAAATAACAAGATGCTTCCAGCCCATGGCTTCAGCTGAAGAGGTGGGATGGGACATTCTGATGGTTAAACACAGCTGTTTCTGCATGCCTTACATGAGCTGTTCTCTCAGGAGTATGGCTGTGGGATCTGCTGAGCAAAGGCCAACTGCAGTGGTAAGAGTCTGACATTTATTTCTAGGTGCTGCTCCTTAGTGGCCAAAAAAGCCCACCAATTCTTCAGGCTGAAAAAGTCCTTGAATCATGTATACAAGGGATTAAGGGAAAGGTGAAAGAACCACCAAAGGAAGCTCCAATTTCTTCCTTTTGTCCACTCCCACCTCACACCAAGGGATTACAGGCAGGGATGAAACTGTTGATCTGTTCAATTTTTCAAGATCAGACCCTCTTAATAAATAAGCCACTATGAACTCAGAAGTTCCTGTCACCCATTGAGATTTGGCATAAAAGAAGAGTCTGGATGATTCAATGGGGAAATTTTCCCAAACTGAAAGGTACAAACACTCAGCACTCCTCTCAAGAGCTTCAGGACTTTTATCATGGACATCACACATCACTCCTGCCTTGAGCCCAGATTCCAATTTCAGTATGTGGATTTGTTTATAGAAACTTTTCAGTAATATCTAAAAAAAAAATAAAAAAAAATAAAAAAAGACTTTAGAAAACCATCCAAAACCCAAAAAAAGAGTTCTAGACAACAAAATGGAGGTAGGCCCCAGTCCTCCACTTCTTCCTCACTCATGTGCCCTCCATGCAAAGACCTCATTGCTGCCACTGGGAGCTGGGAAGCGCTGGAAGATTTTTTCTGAAAGCACTCAGTGTTGTCTGAGCTTTGTTCCAGTGAAATTGGTTTTAGGGCAGGGACGAACAGATGTGAAAATCCCACCCAAAAAAGGGACTGTTGTTTGTGGATCCGGCTGACCCACCACAACCACATCTCGCCCGCAGAGCCCCAGCAGCTTTGTTTTTCTCAAGCAAGCGAATGTTAACCTTAAGAGAAAAGAGCCCCAGACTGTTACCAGAGACACTGGCTGCGAATGCATTCTTCTCCCTGTGTGTTCCCGGCCCCATCCTTTTCCCATGGAAATGCTGCTTGCAGCTGGTGCTGCCGCATCGGCCCGTGCTGGTAAACCCAGCAGAGCCCCCAGTGTGGGCCCGAGCACTTGTCATGATCATCTCTGCTCTTTAATTGCCAGCACATGCCCTGGCACGGCGCAGGCTCACTGCCAGCCAGCCCTGTCCAGACAATGCCTGGGCACAGTTTTTGTCTGGAGGGGCTCTCTGAGGGACGAGGATGAGGACAGTGGGGTGTCTGGGTGTGTGGACATGGAGGGAAGGTCCTGGCTGCTCTGAGTTACCGGTGCAGAGCCTCCTGTCCTGATCAGGCTAAGGCTTTTGGAGAAATTGAATCACAAAACCTGTTCTGGCAGCTGATGCACCGCCCTCATAAATTTCAGCAAGAGGGGCGGTTTTGATCCCTCCCACCTCCCTGTCAGCATTCGGGAGCTCCGTCACATATCCTACCCTGGGCTTTTTGTTTGCCGAAATGTTTGTTCCCTCCCTGTTCCCCGTCCCTGTTGCTGAAGTTCAGATTATCCTAGACCTCTGGCTGACAAGTGTTTGCAGAACAGTGTTTTTCCTCTGGTTTCCTGAGGAAAACAGTCTGGAGTAAGTTTTGGTTTCTGGTGTCAGATGCGATCGACTACCCTCTTTTGAAGGCCCTTTATCCTCACTTGGAGTTTTCCTCCTAGGGTTCCAGCTCTGTCAGTGCTTTGAATTTGCTTGGATGCCTAACCTGGGCTGAGTTAAAATGTACGAACACTCAAAACCAATTACAGTTCCTGTATCGAGGACCCTTTGTTCTAATTACAAAAACTCCAGGAGGCTATAGCAGATCTGTCAGCTGAGGCTGGGAATACAAACGCTTCTTTTTCTTTTTCTACCCCCTCCTCTTTCTTCCTCCACGCCTCCCCCCCACCTCCCCTCCTCTAGTAATCAGGGAGGCGGGGAGGCAGGAATCTCAGCAGGAACAGATTGAATACATTAACATTTGGTTGGTTTTGTATTGTTCTTTAGTGAGACCGCAACTTATGAGGCTGTTTTAATAAATGTCTGGTCAGGGGCCAATAAAAAGCTGCCAAAAATGGGTGTAGGGAAGCCTGTTTCCCACACAGCCTGCTCTTTCCCACCCTAATCACTGGAAATAAGAACGCCTAATAACCAAATGCCTTCTTTTCCCTATTTATCTCCTCACTCTCGGGGATTGTGCAGCCCATCATTCCTAGACATGAGCAAACCTAACTCTCCACTCCAGCAGCTCCTCCCCCAAGGCAAACTGAGACCATCCTGTTGGACCATAATGTAACATATGTTGAAGGCAGATGCTCATCTGGTGTAAATTATCCCAGGGCTGTTCAGTTCAATGAAGCTCCAGTAACTGAGATCAGCTGAAGATTGTACCTTTGTCTTATTTACAGCAGTTGAAGGCAGTTCTTTGTAGAACATGGATGTGCAAGGACTGGGAGTTTTCTCTGCTTGATTGCCACCTTTGGGGGAAACACTGAAATGTCTAGATGTGTTTCAGCCTGCTTTCAGATGGAAAGTTTTATGGAAGACTTAGCACACCAAGTCCCTTTCATGCCAAAGAACATTTATTTCTCCAAAGGTGAGGTGCTGAGGAGGCTGGGCTCTCCCTCAGGGCAAAGAGGTAGAAATAGTGGTGTCAGTAAAAAGACAAACCTGGCTTCTCCAAGATGCAGCTTCCTCAAAAGAAGCTGAGGGGAAGCAGAGGTTTCTCTGCTCTGTAACAAGGAGGGCTTCCTGCTGGGGAGCTGGCCTCATGAACAACCATCATGACTGGCCATGGCAACAGGAGGTCCTCCATGGGATTTGACTCTCCTGTGCTGGCGTGCACACCCAGAGGGAGAGAGACCCTGAGAGAAACCCTTTCCATGGAGTCTGCAGCCTGGAGATGACCACAAGCATAGCCAAAGACAAATCACAGAAGCTGAGTGTAACAACCAAGGTCACATAGGTGATGAGAGGCGGAGAAGCCAGGTATCCTAATATTTACCATATCAGGGTAAAGTAGAGCACCAGGGTAAAAACAAAAGTTAGCCAAGTTCACACGACACAACAGTGGGTTTTATCTTTCAGCAGCAGTGCAGGACACCTGATGGGAAGAAGAGAGGCCTGTTAACCTCTGGGTCGGTGACTTTGGTTTGTGCTAAGCTGTGCTGGCTACTGGGTGGAAAACAACACCAGGAAAAGAGCTGCAAGACTTGAGCTTTGAAATTTAATTATAACAGCATGGCAAGCTACATGTGAAAGAAGAGAAAAGAGGAATGGCTTTAAGCCATTCAGGGCTTTGGAGTTCTTGTCCATTTAGTCAAGGTGTGACAGGAGGGCCAACTGGAAAGCTTATCAGTGGGAAATGGTCAATGAGAATTAGCTCTTTTTGAGGCATTATAACTGCTTACTACTGTTAAAAATCTGGAGCTAATTAGGTTTGTGTTAAACTTTTGTTCTAAAACTCTAAAGCATGTGAAACTTGCTGGGTTGTGTTTGCTTCAGGGAAGGTTTGGCTGCATGACAGCACCCAAACACACAGATTCCTGCCTGCCATCCTCTTCTGCATGGCCATGGCAGCCCTGGGTGAAATTTTTAAATGCCAAATGGCTCCATGGGCTTGATAGCTTGGCAGCTGGGTTATGCAGACCCCAAGGGATGGAAATGTGGCAGTGGTGCAAGGGCTGGGTGCCTCCAATCCCCAACCTCCCTCTGCAATTCACCTGAGAGGACCTTGGTGCAGGTAGATGCACCAAGATCCTTAATCTGCTGGGTCAATCTAGACAGTTCTTCATCCCCCACGAAGGGAAAATGGGTTTATTGGCTTGTGTGCTACACTTTGAGCTGCTGTCATCCCCCTGGCAGCAAAAAGAGAGGGAACCTGAGGCTGATGACTTAACTGAGGGGAGGAAAATTCACCAGGGAATGCCTGCCAGCACCAGAGGAGGCTGACAGGGGTTCTGGTGGACCGATGAGTTGGTTTTACATGGCCAAACTTGCTGCTCCTGCTGAAGAAATCAAGGAGATGTGGATTTCCCTCCCATCATCCTGCTCCCGTGACAGCAGCACCTTGAATGTCTGGGAGCAGCCAGCCCAGTGAGGCTAACAGGCTGTGGTCCTCATTAAAAGCCCCTAGGCAGCACTATACACCTAGGTGGTGTTCCACGTGCCTGGACAAATCCAGAGATTTAGCCAGTTTCCAGAAACGCTTGGAATTGCTTCAGGATGTGGGTACCAGACATCTAAAAACCCAGGTGGCTGCACTTAGCCAAGGTGCCTCCCAAGGCTCCTCCCAGCTGAGGGAACAATTTAGCCTCCTCCTCCTCATGCAGGAAGAGTCGGTGTTGCAGTTGCCTCTCCTCTCCCAGCAAGCCAACAAGGAAGGCAGGAAGGAAGGGAGGAAGGAAGGGAAGAAGGGATCACATTCCAGGAGATTTGTACTTGCAAAAGAGACTTGGCAGATGCTCCTCCAGTGACAAAGATCAGGGCAGGGTGACACCCCAGCTCTGCTACTTACACCCAGATGTGTGTATTTTCCCAGTAAAAAGAAGGGACTTAATGTAGATAATTGAGCATTGAACCTTTGCTCTCCCTCCTGTGCAGCTCTATATTTATAAAAAGCTGGGGATAGTATTTCCCAGTTTAATAAAGAATTTATTGGATCGAAGCCCATTTGGTCTTGGTGGTTCTCAAATACTGTTTAGTTAAATGTGAGTGATTATAAGACTATTGACATGGAAGGCTACTGGTGAGGCTGAAAACTGAGGCTCTGGCCATTCCTCTTGTAAGTCTGATTTTCTGTCCGGTTCCAGTGTTTCACTCAGCTTGAAAGAATGAACCTAGAACATGAAATACTAAAACCATAAGCACTTGGAAAAACAAACAGAAAGCCCAGGCAGGTGTAATCCCTCACAAATGCCCTTACAGTCCATTCCCCCCTCTCGCTCTTAATTCCTTGAAATAAACCCACAGGATTGCATAAGCAATAAACAAAGGTTAAGCCTGTGCCCAGCAATTGTAACAACTTCCCTAAAATGCATTTTTGTTACATTGGGTCCTACAGATTGTGGAATGGGAAATCACAAGCTAAACCAAATACAGTGATTTTTTTTTATACTCTGACTAACATTTCTCAGAGCATTGCAGCAGACATAACCTCAGGATCAATCTCTGCCCCTCATCAAGGTTTACAGCCGATTTCCCTCCACAGGACAGAAGGCCCTTCAGCAGTGCAGCAAGGAGCTATGAGGCTTTCTATTTTGTTATTAGAAGAAACCAATTATCTGCACTCATGGAAATTTAAATACTTCACCCTCTTCGAGGCAAATGTGAGCTGCTAGGACCACTGTCACTGTCCTGTTTAGCTCCATGGAGGGTGGCACTGAGGGTAAAGTGTCCCCTTGGTCCGTTTCAGTCTCTTGACAGCCCTGACTGAAGGAGAGGTGACATGTGCTGATACAGGTGAGGATGTTCTCCTCCAAACTGCAGGAACGACCAAACCATGGCATTTTCTGTTTCTCTCCAGCAACGTCCTAGGCACAGAAGGGCAAAGGAAAGCTGAAGTGGCAGTGCTTTGCTGGTCAGAACAGTTTTTAAAAAAAGGCTACAGTCCTGGCAATGCCAGGCTCTTCTCAGTGCAGCAGCTGTGGCTGATGCTGTCCAGTGCCACACTTTGGAAAGTTTGCAGCTAGTGTACAGTGTGAAAACAAGCCTATGAAATAGGAAAAAGCCCTCACCTCTTGCAGCTTCTGAAAGCTGTGAAATAACCAAAAGCAGAGTCTGCCATTTCTCCTTATTTCTGCCTGAGCCTTGTGGGCTGGCTGCTCTTTTAACTGTTTTAATCAACAGACACAATGTGGGTCACACTGAGCCACACTTGAGATTTGGAGAAAAGAGCCTAAAGAGGGAACACGGTGCTGTTCCAGCCTCTCCTTCTCGGGAGGCAAGTGATATTATTCCCTACAAAGCGCCAGGGCAAAGCCCTGTTATGCTCCTTACACCTGAAGCCCAGCAAGCCCCAAACCCTCTTTCCTGCAGCAAGCACACGAAACGCAGGGAAAAAAGCACCTTTCGACAGCAGTGCTAGAAACAATGTGTTAAATGAGGATAAAAAGCTCTCTGCAGCCCCTCTTTTCTTTTTTAATTTTTTTTTTCTTTTCTCTCCTGGGCCTCCCCAAGGTCTAACCCTTTCTCCAGCGCTGCCAGGCATATATTTGCAGTTGCATCATATTGCAGCAGATTACAGGGCCGGTGGAGCTCGGCCGCTGACCAAGCCCGCTCTGCCTGCACTGGGATTCCACAGCCAGCCTTAAATATCCCGGTTATTTTTATCCTCCTACGTAGCACCGCCAGAGCCCGTCCCACTGGCGGCAGGGCAACAGCTACACAATGTTTCCCTTCAGTCGGGAAGGGAAATGGAAAGAGTCCAGGCTTCCTGATCACATGGTGCCTGAAGTCAATGAAGAAAATTAGGAAAAAAAAAAAAGAAAAGAAAAAGCCAACAACCAGCCAACCAACAAACCTCCTCCCTCCCACTTATTTGAGTTTTTTTTTTTTTTTTCCTTCTTTTGTAACAAGCTGGTCCAACTTAACCCTTGGCACAAAACACGCCTAAGAGAGAGCAGCCTGTTGGGACACGAGCCAGGAAAGCATCAGGGGGAAAAAAAAAAAAAAAAAAAAAAAAAGCAGCACAAAACCAGAACATAAACACAAGATTGCCGCAGTAATTGGTGGCTCTGAAAAACATTAAGGAAATGTGAGGCTTGTATGAAACATCAGCAGACAAGAAGCAGGGTGATGTCAGATGGCCTTCCAGGATTAGAAACCCTTTAAAAGCTCCCGAGCGCGGGGCTGCCTGTGAGAAACACAGCAGCTCTTTGCCGTGAAAGGAGCTGAGGGGGATGAGTTTTGTCTAAAAAAGTACCTCAACGGCTCAAAGTCCGCTGGTGGGAGAGAGAGAAAGCAAGCAGGGTGGGAAAAAGCAAAACCTGTCTTCTAATTATGTGCTGGAATAATTGTTTCTTTTCCTCTAGCAATCTTTTAAAGAAGTTTAAACACCCTGAAAAAGTGAAAGCACACATGCAGCCTGCACAGTCTAGGGTGGCAGATTTTTTTGGCTGTGGTGTGTTCACGCTGTTTCTACAGCTTGAGAGGTTTCTGACAGCTCTGGAGTCGATTTTCTGTGCTCCCCAAAATTCTGCACATGGGTGTGAAGTGCTCACTGATAGACAGATCATGTAAAAGCCCTGCTCTTTATTAAATAGCATTCTCTAATGAAGACTGAGAAAGCCATGGCCGCTCTTCAAAGGGAAAGCCCCTTGAAATTAGTACACTGTGTTCTCTCTGTCAGATGTAGGTTGGTGGGTTGCTAGGCAGGTTTTAATTTCCCTCCTTTCCCCACACCAGCTTTCTAGAGAAATGAAGAGAGAATTTAAAGATGAAGTTTTATTTTGTGGGGTTGATGTGTGATTAATACAACTCCTTGTGCTGCCTTGGGCTAAGCTGATTTCAGAAAAAGGGGTCATAAATATCCCTGGTTTACACCTAACAGCACTGTATGAAGGGGCTGGAGTGCATATCATTCAGCCCTCCTTGGGGGCAAAAAAAAAAATCACTTTTCCAGCCAGAGAAGCCCTGAGTTTGGAAGACAGCAAGCATGCAAGGTTGTCCCTTCAGTGATTGAGACTTGTGATCAGTTTCCAGCCTCAGATAATGCTTTCCCCACCAATAAACCTCAGCAGAGGACTCTGCTCCCACCTGTTTCTGCTACAGCAGAACCCTGTCAGGTGTTAGGGTAAAGTTCTGATTCCTTCCTTGCCCCACATCCCTTGGGCAGCAAGTTTCCACAGAGCAGCATTATCCTGGGGGTTTGTGGCTCTGCCAGAGATTGCTGCAGCATTCAGGGAGTCCCCACTGAGAGTCCACTCATCCCCTGGGGTCCCCTGGGCAGTACTCTGGCAGGTAGCTGGGGATGAGCAGAGGTTTTTGTGTGTTTGCAGGAGGGCCCCTGGAAGGCAGAGACCTGAAAATTACCCCAGGCAGAGCTTCTGGGCACAAACCGGCCTCCACCACAATCGCCCAAGAGGGAAAAGAGGAAAAGATAACACTTCATTTTTAATTTTTGAGCAGACTGGGGCATTTTTCCTCAGCAGTCTCTCATCCGTGGTTGGAAACCACATGCCGTAATGGTTTAAAAACATGTGGGGACCTGGGACAAGAAAGATGAATTTGCCGCTAATGACAGCAACAATCAAAAAGTCTCCCTACTGCATGTTTGGGTTTTGTTTTGTTGTTTGTTTTTTTTCTGCCCCTCTCCCAAATAAATATGTGGCTCTGTGCCAAGGTGTCTGATGAGAGTGTTTAATGAACCAAACATGCTCCACAGTGAGTGTTTTCCCAGAGATGTCTCCTTAATTGCCACAGATGATTTGCTTAATTCTCTGGTAGTTTTATTTTCAGAAGAATTAAAAGGGGAGGAGAAGAAAAGAAAGGAAGATAAAAACAAAGAAAAGGATGGAAAACAAGGCAAGGCAAGGCAAGCGAGACATAAAGAAGAAAGGAAACAAGAATAAAGAAATAAAAGAGAAAACAGTAAAAATAAACAGGGGGGAAAATAGATATAAATAGAAAAAGAAGAAAGATGGAAAGAAGGGGGAAATGTAAAAAAAGGAAAAAGAAAAATGAAAAAATAAGTGTGACAGAAGAAAAGCAAAGCTTTTAGGGTACAAATATGAAAATATTGAGGGGCTCAGCAAGCTCATTACAAGTCAATAGAATTATAACTGAAAAAAAGATTGTAAAGAAGGGAATTGTAGTCACAAAACTGTTGGAGTCAAACAGAAAGAGGCTTTGAAAAGAGGTAAAAAAAAAAAAAGAAAAAAAAGAAAAACACTCTCCCACACATTATTTGTTTTTCCTACTTCTTTTGGCTTCTTTCCTCAGGGGAAAACAGAAATACAATACCAGACATGATATAGTTATTAAGAAGAAAAAAAAAAGAAAATAGCAGGAGAGTTTTCTAGCAACTCCCTTAAAAAACAAACGGTGCTAGGCAAAGCCCTTCCCAGGGAAAGGAACTTTGGGTGCAGGGTGGGGAGGGGGCTGCAGGAGGGGACGAGGGCAGGGCAGCATCCCTGCGCATGCCCTGGGAACATCGGAGCACTCCTCGCGCATTAATTGCCCGATCCAAACCCCTCCCGCGATGTGAATATTATTACAACTGGGGTAACAAAAGATGCAGACCCAGCTCGGCGACTTCGCCTGGAATCGGGTGTCGTCGGGGCAGTGATTTGGGATATGGTTGTCCCCAGCGCTCCAGACTGAGCTGCTGCCACCGAGCCAACCTGCATTGTCCTCGGGGTTGTGCCTCCTCTGCCTCGGCTGGGACGCTGCAGATGTTCTCAGGCTGCTTCCAAAAGCAGAGCACAGATGAGCCGTGGCTCTGTTGCTGCCCACCCTTGCCTGAGCAGCTCCCTGGGAGCAGCGTGTTCTACCCAGGACATGGCCCTGGGTCTGTGCAGGTGGAGGAAGGGAAGGAGGGAGGCACAAATCCCCAGTTTTGTCTCTTAGACAGACCCCAGGCAGCTCCAGACACAGAGGTGAGGTCATGACACCAAGTGGTTTGGGGCAGTCCAACATGGGATGATGTGGGGAGATCACAGAATCACTGGGTTGGAAGAGACCTTCAAGGTCAACAAGTTCAGCCCATGACCTAATGCTTCTGCTATATCCAGATCTTCCTCTGGATCCCATCTGGATGTCCCATCCTCCAGGAGCTGCTGGAGTTGTACTCCTCCTATGAATTCCTCCTGAGGTGCAGGTCTGTGAAACCACTGGCTTGCTGAAAGTGTGATTTAAAAAAAGTACAATTAGGACTAGACCTGCAGTAATTGAGCTGGAACCAGAATGGAAGAGCCTACATGGTTCTCCAGAGTTGTAGCCTTGGGGATTTGTGCAGGACTGCAAGCCACAAACTGGGTGACCCTGCCTGTTTTCTGCTCAATGTTTTCCAGAGAGGGAAGTGCCCTGTGGGTGCTGTTGGCCTGGTGCTCTGCATCACTGTGGATGAAAAGCAGGCTCCAAACAAAACCCAGCACAAGCTGCTTTTCACCTGGCTGTTGCGTGCATAGGTCTGCTTGCTGGAAAAGAGTGAAGTTTTGCTGTTTCTTGCATCTTCTGATCACTTTTCTGCATCCAGCTGTGCTGTGTCAGCAGGCAAACCCTTAATAGGCTTCAAACAACCCCACAGCTCATCTGTTCCTCCATCTGCCTAAAACTGTGAGAATTTCATACGCTGTTGAGAGAAGGTGGCAACACCAGCAAGGGTCAAACTGGGCAGCGGGGCTGTGTTTTTTGCAGAGGCTGATGCTGATGCTGGCAGGGCAAGGATGAAGGCTGAGAAGTGTGTTTCCACCCAGAACTGGCTTAATTCTTAGTGAAAAGCCAATGCCAATCGATGGTCACAGGAAGTTGTCACTGCTTAGGTCCTGCTGCAACCTCTGCAGTCCTCTCAGTGATTGGGGCAACTGCCAGAGAGTCAAAGAGAATTACTGCTGCCAACAAGAGAGGAATTCAGCCCTCGGGAGGAGGAGTGAAATGCTGTTTAAAAGTCAGGAGTCTGCTGCCTGAAAGTCAATACACACTGCAAGCTGATGCTGGAAAAGGAACCGCGCAAGGGCTGTTCCAAGTTCAACTAACTCAAAGTCAGATATTTCAAAGAACAGCTCAGTGCTGGGCTCTGCTCCATTTGTCATCCAGGGAGAGATTTTGACACTTCCAGAGGGCAGCGTGGCCCACCCACAGTCTGAGGCAGTCTGAGAGCCACATCCCTTTCTGCAGGCTGAAGAGTCTGGGTAAGGTGGGACTTGTCTGCCTTTGCTGCTCCCTCATGTCCCTGCAAAAGGAGACTCACTCTGACACCGAGTGCCTCCAAAATATCTACCACAGGTTTAACAGACCAACATTTTGCAGTCTGGAAGACCTTTTAGGCTTTTTTGTTGTTATTATTGTTGTTGTTACTCTGAGAACCGTTCAAGGGTCTGGAAGTAATAACTGCTGAAAGGCTGCAGAAGACTGTTTCTGCAAACTGAGAGTGGCATAAAATTAAACATCTTTTGATGCTACCTTATAGACTGCCAACAACCATTCCTGCCATAAGCAGGCCACCCAATTAAAATGGAAAGTGAATCCCTTAATGTGGTTACATATATATATATAAACTTAATGCAGCCAGATGACGGGTTTTATGCTGTCGTTGCGTAAGCTGAGGATTTTTTTTTACTTATTTTTATCTGTGTTACCCCTCTTTTGTTATCATTTTAATGAATATAAGAATTAAAGTCAGAGGGCAGATAATTTCTGGAGGCACTTTATGACATGGTGAAGCTTCTGCTGCCACTTCCTCAGTGAGCTATAACTCTGTTCTTCAGAGGAAGTTCTGCTGATCTGATTTTGTGTTCAGGGATGTTAGGAATACACTGACTGGATGTCCACTAGCAGGTCTGCCTTCATCTTCCCTGCATGGCTCCTTTTGCCAGTCTGCTAGATTTGCCTCCTCTGGGAAGTCATCATGTTGGAAATGTCCCTCTTACAGTCACAGGAAATATTCTGGTGACTTTGGAGGCATATTTCAAATGGATTTCACACTTTTCACATTTCTCATTGTGTCAGAACTGCTTATGTAGTACCAGACATGTGAGTTAACACTCAAATGTCCATGTTTGGAGAGCCTAAGGAATTTATCTTCCTTTAAACCACCATCAGTGCCACCAGGATGTCCCAAACAAGCCTCATTCAGTTCAGTGGTTGCCCTCCTATCGATTTCAGCTGGCTTTGGTTCATTTCTGAAGGCCAGAATTTTCCATGATGGAATAGACCAAATTTTTGGTCCTGGTTTTACCATACCCCCTACTAAATTTATCTCTGGAATTGACCTCAGAATTTTTGAACGGCATTCTCCCTTGCTTTCTAAACAATGTCTTGATTTCGCCTGAGGAAAAGGGAAAGAGGCTCTTTAAACCAGCAGAACACCCTTTTGTTATATCTCAGATAAATCTGAATTAATCATAAGTCAGCCCATCCGGTCACACCGGCGGCATTGTCTCCAGTGCTGATTAATGGGTCAGGGCTAACTTTAAACTGGCACTTCCTGGTTTGCTGTCCAAACCTTCTTTAAGTGGTTGCTAAATTGCATTTTCATCATGGCCCACTCAGGGGGAGGCTGTTTTGGGAGGAGACAGCTGGCTGCTGGCCTTTTGTGTCACATTATCAGCCCAAAAGCTGGCCTGAAACTGCATCTGAGCACCTGAAGGAGCTTCCACAGCAGCGTGGTACCATGAAGAGCTTGAAAGAATGAAAGGGGGAAAAAAAGAAATAAAATCTTAGTGGATGTCATAACGACCGGGGTTTGTTTATGTAACGTAGGGGGCTGAATCATATCTCAGCCTTTCATCACCCAGCCCTGGAACAGTAGTACTTTAATAACATCTAATGACAAAAATATGGAAGAAATTAGAAGCCAGAGCAAATGAGGAGGGTTTTTTTGTTTTTTGTTTTTTGGGTTTCTTTTATTCTGATGCAGTTTAAGTTCCCTAAATGCCAATCATTGTTTATTTTTGTACAAACCTCCCCTTTCTTATTTAACAGCTCGGATTCTTGTTTCTCTTTATGGATTGGAGTTTGGAGGCTGATTTTTTCTTTTTCTTTTTCTTTTTTTTTTTTTTTGAATATATAAAATGTATTTAATATTTTGCAATTGCTGCATATTTTTGGCAGGTAAGTCTGGAGAAGTTCTTTCCAGTATACCTGATGCTTTATTAAAACCAGGGCTGGAACATGTTCATTAATGTGCTCTTTGCTCTTTTGAATTGAGTGTGGCTCTCAGATCTCCCACCTAGACTCCAACTCATTAGGGACATGCGAGATCAGGAGCTTTAGAAGCTAAATTGATTGTTGAATACTTGTGGGCCGAGGCATTGCAAAGCCCTGTTTTGGCTTTGGAGAGGCAGAAGGTTGTTTGCATGGATTTTGTTTCCTTCCAAGTTGGCTCCTTATGCCCACAGAAGATCTGGATCTTTCGAAGGCAGGAGGAGATTCTGGCTGATGTTCTGTGGGAAGTGGATTCCTGGGAGGAGATTCCTCACTGCAGCAGCACTCATGGAGCAGATGGGTGTGGATCACAACAGCTGGGTGCTGCAGGAGTGTTTTCTAGGTGTCATTGTGTGAGGATTAGCTCTCTATGCCATTCCTGCAGATGTTAATCTGACCTTCTCCTGATACCTCCCACGGGTGGATATTCCTAATGATCTTTGGCACTGTGAGAGTACCCTCACCACAGAATTATCCTTCAGGGCTTCTTCCTCACTAAAATCACAGAATCACAGAGTTATCTAGGCTGAAAAAGATCTCTGAGGTCATCCAGTCCAATCTACAAATTTGAAATTTAAACCATGGGCTCTTAGAGAGCCTGCAACAGATGTGGAGAACAGGTTACTAACTCTCTTTCTCTGAATTTCTTCAGGAATGCTTGTTGTTGTGCCCTCGCTGAGTGGGCACCCTGCCCACAGTGCAGGAGTGTCCCTTATGTCCCCTGAAAAGCACCACGGTTTTGTCCTGGGTTTCTCTTGAAAAAAACCTAAGGAAGGGATGTGGAAGGAGAGCTCCCCAGGAGATCCATGGGCACCCAAGTGGACCAGAACCAAAAGTTCCCCATGGAAATCAGCTGGACACAAAGTGCCCTGAGGTGCCTGTGGCTGCAGGGACCAGCCCTGGTCGTGGCACTGTGATGATTTTCCAGGCTACATTTATAGAAGCAAAGGGAAGAAAGTCAGGTCGCACACAAGAGCTCTGTCACCCTGTGCTGTGAAGCTGCTGTGGCTGTCCCTGCCCCAAGCTGTTGAGCTCTGAGCCATTTCTGTTCTTGATGCAGGCCACAGAACTGAACCAACAGGCAGCTTGGAGCTGAAGAGGAGCCAGTAATGTGTATGTGGTTAAATAGTGCCAATTGTCCTCAAGGCTGGAGAGCAGACCTGCTCATTTCCATTGAATACTTAGATTTTGGCAACCACTGTGCCTGCGATAGTAGCACAAATGTGGTATTACCTCTTCTGTCTCCCTCAAATTTCCAGATTTCATTGCTGCTTTGAAAATGGGACCTTTTGGAGCAGCTGCAGTGACATGGTAGCATATGAAGGCATGGACAAGTACATTTGCAGGGGATCAAGACAAATTTGTGGGTCAGAGTCAGCTCATGGGGTTGGCATGGTGGAAACCAGAGCACTTCTATGAACTGACAATTCTATTTGTGAAACTGAGAATCGGCTTCCCCCTCCTGCCAGCATTTGGAGGTTTTCTGGGGTCACCAGCGAGCCAGGGACAGTGACTTGCTCAGAACCATGGCTTCTTCAAGCATGCATTTGAATTGGGGAAAAAAAAATTGCCTTTTTCTAAGCAGGGCAATTTAATAAGCATGTTTGGGTCATGCAGAAAATGACCTTGAGAAACCACCAGGGCTATAATCTTGTTGGAGAGTTGGTCTTTGTGATTCCCAGCCCACAGATGAAAACTTTGTGGTGCTGCTAGTCCTGAAATGCTGGTGAGGCTCTCTTACAAATGACATGCAAATACAGTATAAATATGAAGTTTTATTTGTTTGTCTGGTTCTGGAGCCCTGGGCCATATTTTCAGGCTTTTCTCAGCAACTCTGAGAGACAGAGAATGATTTCATATTGAAATAATAATAATAGGAAAAGAAACCAAAAACAACAACCCAACAAAAAACTTTTGATATTGTTTTGTAACTGCTAGCTGACAGGAACTGGAGCTTTAAACAGAATATCAGATATAATGAAACTTGTGATAAAAGGCTGCAAAAGCCGGCAGCTCCGCACTGGAGCTCCACTTCCAGCACTGAGTATTCCCTGTGGCAAGGAGAAGATTTCACAACACCAAGGAAAGAAGAAGCTGCTCAATGGCCAGAGGACAGTCTGTAAACACTGCAGGATGCTGAGGGGCCAGGGAGGGAAAACCACCAGGGCTGCTGCTTTGTCCTCCCAAAGGCAGCAGGTGCCTGAAGGTGGGGCTGGTGAGGGTGATGGATTCCACCCTCAGACAACTCATGCTTGGATTGTCTTGGCTCCAAACAAATGCCTGAGCTGATGAACCAAACCAAATCAGGGCTGGATGTATCCTATATCACCATCTCTCACAGAGGGACCTGCTCATGCACCTGGTCCAGCAGAGGCATCTCCCAAATATCTGCTTCTGAGCAGAATCTGCAGCCCCCAAGCCACGCCCTGTGGCAGAGGGACCCAGCACATCCCCAGGGCCACTACAGCACTGCAGAGAAGGCTGGGCAAGGAGTGAGGGAGAAGGGAGGATGGAACTCTGTTGTTCAGGTCCTGCTTTGGCATTCACCTGTTGGAAGAGCACCTTGGTTGTAGCAGAAAGCATGGGAGACCTAAGCAATAACTCTGCTGTTCCTGGTTCTCCTGCATCCCAGTGGAGAAAAGAGGTTGTAGGGCAAGAAAACCTTCAGGATTATAAATGCCAGCATCCTCCTCCCCCTCCTGAAGGCTGGGCAGCCAGCCTGGCCTCTGGAGAAGCAGCAGATTAACTCCCCATCACCCTCTTGACTTCAGCAGGGATAACCCCAGCAGGGAGAAGGGAAGAAAAATCAGTCAAAAAGGAGAAAGACTCCTCACTCTGGGCAATGGAAATGAAACTTGTGACTTGGTTTCTGAGAGGCCCATCTGCCAGGGCAGCCGTGCCTGTTGCACAACCCTTAGATAACTGACTGACCACAGCTCTACAGCACTTGGGACAGGGTGAGCTATTTCCTTAGGAGCTAGATGTGGTGCTCAGTCAATAAACCATTGGTATTTTCTCATTTGCTGCCTGTCCGCAGCAGCCAGACCTGCAAGGAGCGGCACAACTGGTGACTGCAGGACAAGGCAGTGGCTGCAGCAGCCTGTAATGATACAAAGGAGTGGCTACCAGCCAGTTATAGCAAGGTAAAGGCAAACACTGAGGTATTGTGGGAGGCCACACGTGGTGTGATAAGGAAGTGTCCTTGGCCGTGGTGTTTTAATAAATGCTTTGTGAGCAGCTGTTGTTAAATACGTCAGAGAAATTCCTCCATGAAAGGAAAAGGCTTCTGCAGTTTATATGTACTAGGTGCTAATGCCTGTGCAAGATACCCATAATTTCCATTTTCCCTTGACTCTCTTTCCTTCCCCAGTGTAGCCTTGATCAGTGACCACAAGCAACCAGCTCCATAAAATTCTGCTGAAGAGGAAGGCTCAGGTTTTTAAAAAATAGGAGCAATATATCCTCTTAGCCCCCTGTGAACTCCAAGGTCTCAGCTCTCATACCTGACTCTGAGTACAGCCTGCACAGAAATGTCTTTCCTGACCTTTGGCTGCTGTGGATGAGGTGCCTCAGCTGAACCCATCTTGCTTATTTTACACCTGAATGGCTTAACAACCTCTTGTCAGGATTTTCCAGAGAAAAGGAAAAAAAAAAGGTGGGCTGAACAATAGTCTAACTCCATCTCCAGGCTTTGGACTGGCATTCTCCCTGTCTGGAGGAGCTCTCTTCCACAAAAACAGAATGCTTGCATTTTTAGCACTGAAGTTCTGTCTGAGGAATAGCCAGAGATTGTTGGATATTCAGCCAAAGAGAATTTATAGGTCCACATATAGCAGAGATTCATCACTGTGTGATTTCTTGTAGTAAAAAACTCTATTCCCTGGCAGAATTTGTTCATCTCTGTCTTCCATCAGCCAAGCAACTTTCTCAGCCTCATTCATCAGCAGAAAGACCTTGGTATCAATCAACACAACTTTCCTGACTCCTCAAACATTTCTGTTGTACATAACCTTATGTCTTTTTAGGACAGTGGGGGCCTAACAGAAAAAAAAAATAAAGAAGAAGAAAAAACAGAAAATAAAAGCATAGTTCCTGTTAGATTTGTGAGATTACCCTTGATTTTTTATTGTGTTTTAAGCCAGCCCAAATTCTGAATGCTTCTGTAGCAGGTAGCACGTTCTGTTTATCTTCTTGTTAAGGTCCAGCTTGAGTAATTGAATTCTGTTGCTCAAAATTCTTCCTGCAGTTTCAATTCGATGCAATCTTTACATTTTCACTTCCTTTTCTGAACTGTTGGGTAATATTAGTGTGCATTGTTCAAACTGTTGCACTCCATCAACACAGAAATGCTTGCTGTGTCCTGGTGGGTGATGCAATGTAATCCTTGCACGTGGCTTGCATATCACTTTGCTGGATCTGTGAAGTGTTTTAGGATGGCTGCATTGGATTTTTGGCAAAAATTCAATATAAATCTTTATTATCAGCAGGGTGGTACTGTATAGCAGTCAAAGTCAATGTGTGCTAAAAAAAAGTTAAAGAAGCTGAAATTGAGTTTAGAATTCTGTCTTTGCAAAAATCTCTGTGGCCTGTATTACTGAAAACCTTGGCATATTCATTTGATTTGGGACATGAAACTGTATTTCATGCTCTCCCACAGAAGAATTATTCTTGCATTAAGATGGATGATCTTAGGGCCATTCATTGCTTTGTAGGTCATGGCAGTTTCTCATTTTATACCTTGAGGGTTTTGGGGTTTTTTTTGTTCTAAAGGATGGGCCAAGTTTATGTTGAAGAAGAGTTAGTTCTCACTGTAGCACTGGGATTGATGGTGCTCTTCTTGAAGGAAAGTAGGTCTTTAAAATCAGGTATTAGGTAATTGTGGACCCTCTTGAAGTTAAGTACAAATGAAAGATAATTAATGAGAAATGAAAATTACACTGAAAATTAATTCTGAGGCCTTACTTTACTAGACCTGTAGCACAAGGTTTGTTACTTTTCCCCCAGGATGGTAATTTTCTCCTGCACTGTCACCAAAGCCTTGTGACTAATTGACAGGCACTCATTTAGTTCTCAGACTGGTGAAGGGAATTTTGTCATTCAACCTGCTTACACATCTTCATTTCCAAAGTTGCTTGAGATAATCAGCAGTAAATTTACCAAATTTGCTGCTTGTTCATGACTTCTTCAGGGAAGACCTTTGGTGGGCTGGCTTGTAAACCACTCACTGTGGGGTTCTGTGATTTCAGTGATGTGACACAGCGTTGCAAGACTTATTTTGTTTGTTTTACAGGGGCAGCAAGAACAGGTTCTCTGCTAGTGGATATTCCTGGCTAAAACTGCATTTTCCCCATTCAGTTCAGACATACTGCACATTGTAATCCAGTTTAAAGATGGTTTAATAAGGGCTAATATATGACCAATAGATGTCATGAACAATAACTGGACTTTGAATATACCATCTTTAAATGAGAATTCACCTGTCCATTTGGATGACTGTTGCATTTTCCTGTTTGCTCTGCTTTGACTCTTGCACTGGAGCTGCGCTGATGTTTTCCATAACAGGCTCCAGCAGCATCCTCAGCCTCAGCTGTGAACTTGGCTTGTAAAATTAGGTAAGGATGTCTCTGAATTCTTTCTGGAAACTGTCACTGCCCTTTCAGATGGACACCAAAGCTTCTGAAGTGGGTTTGTCTGCCTCCTGCTGTAGTACCCTGAGGAAGAATCCTTCACCAAGAGGCAGAAAAATCTCTTGCACTGTGGAGCAAGTGCTTTCCTGATGAAAGCAGAGCACAGCTCTCCCCTGTGCGTGCAGCTGTACAAACACACCTCTCCTCCACCCTCTCTTGGGGACAGAGTGGTTTGTCCAAAACACTGGAATGAGCTGGTGGCAAAGCAAGAACCACACCAGCTCTGCCCTTTCTTCTGCCCCAGCTGTTCACAGGCACACCTGCAGCTCTCAAACTTAGATTTTCCCTTTGACTTTATTTCTGGGCCAGGGTCTGAATAGGGAAGAACTAAATACATAATGCAAGGTAAATAACCCGGAGGTGAAAAACGTGTTGCACAAATAACAGACAACATGCACTTCCTGGCATTTGCATCACCCTCACCTCTTACAAAACATGCAAATGGTCTGGCAAAGGGGTGACCTCTCTGTGTGTGAATGGAAAACAAACAACAGATGAAAGAGGAAGAGAGGCAAACAGGCTGATGAGATGATGCTCCTGCCTGAGAAACCTCTCGTGAGTGAGTGGTGCTGTCTGCCAAAGAGCTCAACCTTCTGTGAAGAGCACAGTGACTCACCAGCCCTGAAAGAGGCAGGGAATGGGATAGGGACTGACAGACAAGAAAGGGAAAGGGATTTTGATATGAGTGAGGAACCACTGCAGACCATCTATCAGCTCTCTCAAACCTGGTAGAGGAGCCAGCTTTTGCAACTTTGGCTCATTCTCCTCCGCTTCTCTTTTCCTCCTGTCATGTGCTGGGATAACAGCATAATCAGGCTGCCTTCAGGCACTGTGAGAAACTAACTCTTACCCCTCTGCTCTTCCCCTCTGAGGGCCATTCTCCCAAGGCTTGGTTGACTAAGAGGGCACACTTGGTGTGGCAGCAGTGATGGAACCAAGGGAAGGATCAGAAGTGGCATGTGGCTGAGCTGCTGCTGTTTTGTCCCCTGCCATTTTCATCTTGGCTTGGACTCCACAGTTTGATCTTTCAGTACAAACACTGCCATCAACAGCAGAGATGTGCTGAGGCAGGATTTCATGCCAGGCTGGTACAAGCACTGCAGCCTTGAGATTTAAATCTCTCAAGGAACCATTTTTTCCCTGCAGAAATCCCTTTTTTTCGTGTTAGGCTTCAGGACTTGAAATCAACCCTGGTCTTCACTCACAGACCTCCACAACCCAACCTGCTGCCTCTGGAAAACCAGCTGCCAAACCTATGGGTGAGCAATGATTTTATTTTTTTACCCGCCCATCATTTTGGTGATTCACCTTCTGACCTGGTCAGAACAGGAAGAGGAAGGCCATAATTCACTGAAAGGCATTGACCATGCACCAGTGGGGAGCTGTAGGCATATCACGAGTCCTTTTCTACAGCTGTGTTTTTCATTTTCATCCTGCAATCCCATTATCAAGGTGTTAAATTAGCCTTCTGTCTTATAAAGTCCTACTGAGGTTTTTGAAGGGAAAGATGGTCCAAAAGCCCAAAATCTTCCCCAGGAAGCGGACTTTCCATGGAGCAAGTAAGACAAGCACATGGAAGGTGTCAGGTCCTTGTACTCAGCCTCCTCTTGCATTGTTGCCCCTTCTCCAAAAGACAGCATTTATGCTTGGATTTATGGATCTGGAGGCTGCAAAAGTCCTCCTCTGGGCCTGGGAAACAGCTCTTGGCTACTGAGCTGTGCTGTGAAATCTTCAGCTGGGAATCCTTCCCCTCTGCAAAGCAACAGAAAGTATCTAGAAAAGAGCTGCGCCAAGTCAGACACCCATTGCTGTTTACTGCTGTTGTATGCTGCTTGCAGCACAGGTTTAAATACTTCCCCGTTTCATCCTGGATGATCCTGGTTTCTGTGCAACAGCAAAGCCTTTTAGCAGCGTGGGCAGGAACAGTGTCCTATTGTGCCTGACTGGCAATATTCAGATACACAAACCAGCTTTTTTCAGCCTCAGATCTGAGTTTGTAGTTAAAGGCCAGTACTAAGGGTTTGGAGTGTTTGGGAGAGAGGGAAGGGAGAGGCAACCTCCTGCTATGGTGAGAGAAAAGGAGGAAACTTGTTGGAGCAAATGAAGGAGTATTTGGCAGGTCTTTGAGGAATAAGTCCACAAAGCATCTCTGCAGCGAAGTGAATTCATTCATCCTGGTAGAGGGTTTTTTTATTGAATCCTCTTTGAGCAATTTAGTGGGCTTTTGCCATCAGAGGGTACAGCTTGCTTTCTCAGGCAGCAGGCTGCAGCTAGTTCTGTATATCTTTCTTCAGCCATGTCTCTCTGACAGATCCTTTTCCATATTTACCCAGTTCACAGTCCTGGTTGCATATGAACACCATCCCTTAGAGCTTATACACATGGATAAAGCTCCCATCCTAATGCTTACTTTGGCGTCAAACTCTTGTTGCTTAAACACTTCTCAGTGCCTTTATTGGAACTTGGCAGCTGCCTGTAGAAGGGCAAAAAATGGAGTCCAAATTTCCTGAGGCCAGGTTTCTCTTCACCTTCTTACACCATTTATATGGTCCACACAAGAAACTCAAAATGATATCTGGAGTTTCCAGATCTGCTGGCAGGGTGTAGCACAGCTGAGCCATGAGGTTCAGGACAGATCTGAGCTGTGGGTCTTCCCACAGGCAAGGACACAGTCCTTTTCCCATTCCTGGGCAATGTGCACTGGCCAAGCTCTGCAAAAGGTCCTGAGACTCCAAACCAAGCAGGCAGTGGGCAGCTACCAGGAGAAAATGGGCAGACTTTGACTGCTCCCTCAAGGAATTTCTCCTGACTGTGAGCTGAAGTGGATGAAGATTTTCTACATGAAGTTGTTAAGGCTAATCCTGGGCATTTGTGTTGTGACTCTCAGGGTTTGTCCTGTGCAGAGCCAGGAGCTGGACTCCTTGATTCTTGTGCCTCCCTTCCAAGTCAGCTTATTCTGTGGTTTCTGTGGTTCTCTGATCTTTTAACTGAATGGAAAGGACTACTGGATGAGATTAATTACAACCTACATTATGTACTTTGTGTGTCTCTGGAGAGAATTAAGCAGGGATCATCAATGCAGCTTTGCCTTTGAAGGTAACAAAATTTCAGTCTTGCTTTGTAGCTGATGGACAAAAGCTCATTAGTTTTGGGGGTTTTGTGCGTGTGTATGTGTGTGTGTGTGTGTGTGTGTGTGTGCTGATGCGATCACTGAGTTGAAAGGCAGTTGCTGTGTGGCGAAGGCAGCTGGACAAAGTTTCAGGGAAGCCAGGAGATTTCTGTATCTTATGGAGGCCAGCTTCATGATGTGTGCAATTCATGAATGATCAGAGGAGATGCTTTGTTTGAGCTGATATTCACCATGAACATGGAAGGCTGAGGGCAGTCTAAGCTGCAGTGACCACGAAGCTGTGTGTTTAAGAGGAGTGAGCAAGGCAGAATAAGCCTGGATTTCAGAACAGGTTTACCCCATGCAGGGGAACCTGCTTGTCACAGTCTCATGGAAAACTGCTCTTGGGGGATCAAAAAAATCCAGGAGAATCTAGCTGATCTTCCACGTCAGCCTCTCTAGGGCACAAAAATGGCCTGCTGTGAGGTGCTGGCAGTGGGTCAGCACAGGGAACATGGTTCTGGGTCTGACTTTTTCCATGTATTTACTGGTGTCACTTTCAGGTACTCAGCTACAGCAGCAGCTGCCTACTTCAAATTTTTACCTGGATGTGAAAGACACAGCTTTCAACTGAGCAAACAAATATTCAGTCCCATCTGTCTACATGGAGCTTATAAAAATAAGAGGCCAAGTTCTACTGTACTGATTTGGTTGTAGTCAGGAGGGATATACTCAACTGGTGTTTCACATTAGAAATTCAGGACAAGTTGCCTGTTAAGAATTCTGACTACTGATAAGCCACCACTGAAGCATAGTCATTCTTCGTCTGATGAAGTCAGGGAGCCCTGTGCTCTAAGGTGACTGCTAAGCAGCTAGTCCAATTTCACCCTTGCTGGCTGGGCTAATTTTTGCAATAAGAAACTTGTTGAAGTCCTTAAATTGTGATCAGCCTCCTTAAGCATGGGGGAAGGTGGAGGTGTGGAAAATGAGCTTTGAAGCCCAACTTTAGCACCAATTTCACAGTTAGGATTAAGCCAGAACTCAAACTCACCTTTCCCAGACTCAGGCCTTGGTCTTACCTTTTCATTCCACTTCTTTTTTTTCTGCTCCATTTTTTCCTTTTCCTAGCTGTTTAAGTTCATGCCGCAGAACAATGTGTTTGGATACGCTGGAGCAGTTTTGTGTGCGTTTTAAATTCAGAGTTCTATCTATCTGGGGTAGCATGAGAAAACCTGGTTCATCACTGTCGTTTTCAGATTGAGCCAGATACATCAGAGGCAGCACATCTTGAGTTTATAACTCTGATTTTCTTTTCCTGCTAAAATAAAAGGGAACTTGTACATTACATAGCATTGTTTATGCTGAGAAATATTTCCAGTGTACCCAGGGTGTGTTATGTTTCATTCCCTCTTGTTTCTGTGTAGCAGTGTTGATTCTGTCCAAGTTGCCATCAAATACATATTTATTTTCTCAGGAGTACCCAAATATTTCTAAGGTGGAGTGAGAAACAGAAAGTTTCACAGCTGATATGTGTTTCCCCCTTGGAATGACATCACTGTTTAATTCCACCAGATATTTTGCTCTTTATACCATTTTGACAGTAAGGGAAAGCTGTTGCACTTTGCATTAAGGTGGGGAGTTTTAAAGTGGCTGAAGTCAAAGGGAATGAAGAGCATGATGTAAAAAATTAATCTCTGAACATACAAATTGTGATTTGTAATCTAAAACATCAAGTTATGGTTTTTTCCATTGAAATTCCAGGATGAATTCAGATGAATCCCACAAAAAATGTTTCTCACTCTTGGTCTTTTTAACACTTGGTTTGTACCCAAAGGTCAGTTTCAAGAGATTCTTTAGTAATTGAACTTAATCTTAGACATACTAATTTACAAAAAATGAAAGTGGTGCGATTTCTACAAAAAAAAAAAAAAGAAGCTGAATTACATTCTTTCCTTTTGCTACAGCTGACATATGGCTGTAGAGACAAAGACTTACAAAAAAGTGACTTTTACAAAAAACAGTGACATAAAAAAAACCTCTGTAAAGAGCAGCAACAGGGGATACTAAATCATGTAGTGATGTAATTTTGTCACCAGTTGTTTCAACCTATGAACAAAATGCCACTGGCTATGGAGCAGCAGAAATCCGTCCCCTTTAGTCAAGTAACTCCAGGAATCTGCATTGAAATGCAAATAAATAAAGCATTTTGCTGTAAGCAAACTGAAATTAATCCTGCTATAGGCTGAAAAGTTTGGCTACACCCCAGATGCTGCCCATATTTGAAGATATAATCTATGAGAGAGTTTAGGGTTATTTCTGTGGATTAGAAGAGGAGGATCAGAATCAGAGCCTCCCATTGATCTAAGTTAACTTTTGCCTCCTGAAAGGTCTTTCAAGTGCCAATCACAAGTAGTTAAAATATTTTTTCAGTACTTTTGCAGGATATTTGGCAGTGATTAATTTTCTTCTTCCTTTTCAGGAAAATCTTCTATTGTAAAAATTGCATATTCCCCTCTGTTTTTCACTTTCTGAAGAACAATCTAAGAGCAGCATGCTGCACAAAAACGTAGATTGAATTCCATCCTAATTTTCCCATCTAAAAAGAAAAATAAATATTTGCTTTCCATTCAGCCCTTGAATTTTTTATATTTCTTTCTATTTATTATTTTTCTCCTGAGTGGAATCAGGATGCAGTTAGAGATTAGGGGAAAATAGAGATAGAAGGATCTAAGGCAGATAACTTAATAAAGGAGAAGGAATATTTGGAACTCTTGAAGTCAATAATAAACCACTCCTTGGCTCCCAGGCAGGAGCAGGTTAACAGAAATCCCAAACCAGCTTGTATTAAACATATGGTCCATGCAGGCCCAAGGAAGCACAGAGGGAAAAGGGAGTCTGCACCTCAGAGGAAAACAAAATCATCCACATAGTTTTTTGCTGAGTGAGTGAATCAACAAGTCAGCCAGCATCTGCCCTGCTCATTGTCTTGGCAAGAATCCTTGTGGCAACAATGTCATATAAACTTTTATTTGGAGAGGCTTTGAATCAGCTAACTAGGAAAAAAAAAGCTTAAAACAATAAGTGCAGAAGAAGGGGGAAAATGAATGCAACTCAGAGTTTAGATTTTCAATCAGGCTGCCTATATAACGGAATGAGCAACAGAGCTTCCTCATGAGATTACTGCTTAAGCAGTTCCCCAAGATGTTTACAAACACATCTACAAAAATCCTACTTTCCCATTATCTGGGATGGTGTTGGATGCATTCCTTGAGGCAGTTGTCATGGTCAGTGGACTTTGCAAAAAACTACGTGGCCTCAAATCATCCATCTGCTCATATTAATTTCAAATGCCCTTCCTTCATTTTAACATTTAATTTGGGCCTCTCTTGCCTTGAAGCATGTTGGATCTCTACAGATTCCTCCTTCAAGAGGCACAGGAGAATTCCTGACACTCCTTTTGCTCTTGTCCTCATGTATAGGAGCAAAGACCCTGAAAGCCACATCACTTCTGGCAACAGCTGGCAATTTCAGGTGCCTCACCTGAGGCACATAAACAAGATGAATTTTTTCACACACAAGCAAGCAATTGTTTGAAAATCACACCAAAAAAATTATGAATAAATGCTGCAGGGAGCATGACAGTAATGGTAGGTGATGGCCTTCACAGCCCAGCACATGCCAGAGAGCAGTGAGCAGCTCTGAAGGAAAAGTGAGGTAAAAATATGGTCAAAAAAATTTGGAGACATGGCAGAAGGAGGAGAATAAATGCCTGACAGCACAAAATCTAGGTCATTTTCCCATCCTCTAGTCAACATCCTGAGGACTTTATTTGCTTTAGTTTAGTGTGGCTCCATTTCTACGTGGAAGAAAGGGTGTGCTGACCTGCCCTTAGATATGCCATTTCACCAGTTTTTACTTCCTTTTGTGGATTTAGTAACCCAGGGTTAAGAAAGTGAGTGAAGCTTTAAAGTAAATGAGTCTGGCTTTTCAGTGGCATCTCTTAGGGCAATGACCTCCCTTGCTTCTTTTTGACTCTTTGTCAGCCAATGCTGGGTGTGATAGCACCTCTCCTGCATTTCCTTTGCCTTTGGGCTTCCTTTACTTGCCTTTAGGCACCTCTAGACTCCAGGGAGGCAGAAATGCTGGCAAGTGCTCAGAGGGTACTGGCAATCACCTCCCAACTCTTGAAATCTCATCTTTTCTGGATTTCATGAAAAATGTCAACTTCTCCCATCAAAGCTGCATTTCAGTGCTGAAAGGCACTTTAAATTATCTTTATCTCACTTTCAAACATCCTACAGAAGCAGACCTAGAAACATTCCCATGAGAATTTCCAGAAAATGACAGAAGAAGGTTGTCTCCAGGGAAAGTGATAGGATTTTCTCCCAAATTTTCTGCTTTAGAGCTAGATATACCTGGTGAGTCTTCTCCCCAGTGCCCCAGCCATGGTCACATGGACCTGTTGATGGTTTTTACAACATGAAAGCAAACATGAGATCTGTCATCTCCTGTAACCCACTGGCAGTCCATGGCACACCTGAGGGAATAAGCAGGAACTGCTGTGGTGCTGGGAAAAAGCATCTGCTAGACAAAGAAACCTTCTGCAGGGTTGTGGCTGCTCAACATGGACTGTACTTTGGATTTCTGGCTCTCAGGGAAGAGGACATGCACATATGTCCTCTTCCCTGAGAACCAGAGAACCAAAGTGGCTGTCCAGAAGCCCAGAAGCAGCTTGTGAGCTATGAAGGAGAGAGTGTCCCCTGCCTCCACACACGCACACAAACAAGGCTGAGGTGTTTACGGAGCTGCACGCATATTTTTTGGTCCATCAGACACTCCCTGTGTGTGGCCTATTGTTTGACTGCAAGTCCTAATAAATAAGAGCTGACATTCAATAGAAGCCTCTTATTCCCCAGCTGCACAGGATGGCAAAGTAACGGGGCCAAATTCCTGGGGGTGGAGTGTGTGCCATGCTCTGGGGACATTGCCACAGCAAAGGTGACACTTTTTGTCTGTGGGGAGTTCACTGGCCATGCTCTGGTGTTCTTGTGCATGCCCTGCATCACATAACTGTGTGACAGAGCCATTTGGAGGCAGAAAAATTAAGCCTTGCAGCCTCCAGAGGAGAGATGTCTAGAACAATTTGGGCTGAGAGGAGAATCTGGAGCCATGGGCATCTTTGCTGGTAGAAAAACCAAGCTGGGAGCTAAGAGCTGACCAAGGCAAAAAGGTGGTTTTCTGGGTGAAAGGAGATGGTACATTTGGGGCACAGCTCTGATTCTGCTCCTTGTGCAATGGGAGGCAGGCAAGGCTAATGATTATGGGTGTCTCTCTAATGAGAAACATGGGTTATTCAACACTTTTGGAAAACCAAGTGCAGAATTAAAACGTACTCAGAAAAGCCTGTCTTTGGAGATTTACTAGCAAGAAACAAATAAAAGAGAAAGGTCAGCTGCATTTAATGTCATGTGTTATAGTTGTATTAATAATGTGAAAACCTAAGTGAAACACCCTTTCAAAACTTTTGTCTGGCTGTTCACTCTGTGGAGTGGTTTTTTTGGTTTTTTTTAGTTTATAATTGTGGAAGATTAGCTCTGCCCATTTCACAGGCCACATTCCCTCACCCTACACAACCAAACAAAAACCCCTACAAACACAAAACAAGGCAGAATGCATTCTCACTGAAAATGCACGTCAGAAGACTCAGGCACTGCACTTTTAGTTACTTGTCTTTGCCAACCCACAGTTGTCAACAGGGACTTGAATTCCCCGGTGTAGAAGCATCAGCCATGTGATTTTCCTAGAGGCTGGATTCCTTTTTGGATGGCCAGGTGGGCAGGAAGAGATGAGATGTCTGAAAAAAAAACCCAGTGAGCACTGCTGTGACCAGTTTTGTTATCTTCCAGACTTGGCTGAAGACCATGCTGGCCACGGGATGGACAAACAAATACAAACCTCTCGTGCATATCATGTTTAGTGGCCACTGCAGCCCTCACACTCCCAGACCCCAATGCCCATGGGTGCTTAGAAAATATATTTGAAGTAAATCTCCAAATTCTTGAAGTATTAGGGCAGAGGTCTCTTCTTCCATGGATTTTATCCAAAGCCTGGTCCTCTTGCTCCTGTGTTGTACCACTTCTAGGAAAGTGAGAATGTCACAGTATCTCCTTCTGGAGAAATGAACAAGGTAAAAAAAATTAACAAATACATGTCTTGTTGTCCCACCCTCAGGCTTTTAACTGCTTTTCAACACTGCAAGTTGACACCAGCAGTAGTAACAAAAAATGCATTTCTCCCTCTGGGCATCTGCTCTTCACTGCTGTGTGGGACCCTTGCTGCAGTTGAATGGCAGAAGAAAGAAGGATTTTTATCATCACACACAAGAATAAAATTTTTAAAAAGCTGCAAAAAAAAATGCACTTTTCCCATAGACTTACCCAGTTTTCATAAAGCTTCTTGGTTTTCTTGTAAAAAAACACTTCTTGGAAAGAAATAAAAAACAGCTGCCCCATACCATCTTTTTGCCAAAGGGCCATTTCCTTAAAAACCCTTTAAGAAAAAAAAATCACATCTTAATTGTAAAGTATTATTATTTTTTTTGGTCCCTTTTGCACCGCTGGAGAAAGCTAGGGGATCTTGGGTGGAGGTTCTAGTCCTCATATGAGTAATAGCCTTCAGCTTACTTAAAGTTTCCTCTACAGCACATGCTGTGTTTTGCTTCCCTCCCTTCCTTACATCCATGTGCAGTGGTGCTGTGCACTTCCAAACAACAGCTGTGCTGTGGCTCAGGAGAGACCAGGGACCTCTCAGGGATCCAAAACCCACATGTTAGCCAGCCCTTTTCTCACTGGTATAGCCTTCATATAATAAACTCTTTAGCCCAGCTACATCCCACCCTGATCCTAGAGTTTTGGGGGGCATGGAGTCTATTTTAAGGAAAAAGGGGCATCTTTCTGCTGAGTCCCACAGGCCCTGGAGAGGGTTTTGCTGAGGTCCTCCTCTCAAGATGTGTGCAAGGCTTAGGAATGCCAGCAGCAGTGCATCACAGCCTAGGTTAGAGGAGATAATTTTTAAGCAGGGATGAAAAAACCCAGAGCTGAGTGCATTCCATACTGACATGGGCTGTCAGGGCAGCTGTTTTATGGAACAGGCTGGGATAATGGGACTGTACTACCCTGAGGTTGGATGGAATCCTGTTTTGCATACTGTAAAGCCTTTTTATTGCTCTTCGCTCAAGACTCCACGCTTGCTGTTCCTAAGGGATCAACATTATCTGTCAGAATAAAAAGGGGAAAAATTATAATAAAATTTGCAGAATCAGTAAACAGACAAATATTGGGTTGGTTTTGGTGCATTTTTTTAATGTGTCCTTCTTCTTTGTTAAGGAGGAGTTAGAGAAATTCTGCCTAGAAATATCCTCCTGAAGCTGGGAGCAGTAGAGAGGTCAGGAAGAAATTCTTCACCAAGAGACCTTTTTCTCCTTCAGTTCCTCTTTAACAGGCCACACAGACCTTCTGTGGGGAACCAGAAATGCAAATAGGCAAAGTGACTTTGTAGAGGTCACTCTCTAGGTCAGCAGCACAGCAAGTTTTGAGTTAAAGGCTTAATTGACACTTCTGCTTTGGTGTTTAATTTTGTTCTCATCTTCAGCCCATGCAGTTTTGCCCATGCATGCTGGAAGTCCCCAGGCCAGATTCTTTTTCTCTCTTATCATTTTCTGTGCTGTGGCAACCTCACTGTCTCAAGTCCTATTTCTCTTCCTTTCTCTTGCTCTGTAAAGTCTGCATTTTCTTGCCTTGGTTTATGAGTGATTTCTCACTCCTCACAACTGGAGAGAGGGGATATAATTGAAACCAAATGTTTCATTTGTGTTAATAATGAGTGTCATTTTATTTTATGTCGTGCTGTTTCATGCAAGAGCACTTCAAAGTGCAGAGAAGAATAGAGGAGAAGAACACCATAAAAGAGCACTGGAGGCCACATAGTGAGAAGTGATCACAAAAGGACAACCACTCTCAGTCCAAACCTTGACCACAGCCTCTCCAGAGGAGAGGATTTGAGGAGAGGAAAATACCAGTTTACCTTTCATCGGGAGGGGCTGTTAAGGTGCTTTGAGATCCCCTGAAGCCTGGCACCTTTGGGATGAGATAAAGAGTGAATGCTCAGGCTCAGTCTCTGTGGAGTGTTGATTTCTGCCTCCTTGCTCTGTAAAAGACCTTTCCTGTTGGTATGGGCCGGAAAAGCAACCAGCATGGTGATGACAAGGTCTGGCCTCCCCTCCTTTCAGTGTGGATGGAAATCACCCTGTGTCTCCCTCCTTGAGCTAAAGGCATCTCTTATCTCCCATCACCACATCCCTGGGCATGCACATGTGGAGAAATGCCCTCTCCTCCCAAAGACCCCACATATGGGAGATTGGAGGAGCTGAGCCAGTGGCTCAGCAGACCCAGCCTCAGGGCTTCCAGCTTCAGGCCCTGACTCCTGGGCAAGTGGTGTTCTGGTTTTGTGTTCTCCCAGCACCCCATGGCAGGTTGTTTGTGCCTTGGCTTCCTGCAGCTTTGTTAAAAACACTTCAAGGCCGTGCACTTCATGTCATACCTATAAAAATCCAGCTGGGTGGCAGTGCCAAATGCTGGTTCAGGGGCCTGGGTGGAAAGGGTGAGACAAAGCCTTGGTATACACTGCTGGATGAGGCTGTGTTTGTAGCCTGGGCCAAGCTTAGCCTTGCATCATATCTGCATCCAACACAGTTTTAATCACAAGTGTTTGCTCTGTTCTTGGTGAGAATCTTAGCTGATTTCATATGTGCGACCATCTGCACTCATTTAATGGGACATAATCCAAGGTTTTCTCCTGTTTGCAGAGGGGAAACACCCCTCACACTGTATTTATAGCACAGAAACCACACAGAATCAGCAGTGTAAGTGTACTCCCCTTCCTACTGCCCTTGATCCGTCAGGACTTGAGAGACAGACATTCAGGTCTGTGTCTGTCCTCCCCAACAAGTGAAGAATGAGAGAAAGTCCTGTGGAAAAACCTGAGCTTTAGATGCCTGGTGTGAGATATGTAGGACTTGGTTATTTGCATCATTCTCAGTGACTGATGGCAGAGCATGCAGCTAAAATACATAGTGCATAGAATCTTCTTTTGATGTGAGGGATGGAATAAAGGCTGTGAGTGAAAAACCAGCAGGGGTGACCTGTGCGATTTCACTCATTACCTCTTTCTTCATGGCCACATCGAGATCCTTCCTCCATGACACCATAATGCAACCTGATTTTTTTTCCCTTGCACACTCCAGCAGAAGAAACAAATATATATGTCAGCCTCATTCATTGCAGCCTTCACATTTCACCCAGCTTTGTTGCATCTGAGGGACTGTCAGCCTCCTTGCTGGTGCTCCTGCAGCTGGAGCCACTCCTCAGGTTTATGGGACAGAATCTTGGCTCCACAAATTCCAATGGCAAAAGCTGGTTTTCACTGAGTGCTGTAGTGTGTTCCCATTCTCCTCATGGTCCTGACTATCACAGTGCTATCAGTCACCCAGATTAGCAGAGGAAATCTTCAGCATTGCTGCATTGCAGAACCAATGATAACATAATGTAACAGCACTTTTATTTTTACAGCTACTCCAGCGCCAAGGTGCCATCTAACATAATGAAACACTTATACTGAGAAACAGAAGACCCCAAAAGACTAAGATTAAAATTTAAGTCTCCTCGACAGCTTTTGCATTTGGCACAGGTTATTCAGTCACAGCTTACATTGACTGAAATCCAATGGAAGAATGTCATCTGGGATGACCAGGGAAATGTGACCAAGGGCAAGGCACCAACAGTGGGAAACTGCTCTGCCCTGGCAGCTGCATTTCTGGGCACTTAGCATTTATTTATCTGGTGTCACCCCAGAGTTTCTCATTGCTAGGCCTTTCAGGAAAAGGTGTGGGTTGGTTTTTTGGGTTGGCTTTTTTTGATTCTTTGTTTGGTTTATTGTGTTTCTTTTTTCTTTTGGTAATACAGAATGATATTCAAATTGCCATAGGTCTGTCTACGCCCTTCTGCCTCGGCCTGTTTTCATTTCAACCTGTTGAATGGGCATAAACTGCAGGGTCTGATCCACAGCCTGTGTGTGTGTGTGTCAGTGGAAAATTTGCACAAAGGGTCTTGGAGCCTGACTGATGGAGAAAGGAAGCACAGATGGGGAAAAGAATTGAGGGTGTATGCAGATAGCCCCTTGTTCACATCCTAATTGCCCATGGTGTGCCAGGGATTTCAGTTTGCTGCACTTTTCATCGTCCTGAATTCAGACCAGCAACAAAGGTACCTCATTTCTACCACCCATACATAACCTTCTCTTGCCAAAATATTTCTTTAGGAGTATTATTTCTTGGCTTAGAAAAATCCTCCTTTTTGTCTTGTTTTGTTTTGAACAAGTGTTTCCCAAAAGTATTTCCCAACTGGATCATAAAAAAATAAAAAAAATTGCACTGAAAAGAATAATCAGTCCCTGCTGTTAAACTCTTATATTCTGAAAGCAGAGTTAATGAAATGAATATCATCTAATTAAAGAGATCTTCATAACTGAAGGATCAAACCTTCAGATGGAAGTCATCAAATTTTTTTAGCATGAAGCTCACAGCTCAGTCTGTGTCTTACTGATGAACCTGCATTCCCAAGAAGGACACTTAGGTCAGGAGATGACTTTTTTAATAAGAAACCCAAGCTTGACGCTTGAGAGAAACCACTGGGCTGTGGAAACTCTTTGTCCTTACCAGGACCCAGAGCAGGCTGAGGTTCCTGCCAAGCTCTTTGCCCGTCTCCCCCTCCCACCAATTGCAACATCTGATTGACAACAGGCTCAGTGAGAGCTCAGATCTGCCCCTGGCACTGCTGCTCTCACAGCCCCTGTTTTGTCACACGCAGCTCATGGAGGCACAGACAGCTGTGCCCCTGCGCCTCAGCCCCCTGACCACTCTGCCTGAAGCAGGCACCCTCCAAGCCAAATTGATGTCTGCACTCATGGAAATGGCACAAAATGAGGAATCCTTCATGGTCTTTTATAATTAGGGTGGAGAGTTTTCACTCTGGTGGTTGCCTCCATGCAAATGCATAGATTTTTTGAAATTATCGTTCCTGGATTAATTACAATTGTTGTTACTGCCAGGGGATAACGTTAAAGGGTGTTTCAGGTTGACCCACTGAATGTGAGGGAAAGGCATTTTCATGCTTCCAGCTTCACTGCTGAACCTGGGAAGAAAAGCCCGATAATGCTCAACCACAAAAATTTTCCTACAAAGTACCCTGTAGAAAGTCGATTCAATTAAAGCCAGTGCTTTGCAGGACTGTGCCAGGTTCTTCCCAATATAGTAGAAAAATCCTGTTTGAAATGATTAGAATTGCTAAAAACTAGCTGAACATCTTAAAATTTAAAAAAACTAAAAAAAAAAAACAAACCCCAAAACTGGGAAAAACCCCCAAACACTGGGAACTTAGAGAAACAGAAATTCTGCTTTGCAACCATCTTTAACTTCTATGTACACACAGCTCTATCTTAATATAAATAATAAATCTTACTGATTGAAGAAAAAAAAATGGCTGAGACACATTCAGTCCTCAGATCTCAGTAAAGTTTTGCTTGGAAATGGAAGTCCTGGAAGCATTCAATTTATACAACCTGAATAGGAATACTTCTAGAGCTTAGAATATGTAGTTCACTTGCATCTGGAGGGCTGTTTCACTTTTGAATTTAAGTTCTCATTTGCTCAAGTGGAAAAACACATCTTGATGTTCAAGTGGTCAGTCAAGTGCCTGGATAATTCTTGCAAGAATGAATTTGATTTCATATTTCATATTTATTTGTGGACTTACTTTAGCACAGGCACAATTCATGGCTGTTGCGCAGTTGAGAAGCATTTCTTGAAATAAAATATGAATGATTTGATCTAAACATTCTGAGCATTCTTAACAAAACCAGAAGTATCTCTTTTGGGTAAAGTGCCAAATCTGTGTTGGCTTTTTCTATTTTGCCAGCCTACAAAAGGGGAAAGGAAAAACTGCATGCTTATCACCAAAGCATTTAAGAAGCTTGCATTTATCTTTCATCAAATAATAATATTCTCTGAATATAAGTGCAGTCAATCAGAGTAAAAAGGGCTTGTACACAAAATGAGGAAAACATTAGCAATGTACGATATACAGGTAAAAAATTATTTTAATAACTCTGAATTAATATTTTCATTTCCTTAGGTAAAAAAAACCAATAAAAACTATAAAAACCACCACTCCACCTTGGCTGGCTGTTGGACCCCAACTCAGTTTCTCTCTCCTTCACTTCAGTGGGACTGGAGGAGGAAAGAAGATTAAAAAGCTCCCAAAGTCAAAACAGCTGCTTTCACCAGAGTCAAGTTGAAGCCTTAAAAATGAGTTGGCAACAAACATTCAGGAACAGGAAGCATGAAAGGTGAGAAAGAAAGGATGAGGCAAAATCCTAACAGTGAAATCCTGACTTCCCTGAAGGACACATAGGAATTCCCTGGTGGCACTGGGCTCCCTGATGTCACTGGCTGAAGTGGAGTTGTGTTTCTGTCATGTTGCTCAAGCAGCTGAAGTCCTGATGTCTGGGATCTCCAGCTCAGGGAGGACTTGGAGCTGCTGCAGCCAGGCCAGAGGAGGCTCCAGGATGAGCAGAGGGATGGATGGAGCAGCTCTGCTGGGAGGAAAGGCTGGCAGAGCTGCCATTGTTCACCTGGACAGGAGAAGCTTTGGGGTGACCTCAGTGGGGCCTTGCAGGGCCTGAAAGAGCTGCAGGAAAGATGGAGAGAGACAATTGCCAAGGGCTGCAGGGACAGGACACAGGGAATGGCTCCCAGTGCCAGAGGGCAGGGCTGGATGGGATACTGGGCAGGAATTGTTCCCTGGGAGGGTGGGCAGGCCCTGGCACAGGGTGCCCAGAGAAGCTGTGGCTGCCCCTGGATCCCTGGCAGTGCCCAAGGCCAGGCTGGACACTGGGGCTTGGAGCAGCCTGGGACAGTGAGAGGTCCATGGCAGGGGGCTAGAAAGAGAAGAGCTTTAAAGTTCCTTCCAGCCCAAACTGTTCTCTGATTCTACGAAGTTAGGCTCTGAAGATACAAGGAGAACTTTGCCGTGGCATTGTTCTGAAACTCTGCTGGGATCCTTTGTTTGGAAAAGTTACCTGGCACTTTTCTCATCTTTCCAAGAGCAGCAAGACAGATTTTCGGATCTGTAGGAGAGAGGTGGAGAGAGTGTTCCTGGGCACTTCAATGCCTGGGGCAATGCACACATCACAGTCATATTGTTTAGCACAGTTTTTAGGGATTTCAGGTGGGGGAAAATCCTCTAACACAGAGGACCATGGGGTTACGACTACAGCTTGTGTCATCTATACATTACCAGAGATTCACCTGTAAATTAGAGTTGTGCTCTTTTTTCACCTTCAGTGCTTTCCCTTTGACAGCTGAAAGGCTGAACTACTCATTCAACAACCAGTGAAATAATTTCCCATGCTTTCCAGCCTGTTTTTTACTTCAAGTTTTGGCTTTGTAGGGGAATTAGAAGGCTTAAACTTAATTTCTGTGCTTTATAGTGAAACAGCTGTCTCTGAAGTCATGGAAAGTTGTGCTCAGCATATCTCAATCTAACATTTAAGGAGGCCAACCCCTGCCAAACATATGCCCTGCAGGAAAGGATGCCAAAATTCCAGTTTTTCCTCTGTGAATATGCTGGAAACCAGCAGGGACTTCAGGGGTGGAAATCATCCCATGAGGGCTGGAGTTTGGGCGTGGGCCTCCGGCTGGAGTTACTTCAGGTGCCCACAGCTGATGGTCACAAGGAAGTGGAGGGGGAAGGTTCACCAGCTGAATGGATTGGTCTTGTGAATGTTCTTTGGGTCTTGGTGGGGGAGAAGAGCTGGGTTCGCTCTTTTTCTTGTTGTTAAGCTGGTCCATTGAATGGGTGACATTTTTCCTGGAGGGAAAAAAATTAAAGGGACGCAGTAAAAGCTTCTACTGACAGGTGACAAATCAACACTGACCATTTCCCTGCCTCTCTGGTCCGTGATTCACAGTTGCAGCCACCCCTAATAATAGTCAAATCAAATTCAAGGGATCCTTCCCTTGGTACTCACCATGATCAAAGGACTCTCTCCTTGCTCTCCCTTCCGTACCCGGCTGATAACTTGGATTTAAAGCCTATTCAATATTAGGGTTGTATCCTAAATATCTTCAGATGTTTGGACAGAGACAAATGTTGAAAGAATTGCCTAAAACCCCATATGGAGAAAATTGTTGTGTAGGAAACACATACGAGGTACTTAGGATCTAAACCAGAGGGGCAGTTTCTAAGATTTTTCCAAACAAGGGAAGTCCCACTGTACTGAAAAGGACCTTATTGTTTCCAGTTTGTTGAGTCTGTATGTACAAATATAATTAGAAAATCAGAGAGTATTTTGACTTAGGGCTGGGGTCATTTAGTGATTTCTAAATGAGGTGTTCACTATTGTAATGGAGTGGGAGAGATGGCTGTGTTAAATATCATCTCTTTTAGTTCTCAGCTCAATGGTTGAGTGAGAACTTGCTTTTCTCACCCCTCTGCTGATACTGAGAGGTAACAGCAGCAGTCACCCAAGAACAAGACAACTGGAAACCTAAATTCTGAGTAGGATAGTTGTTGACAAGACATGATATGGATGTAGCCCTGTGCCTGCAATAAGCTGTCTGCGTGAAAGCCTTTGATGTTGAATTTCTTGGGAAGTGTCAGTGCTCTTCCTCAAGTCTTTCAAAGTCAGCAAAATACCAAATAAAAAAAAAATAAAGGGGAGGAGGAATAGATGGCAAAAGCACACAGACGTTTGTAATATGATAACAGTTTGGCTAGATTTGCACTGAAGAAAGAGAAAAAAATCGAGGTTGATTAAAAGATATTATTTATCATTTGTGATGTTTCCAGTATTGGGAGTGGCTGGAAACATAAGTAAGTGTTTTCAAAGCTGTTTTGCCTTGTACTGTTGACGGTGCCTGCAAAGATTATGCATATATGAGTTTTCCTTTCTCTGTAGCTGCAGGACACTGGATCAGCACCATCCTGCAGGGATCCTGGGTGCTCAGGATCCTGAGATCTGCTCAGTCCTGCCACTCAGTCAGTGCCAGACGTAGCCATGAGCATCTTCCCCCTCATCCCCTTTTCAAAATCGTCACTTCTCAGGGGGGTGACTGGTTGAATTGCTCTTTTTCTTCACAGAAAAGGCCAAAAGCACACAAGGAATGGGATGGGAAGCACAATCCAGCACAGAAGGTGCCTTCTGAGCCAAATTAACTGCAGGGAGTTCAGGCGCAGCACATTCTTTCCAAAGAAGGACCTCTGCAAAATCCTTGACAAAATCCTCACCTCCCACTGGAGTATCAAGTGCTGCCCCTGCTCAGGGTGAGAAATTCCCTGGTCAGCCAGCACCAGCAGTGCTTGGGAGCCAGACCCAGCCAGCCCAGCTTCCCATTGTGTCCCCGAGGCTGCAGCCAAGAGCAGGGCCAGTCCAGCATGCTGGGGAGACCTCACCAAGCTCAGCTGAGGGTGTTCAGCTGGGCTAGCTGGCTGCTGGTGGGCTGCAGAGAGGGGGCTGCAGGGAGCAGGGTAGCTGCTGGACACTGCAGCCCCACTAACACTGCACAGAGCATGTTCACACCTCTGCTGCCCCAAACACACAAATCCCCTCTGTCCCTGCTGGCTGACAGGCACCTGAGGGCTGTTCATCCCCTCTGTTTCTCTGGCAGCAGCTGGCTGGTGGGCACAGGTTTTGGTACAGCTGTTCTGAGGGTGGGCAAACAAGAGCCTGGTGGTCCATCCCCATCCACAGTTTGGCTGTTTCTCCTTTGAGCCATCCTGAGGGGGTGACAGCCAGCCTGTGCCACCCCTCTGGAGACTGGGGTGAGGTCAGCACGGCCCCAGCAGTTCTCCATAATTCTCGTGCCTCAGTTTCCCTGGTGCAATGTGAGAGCACTGGCTCTTCTTTAGGAAAAGCGAGAAAAAGGTTTTAAAAATCTCATTTTGGATGCTGTGTGTTGCTGGAGGTGGAAGGCTGTTTAATAACATGTGGCAGAGAAGAAGTTTCACAACAAAATCAAGGAAAGGGAGGGGAGCGGGGCAGTTTCTGTGTATCAGCAGTTTGGATCTGTTTTGATATTAATAATCTGGAACCACTCTTCCTTATTATTATTACTGGAATTATTTATTGCTATCTGATTAAATCAATGAAGAGCCTGCTGGCTCCTGATTTGGAGCAGGTGTTCCACGTCCTCCCCCTTGGCAGGCAGTACCTGTGTTTCACTCCAGGCACCACGGCAGCCTCTTGGACAGTGGGGTAATTAAGGGCTGCAGGGATTCACTCTGCTCCCCTGCAGGTGCACAGGCTGATGTGTTATCCCTGACCAGATATATCCACTGCCTGTGGATGCAGGAAGGGCACTGCAGGGGCAGTGGTACCACTGTGGGGAAAATCTGCTCCTTAACCACTCCTGAAAGGGATGTTTACCCTCATAGTTCTTTGCCTCAGACTTGGCTGGTTTTTTCCTAGCCATAAATGATGCCTCCTATCCCATCTCATCAATCTCCCAGCACCTTCCTGGGACCAGCCTGGCACAGCTTAGTGCCCATGTTGGGAAGCCCCTGAGGCATTGCTTCTGCTTTCTTAGGCTTTTAATCCACAACAAATTAAATTTGGATTAATGAAACACAGAAAAAGGAGGCAACACCGCCTCATCAACCCCCACCACACCCCAAAAAAACGTGAAGGCACCTGTGAGGATATTCCACAAAGCAGTGGCACTCACTCATCCTGCCAGGGAGCCGAAGGGAATATCCCATCACTTCCTGCTGGCTTTGGCAGTGATGGCACAGCCAGCAGGTGTTCAGACCTGCTCAGCAGCAGCACGGAGATCCCACAAGTCTGGTGAGCTGGCCAGAGATGTCTCCCAGGCCCAGAAGGTATTTCCAAGGAGTGCTTTGTTAAGACTTTGGGTTAAGACTCTGTGCAGCACAGAAAATGGGTTTCACTGCTGTCGCAGTGTGTCTCTGTGTGTGTCTCTGTGTCTGCATGTAAAATTGCGGAGGATTGAAGAAAGAAAAAAAATGGTAGGAAATTATTATCAAGGCTGCAGATATGGGTGAGCAACAAGTGAAGCTGAGCAGAGCACAGGCTAGGGCAGGTCTAGTTACCGGCAAGGGGAAGAAGAAGTCTACAGCTCCTTCATCCCAATTAGCTGCACCTTATGGATGGAGAAGGTTTCACTGAGGACATATTTTGCAGAACAGGTAGAGCAGAACTGGCCTGGGGAAATCAGTCTGTCAAATACCTCCAGTATTTCCAGAGATCTGCAGATGCTGCTCTCAGCTTTTCCCATTGCACTCAGCCTTGTCCCCCTCCCCAAGACAGACATGCAATTTGAGCCCCTGCAGCATTTGCAAGTCTTTGTTTATGTTCTCCAAGCTTTAAGCACTTGCAATTTTGTGGCCTGCCCCACACACCCTAAAAAACTTGTCTTTAGCAGTTATCTCTGGATTTGAAACTCCTGTAAAAACAAAAACAACTGGTTTTGGCTGCTCTGCCAAACAGTCTCTCCATAAAAAGGAGGCTGATTTTTCTCTCTGGGTATAGTGAAAGGTTACAACAATATTTAGTTTGAACTTTCCTGAGAGCAGGCGTTTATTCTCGCTTACTCTCTCAGCGTGTGCGTGTGTACATGGAAAGTACCTTGAGAGTGAGTCAGCATTACTCAAAGTGAATCACTAGTCCCTGCTTCTCTGGGACGTCCATTCAGTGTTGCATGCGAGATTTCTCTGCCTTCCAAGCCAGGATGGGATTACTTGTGCTGCTGCAGACATGAAGGCACTGGTTTAGAAACCAAACAAGGGACTATCTCACACCCACTGGTATCCTGGGGCCAGCCTTGATGGTGGACCACTACTCCAGCACTAAATGAGAAACACAAACATTGCTTTAATCTCCTCTCCAAAACAAGAGGACTGCCCCCATCTGCTCTTGCCTACAGCATCACAGGAATGTTTGTTGCCTTGTGGAGCAGCAGCTTCTCTGGAGAGCAGCAGCAGAAGTGTCAGAGCTCTGACCTCTACCCCTGCCTTTAAGTTAGGCACTCCAGTTTCCAGGGCTTCTAAACTGAATTTGGAGGGCACTAAGAGGCAGAGAGGAAAGAGAAAGTTCTGCTCAGCAAGGGCTGTGGAGAACCAGGTTTATCACTTAGCTGCTATTTACTTCAGATTAAATTCTTGGGGCACATCCTGGTGTGCACGGATAAATTTCTGATCCTCTAGATAAATTGTTCTTGTCAGGAATTATTTCAAAGTATGTCTCTTCTCTGTGAGCCACTTTACCCAGTTCATCCCATGGGCACAGGGGCTGTAAGCCCTTATTTTTAACAACTGCCCATAACAATATGAGGAGGCATTTTTATTCCCATTTCAAGAAACCACAGCCTTTCATTTCCATCAGATACCAACTCCCACAGCGAGCCCTTGGTGAGGATCTCTGTCTTCTTTTCATTAGTCTCCTCCCTCTCCAAGGAGTGGTGACACTGTTCCATCCCCTGTTTGCAGCCGCAGCATCTCTCCCACAGCTGTGGCAGACTCCCAAAAACAGCTAGGGTGTCTCTGCTGCATGGGTGACACCTCAGTTGTCCCCAGAGGGAGGTCACATGTGGTACTTCAACCATGTGGAAGGAAGGAGACCATGTCTTGCCTCACCCACAGGGCTCCTGGGCCTCCCAGGACCTGACCCAGGTGGAGATGTCTCCTTGGAGTTACTTCTCTGTCCCCGAGATAAAGTGCATTTCCTGCATGTGTCCAAGGAGATAACTGGTGTTGCAATCATCCTCCTCTGGCCTCAGAGCAAGTCTGTGATGGTAGGGCTGACCTTGGGGTGAAGCTGCCTTGTACCTCTCACTGTTTTCCCTAAACCAGAAGTGTGAAGAAACCCTTGGTTTACTTTATCAGCCAGAAGTGACCCCATTTCATGGAGAACAGGTGAAAAGTGTGAGGTTTTGTGTGCTTTCAGTTTCTACAAACAGCTCCACATTCAGTATGAAGGCAGGAGAACAAATCTGTGTTCAACCTGTGCCCAAGGGAAAGTATGAAAGTGGGGCTGCTGCTCTGGCACACCAGGTCTGGTGCCAGGACAGAGGCCATGGGCTGCTTCCTCCAGCTCAGGTCGGCCTTGGTGGCCCCACTGCACTGCCCTCTGCTCCAAGATGGATGGGACAGATGGCAGTTCTGGTCATGGGCAGTACCTCCCCCTGAACATCTACTTAAATCAAGTTTGTTGAGTCAACCCTGAGGTCTCAAAAGGTGGGTGCAGCTGAGGCTGGATGAGATGGATGGTGGGAGGGACTGTCCTCAACAGCTAGGCTGTTTCTTTTTTGTTTGTTTTTGGTTGTTTCCTTTCTTGTTGCCCCCAACAAGAGAGCTTTGGGCTCACTCAAAGGGCTGGAGTGGTTCCCTGTGTCTTGTGCCAGGGAGGGATAGGCACCCAGGGAATTTGTGGAGCTCAGTGCAGCCAGCAAGGAGAGGGCAAGGAAAAGCCTAGCTGGGGAGTGGCTTGGGAAAAAAAAAAAAAAAAAGAGAGAGAGAGAGGCAAGTAAATAGTTAAATCAGGGTTTAGAATGCTGGCATTTACAAATGACTTGGCATTGCATCTGCTGCTGGATGCGGTAACTGACACAGAGTTTCCAGCAGCCTCACGTGTCCCAAGGAGAGTGGTGAATATGCCCAAGATGCCTGTTGCTTTAGTCACTTCACTTCCGGAGAAAAGACAACATCCTTTAAAAAGAATTTTTGGTTTGTTTTTTTCTTTCTTTCTTTTTCAACTTTCTTTTTAAACAAACTGATTTTGACAGGGCTGCACCTACTGGAGCAGTGCTGGGACAGCACATCTGTGCTGTGTAGAGAAAGACAAGAGAGGGATTTGAGCTTGTAGCCTTTAACTTTTGGAAATTCAGCATTCAGGTGAGTTGTTGAAAAATTTACATTTCTGAGTTTGGGTATGGGGTGGTATCAGGCACTGTTTTCAGTCATGTTTTGCTGAAAAAATAAAAAAAAAAAATAAAAAAAAAAAAGAGAAAAGCCTGCTTTGTGCTTCTGAAAGCAACTGCAGCTCCATCACCATCACAGGATCATCCTGGACACTGTGTTTTCGTGTAATAAAATGGCATGAAATTGCTTCCTCCACACACACACTGATTGCAAAATTCCTTGGATGCAAAGGCAGCTACAAACTTAACAGTCCAGAAACTTTGTCAGCTGAGGCTGTGAGAGCAGGGAAAGGGAGAAATCCAGATGACCCTTTAAAGGTGAAGACTGCATGGGAGGAGGCACTGAGAAAGTCTGTGCTTGGTCCACCTGGAAATAGGTTTAATTTAATTAAAGCACAAGCCTAAAAGTAACCTGAAAGCCAGGTACTTACACCACTTACACCTCATTTGGAATCAGGTTTGTGAAGGCTGAGAAGCAAAGAGAAAGTCAAACCAACCACAGAACCCCATTTTTGTGGCACTAGATCCCACGTGGTCATTGACTGATGTCCAGGTTTAAACCTTCTGAGGAGGTGGGTGCAGAATTTAGACAAGAATAGGTTCTCCACTGAAGGATGCAGCTCTTTTCACCTGTGCAGTTCTCCCAAAAAGTTAACTTACTGCTTTCTTGTCAACATTTTTAATGGCATGCCATTAGACAAATTAAGAATTCTTTCAATTTTTAGCCAATACTAGTAGCTAAGCTGTTTTATTTATTATTATCTTACAAATTTCCTTCAAATTTTCTTTCCTTCCAGTAGGTATAAAACAAGAGAGATGCTTGACTGTTGGGGAAGATGAAATAGGAAAACCTTATAGATATGATTGTCTTGCAAGGGATGCTGGAAATATGGAAAGTATAAATGAAATTGAGATGAAGACAAGGTTTGAGTTAAAGAGTAACTAAGAAACAATGGTATAGCTGGCTGAAGGTAATCCTCCTTCTTGATAGAACAATACCCTCTGCCTAGGCAGGTCTAAAGGTCAGAACAAACCATACCTGCCTGGTAGGAGATTCCCAAAAGCAGTTTTTTTAAGGTTTAAAATATAAACCCAAATGGTAATGTAATGATTCTTATAGGTCGCAAGCAATTATTGTAGAGTTTGTAGCTTGTTTCAGATTGGTTAAAGAAAATTAGAATATTCAACAGAGAAGATGATTTATTGTACTGTAAACGGCAAATCGCTCTCTTTTTACTCTCTCCTTTTGCCTCTTTCTCTCTCTTTCTCTGGCCTGCTTTGAGCTGCGTCTTGCAGCCCAGCAAGCCTCTCACACCCATGCTCTTTCAGAATAAACTCCCATGCTCTAAACCCATCTTTAGAGATCTCTCGCTTCTATTTTACCCCTATAACCAAATTCCACAGACTTAAATCCTACACTTGACCACTGATATTTTTGTTATAAAATGTTATCAAATGTGGCTGACAGCTCCCAAAGCTAAACTTTCCTGAGGTCACCTTCACAAGGTCATGAGATGATGCACAAATCTTATGTTTTCCAATGCTTCCACAACCAATTTTTAAATGAGTGAAAGCAACAAAATTCACACTGTGTCTTCCTAGGAGATATTCTACAGCGATATGTCTTCATGGTGCTTTTTTCAGCTGCTGTGAAGCTGTATTAATGACATTGCAAATGTGTCTCAAGGTTGTGACTGGGAACCTGAAAGCTGATGACAACTTTGTGTTGCTTTGCTTGGCTTGTTTCTTTCTCTGGAGAGATGTTCCAGCATCTCTCCAGAAGATTAATTCTACAGTATTTGCAGTTATGTTCAGAATGTACAGCATTATTGATATAAGAACCATCTTACAAAAGTTTTTTCTTTTTCCATTGGACAAAACTATTCAAAGCATTTTAGGTTTTTTCAAGATCATTGTTATTTTTCTTCCCTCTCTCCTATCTTTTTTATTTGAAGACAGATAAAAGAAAGAAAAAGGTTGCATTTATTTTCTTTACATTTCTGACCAAAAAGAATCAACAAATGTTATTGAAATGCTTCTGATTTTAAAAGCCCTGTATACAGGACAAGGAATTTTATTGGAAAATTTTTTGTACACCCACATTTCCAGCAAGCCTGTTCAGAGAGGTACAGCAGAGTATTGCAGCTGTCCAGCCAAAAAAGTTCAAACACAACTGCAAAATGCATGTACCGTTAAGGTATGGGCAAGGCACAGATTTACATAGCAACACAGCCAGATCATCTGTTTGGCTTTGCATTTATTTATTTAACTTTTTCCCCTAGCAGCTTTCAATATTTGGTTTGCTTTCTCGGCTGCTGCCAAGCACTGAGCTGACAATTTCATGGAACCACCAGTTGCTGCCCCCAGCCCTCACTGTGATTCTTCACTGCTTTTCCTACTCCTGCCTTGAGGAGCTCTGTGTCTCCCAGAAAACTTTACCTGCTTGCTCACCTCCTGTTTTCCAGGTGAGTTATGGATGTGTGGAATAGCACAGGTGCAAGGGAGGGGGGGGGACACCTCTGCAGGAACTGACCATAATCTCAGATCTTCTGCTTCCTTTTTATGAAATTTCCCTACCTGTCAAGTCTATCCCAGCTGTGCCACGGTTGCTTAGAGGCCTCAGGTGAAGGGATTTGTCAGGACTTGTAAGAAATCCAACAGATGATATCATGTGAAAGACCCTTATGCAAATGTTTGTTCATCCCTTCAAAGACCTGTAATGGGCTTTTCTTTACAGAAGTCATGCTAACATTTCTCAGTTAGATTTTATTTATCCAGGTGCCCTCTGGTTCTGTGCTTTAATGCAGTCTCTGTGGTTTGGTAATGTTAGGCTAACAGGCCTGTAGGTTCCTGCAATCTTAAAAATAAATTAAAAAACATTTAAATGTCAACCTTTAGTCCTCCAGTATGCCAAAGGTATTTGAAGTGAGAGGTTATATATGGTGGTCATAATTCAGCTGTTCATCCTTTGTATTTCTTGGTGAATGCCCACTGCCTGTTAATTTCATCAACCCATACTGTAAATTCTTTCACAGCAGCTTTAGTCTTGGAGAGATGCTCTGGTGAGTGCCCCTTTTACTCCTTTTTTCTTCCCCAGAAAAACAGAGTTTTCTTGAGGGCAAACCCCCAGTTTTCAGCAGTCCATGATGGTGCAGAGGAATCATTTACCCTCCACAGTCTCTCATGAGCTCAGCTCTCCTCCCACACCTTGCCTGTCAGTCAGACCCTGACTACTGAGCTTTCTGCTCCTCATCATGCAGAAAGAGGACATAATAAATCCCTCAAGACCTTTTGGTGATTTGTTCTCTTTTCTGCCTGCGTCTCTGCCTTTTGTGCCACAGTTAATTTCCCCTTTACATTCTTTTCCTAGAAACAGTTTCAGCTTTTTGAATTCTTAGTTTTTCTCTTTAATCACATTTACTTCCCCACTCTCCTCATTCTTTCAGAGGACTTTAGATACAGCTAAATAAACTGATAAATGTGACAGTGATGGTGAAAGGGACTGGGACAAGTTTAGTCAAATAAGAGGAGGCTTGAAGGCAAAACATAAATGCCTGCTTATGGTTTGTTGGTTTTTTGTTAGTTTTTTTTTTTTTTTGTTCTCCCTATGCAAAAATAAGCAAACAGAATGTCCTGGTTTAGGGCAAATATTTAGGAGGAAACCTCTGGGGGGGTCTCCCCTAGGAAGAGTCGATTCCAATCACCCCTCCCCCTACAGATCTGGAAAGAATTTCCTTAGAGAAAAGTGGAAAAAACTATTTATTTAACAAATAGAATATTCACAAGCATAGGAAAAATTTGGATAATATGAAAACAATGAAACCTCTCCTTTCTCTGAAGAGATGGTAAATTCAGAGTCCGTCTGAGTCCGGTTCAGTTCTCCAGTGGGGGGACCGATTGCCGGGCCCGGCTGTAGAAGTCGGCGAGGCAGAGGGGGCCCCCGGGGGATTCCCTGGTATCTTGGGCCCACGCGATGCCAGCCAGTCCCAGGAGGAGGAAAAAGGAAAAAATACCCAGCAAAAGAAACAAAGTCTCTCCCTGCAAAAAAGCTGAGAAAAATCCAAGGAAACCCTCCGCTGGATGCCGTTCCCACACACCCCGAGAAGAAAAAAAAAACCCACAGTTCCGCTGGAATGTAGCCTCTCTGCTCTCTCAAGACCTTTCTAAGTTATAAGATGTGACTCCTGCAGACAAATAGCGAGTGGTTTTTTTTTTTTCCCTCCACTTTCACTCTCTCTGTCTCCCTGGGCCTAACTTAAAGCTGTAGAACTTAATGTCCAGCATAAGCAAGAGGACGATTGGGGATACAGGTCATATGGCCAACCCAGGACACAGAAACAACAAATAAAATACAACTTAAAAAATCATGTGTTTTTTTCAGCACGAGATGTTTACAAATACAATGTCCTTATTTCAGTCAGTGCATTTTTGTGCTTCAGCAAACAGGTCTGGGCTAAGGAGAGAAGGCCCTCCAGCCAAAGTGATGCTGATAGGCTTGAGTTCTGATTTGCTTTATGAATATCTTGGTTTATGATTGTAATTCAGTACTTTCCTTTTCTTCCATTCCCCCACTTTGCCAAAGTTTAGCTCTGTAGGGTGGGAGCAGGGTGGCCTGCCCAGGTGCTGCTGCTCTGTGTCACTGATGGTCCCTGCAGAACTGACAGAAATGTTTCACTTTATCATAATATTGCCTGAATCCCTTCAAACCAAGGCTGCTGCTGTAAGAGGTGAAGGTGTTTGTTTATCCCTCCCTACTCCTTGTCTCAGGTCTGCATCATTTGCCAGGGTCCCTTTTCTTTATTAGAGGGAAATCCTCTAAATCAAATAATAGCCCAAAGAGCTTACTTGACTTTGGAGATGTGTTTATGATGGAAATGGGAGTGGTGTGAGAGGTACAAAAGCATTTCTGTTTGGGCAAAACAGTCATAAAGATGAAATACTAGTAGCCAAAAATTATTGGGCACCTAATTTCTGCATATTCTTACACTGCCAAAAATACCTTTTTACTTTAGCTGTCTCCACTGTGCTGATACACTTCAGATTTCCTTCACTCCCACAATGTCCTGTCTTTTTTAGATGGAAAAATAAAAAGCATTTAATACAAAAGTAATTTTTATCACAAAGCAATTTCTCAAAGTAAAAGCTCATTTTTCTCATTTTTTTTTTCTTTTACCAGGAAGGGGTTTTGCACCTTTTCTCTCCTCCAAACTTTTAAAACTAAAGTTTTGAAGTCAACACATATGTCTGAGGAAAACCTAAAATAAGTCTCTGACCTTTTCATTCCTTTCCCCCCCACCTGCTCCCCTATTTAACTTAATTTTCCAGTCCAGAAGGAGACAGGAGTGTGAGTTACAGAGGAGCACAACAAATTGATTTTTGTCCCTGAAAATGAAGGCCACTAAATTCCTAAAGTCCTCACCTGGAGGGTATTTGTGGAATCTGCAGGGAAAATAACTTTTCAATTCCTGATCAGTACTTTAAGCAAATATTCTTTCTGATTCTTTCTTGTGTAGGAATAACTCAACTTGAAATGCACACAGTCTTGTTTCAGTCCTTCAGCTTTGGCTTCTTCATGCTGAATTATCACCAGCTGTTCCACATGAGCACCGTGTGTACTGAGGACGCTGAAGGACAAGAAGATGGAGTGCTGGACAAGCACTGTTGTGTGCCACCAGCTTCACCCTAGCACTGCTGTTTAAACAACCCAGAGGGCTGGACCAGCCTTGGTGAAGTGCAGCACTGAGCAGGAAGGGCTGGCTTGCTGCCCAGATCACGACAATACAGATTGAATCACTCTCACATTCCGCCCTGGCCTGGCTTTGCGCATGCAAAACCACCCAAAACGGAGGCTCAGCCCCATGCTAGGAGAGAGGCTGAGGATGAGCAAGGCTCCTGACATCCCCTGCCATGTGCTGTGGCTGGGACAGTTCTGGAGCTCTTTGCTGGCTACCAAGCACTGGCCCAGGAGTGAATTCTAGCCTCGTTGCCTTTGGCTGATGTGGGTGTGTTTTCTGCAGGAACAGCCCCTATTGGTTATGCGATGGGTGCCAGTTCCATGGGCCTGCATTTTCTCCCCAAATCTGTCAAGAGTCCCTGATTCCATGGGACCAGGTTGTCTCCTAACGGCTTCCAGGAATCTCTGGTTCCACAGGACCAATTTCTTCTCTGAGGCTTTCATGAATCCCTGATTTCATGGGCTCATATTTTCTCCCCAAGTCTTCCAGGAATCCCTGGTTCCATGGGCCCAAATTTTTTCTTTAAAGCTTGCTGAAATCCCTGGTTTTATGGGTCCACATTTTCTCCCCAAGGCTTCCAGAAATCCCTTTCCACCAAATATTTTTTGGTCAGCAAACTGTTTGGATAGCAATAACACTTTTGCACCACTTTCCCACAATCTGCCTTGGGAGGCTCTGAATCTGTTAGGACTGTCAGGTACAAATGCACTATGAAAAGCCAGGATGGTGTCTTTATCATGTTTATTGGTCATTTTGAAGGGTCAAGCCAACATATTACCATGTTTTTGTGCTGGATAAGGAAAAATAAATGCTATATTCAGAGAGCTTTTCTCATGTTGCCAATAATTTGCAGGAAAACCTGTTTGTAGGACACCCAACTTCTGCACAGTTATTCCCTTTCAAGAAATAGGAGGTTTCAGTAATCACTAATGTTTTAGATTATGAAATCTTTGTATTATCTTCCTTCCCCCATTTGATTCTTTACAATGAAATGCAACTTTTTTGTTTTCTCCTTCCACTATGAAAGGCCAAAGTCCAAACCTCTTAGTGCCTTGGCAGCTACACTGCTGCACAGCATGAACAAAATGAAATTTAACAAACAATGATATAAAAGGTTTTGTTGAGAGGTGATGGTAGGGAAAACATATATGCAAGATCAGGAAGCATTGACCTTGAATGAGGCTGAAAATGAGTAGTTAATTGCAGGTAGAGGTTTTATAAGATTGGAAGTGTCACACTGTCCTCTGATAAATCCTAAAGAAGTGATCAAGTTTCAGAACCCTACCTTTACAAGAAATATGTGCTGTGAAACACATACAGATCAGCACCTCCATTGTGTGCAGCTGCCTTCTCCATCCAAAATGTGAGTGCACTTCAGATCCTGTTGCCCTGTTTAGGTTTTAATTTATGGTGTCTTCTATAAAACTGATGATAGCAAAAAGAGCCTGTGCCTGTGAAGCATTAAAATAAAATAAAATAAAATAAAATAAATAAAATATTATTCAGAAGCTCAGTTTTTATGTTAGAGAGCTATTAATGAATAGCTTATTTGGTACCTTCCTTAACTAAAAGAAGTACCTGAGGGTGACCTATGATGCCTGAACAATCTTTGTGAACAATTATTTTTATCTGCACTTGACTTGATGGAATTTGGGCTCTTCTCATGATGGGAAGAAGATTCAGTTTCAACACCTTCACTTCTCCAACCCCAATAACCTTTATAATTTTCTGTGAGCTGCCATTTACTTTTCAAGTAAGTTGGATCTTCTTTATGATCAAAGTCTTGGGCATTTTTTAAATACGCAATTGCAAAGTTATCTGACAATGAAAATCTGCAATACATTAGGGCCTGTGGAAACATAGATTAGAAACCGTCCCTCCCTTGGAGATATGACACTTCTCTCTGCAAGGACAGACTTGGAGGGAAGGTGAAGTCCCAAGGGGCTGGCAGGTGGGATCCATGTGTGTGTGTGGACATGGACACACTTCGATGCTCTGCTCCTGAGGAAGAGAGTACCAAAAAGCCTGCATGAACCTGGCTCATTCACAAGATTTTGTTGTTACAGAACTTCAGGGGTAAGTAAAGCCGCTGAATGTGAACTTGCCTTAGCTGGTTTTTCAAAGCAACATAACACTTTCTCATAAATACAGCGCTGTAAATCCTTCCCTTGAAAAGGGTTCCCATATCCACATTTCAGTCCCAAGGGTGATGTTTGCTATGATGTAAAGCTTTTTCTCCTCTGTGAGGTTCCCCACATGTCCCATCTGTGATCCTGCTTGCTCACAGAGGATGCTTGTGGCATTGTGAAAAGAAACTTTTCCCTGGGAATCACCCCTGCTAACAGCAATGGCTGTTCTGTGTTTGAACCTTCCTATCCTCCCAAGATGTGTTTGCCAAAGAGGAGATTTTATATGTGTGGAGGGAGAGCTGGAGTTGTAACTTCCTGGCACTCAGATTTGCTGGCAGTTCTAAGAAAAAACATCCATGTGCTTTCACGTTGTGAAAGTGGTGTGGAAAGGCTTTGCAATCAATTTGTGTGGACAGACAAAAAGGTGGCTAAAAGCAACAACCCCAGATGATCAGAAATGCTCAGTGGATAAAGGAATCATGACCTGGTTTGTTTTTTTTTCTGTGCTTGAGGGATTCTTTTTATTTTTTTTTTAATTGTTGTTTGGTGGTTTGTTTTTCCATCTTGAAGGAACTGGATGGGTTTATGCTTCTGGCAAAGAGAAAAAAGGTACCATAGGGTTCAAATCATTTCGTGTACTTGGAAAAGAGTTTGTTCTCTCAGAGGTAGGAAAAGATATGAAGTGTAAGCAAATCTCTGCCTCTATTTATGTATTTTAAAAACTAGCGCCAACTCTGATTAGAGTCTGAATGAAACAGAATCCTTCTCAGGACTTTTTTTTTTATTATTTTTTCTGCTGAGAATGAAATTGGAAAGTTAAGTGATTTGTTTCTAGATAATTAGAGCAAAGTAATCAGAGTTACAGTGGCCGTGGGAGCCTGAAGGGAAGATCAAAGTGTTTAGGATGTTACAGAAAGGCCCATCAAGATGGTCTTTGCACTGGAGAACTTGCAAAGATGGGCACAATTCCTTCAGGAAGGATGAAACTTTTACTCTCTGACTCATCATTTCTTGTCAGAAATGGCAATCTCTCTGCTAGGTGGAGAAACGAGGAGGAAGCTGTGCTTGATCTAAGGACTGGTGGGAGATGATGAGGGGAAAAGAGCCACCACAAAGACATTGCTCTTCATGTTAAAATGAGAGACAGAAAGCTCCAAGTGCCATGTGTGACATTCCCACAGACAGGAGTTGTTTTTCCATATCGCTGCTCTGATCCTGTTGGTGTTGCTTATGGCATTGTGCCATTTCCCTTCAAATATTTTCATAAGCAGCATATTTAAAAATGCCATTCTTTGAGTTATTTGTCTCTCTGCCTGGGTTAAATAATTGACTTTTTGCCATAAGCAAGCTGTGAATGCATGTTTAATAAATGCTCATTGTACAAGGGATTATCCGCAACAATTTTACAGGAATCTTCCACACTTCTTGAGGGTTTCAGATATATTTTACAATATATGTATGGGCATCATTAATTTCACATGACTTCAAATTTTGCTGTCTGCAAATTTTTGGGCTATTTTCCTTTTGGTGACATTCTCCCACTAAGACTTTGCAGTACAACCATCTCAGCCTAAGCAAGGCCTTTGGAATAGGATCTTCCAAATGAGTTGTCCAAGGATTGTCTGTGGGATATTTAATGTTGGTAGATGTGATTTGCACATGCTTTGCCTGTCTCATTCAGAAAGGGGAGAAGAAAGAAGAAAATTTCCACGTAGATGGAGGCTGTAACATCACTCTATAGTATGATGTCTTTCCCTTGCTTTTTACATTCAAGCATCTTTTCTTCTGAATAACAAAAGAAGGACAAAAACTGACATGCTTTCATGAGAAAAATGGTTTAAAATAATCTCTTCTACTCTTATTCCAGAGATCTTTCTGATAAGAGAACAATGAGATAAAAACAAATTTAAACTGAAGTGGACACATGCAATGTAAAATGAGATCTTCATTTTGTAGTCACCCTGTAGGCAATAAGAGAATTATAATAATGGGTTGTTTGCCTTACCTCTGCCATTGCTAGGGACATGTGTGATCTTTCTTACTTCATTTGCTGGCCTTGCTTGGAAATCCAACAGTTGTTATTTCACAGACCTGCCTGAGGTACCCAATGTGCTGTGAAGATAATTAAGGTGTTGGAGCAGTCCCTTATTCTGTCCAAGCTTCAGCCTGGGCCAGTTTGTGTGACAATTCAGGTGTGACAATTCAGGTGAGAAATAGGTTAAAGTAGCTAAAGGCAAAGACCCACAGCAATGCCACCCTTTTGCACTTAAAAAACAGATCAAAGTTTCTGCCATTAAAGAACTTTCAGAGATGTTTTTCACTGCTGTGCTTTTCTTGCAAACAATACCTGTGAGTAACATAACCCAAGGTACCTGAATCTTATTTACAGCAAGGACTTGCCCTTCCCCAAAGCATTGCTGATATTGTTAAACCTGCCAGCCCCCTCGAGGTGTGAACAAAACAATGCTGGGGTAAAAAACATGGGTATGTGTAGTTAACCCTAATTTAAGGGGAAAAGTGCTCCTGTGTCTGTGAAGACTACTGTTTTAAAATTTATATTTATCCAAGGAATTTCTTCTGATATGAGTCTTTAAGCAAAATGTGCCTTCCAGTGTTCCCAGCCTCACTGATAAAATTATGGGGGGCAGAATTTTAAATTTAGATCCTACATGTGGGGCACACATAAGAATTCCCTTTTTGAGTTTCCTTTGTGTTGAAGAGGTTTTCACAGTGTTAGGAGGGTTTCATGCCAGAGCAAATCCATGCCCATCACGATCCCACAGCATCCAGTGTTTGTTTCCTTTTTTCCCCTGCAGGATGTTTTTCCTACCAGTGTACCTGACCTTGCTCAGAGGTGAGCAGAAGGAATCCAAGGTGGAAATGGGGGGATCCCTTCTCTGGGACACCACTGGGAGAGTTGCAGAAGCTTTAAAAGAATCTGCAGAGCACGATGAGCCTTTCTCTGCAAAAAGGGCAAGTAAGGAACAATAAAGAGCTTCAATCTGTACAAGTGATCCAAGAGCAGAATGCCAAGGGCTGTGATCTCCTACCATACATGTCCTCAGATGCCTCTGAGCATCTCCTAGCATGTATTTTTGCACAGGAATGAACACAGTAAGCCATTTGAAGGAAACTTGAGGGGTATCATTTGGATTATTTTCCTACACAAATGAAGCAAGTACAGGACAGTTGCTTGATTTTGGTTTTAACCCAGCTATGAAGAAAATGTGTGCTATAAAAATCGTGTTGTAGCTCTTATATTTAGCCCTAATTGTGGCTCCATATATATAGAAACATTATGAAACCACAGCACGTATTCCAAGTAATGTAAATGGTGAATTACAGGCTCCTGCTCCATGAGCTTTGAAGATTTTCTAGTTTGTGTACAGATCTTCCACTTCCTGTTGAAAACGCCAAAAAGAGATGTCTGTGAAGTCAGATCAATCCTTCTGTATTTTAATTAGAAATCACCATTTGGGGTTTCAGTTGTTTGCATCTGTGGAATAATTTATGGCAACAGCAGATCTGTGCTGCAGCCCTGCCTGCTCACATTGTGGTCACAGTTAATGATTTCCGTGCTCTCTGAAAGATTTTTGGGGTAAGGGTGTTTGAAGCTCGCTCTCTCTCTCAAAAAAAAAATAAAAAAGGGCTAAATTAATCAGGATTGAGTGTTTTGAGTGTTTTACACAAACTTGTTAAAAGGCAGATCACTCAGAAACATGGAAGTGATATAGGGAGCTCAGTGTAGTCACTCTGGTGATGCCCCTGCTCGTACAAAACTGCCATCAAGACCCAAAGGCTTTTCTAAGATTGTATTTTTTGAAGTATGTTGAAATAAAAGCTCCCTTGAAATAAAGACTAATCTAAAAATGTTGCAAATAGCCTCAGCCTAGCCCAGAAGCAAAGCAGACTTGAGGCAGAGCTGAATATTTCATTAATATAGACCCATGCCTCCTCTGGTTTGCAGGAACACACTACAGACCTATGGAATCATTTTCTCCCTTTCCTAGAAGTTTAAAACTGCATGCAGGATTTGTGACAAGATCCCCTGAGTGGTTAGTTAGTGTTTTTGCATTCTAAAAATACAGTGGCATTTTTTTTTCCATTTCTTTGGTAAAGTTCCTGGCCATGTTATGCTCTTGGTGGTGTTCACTTTCTCTCCCTTTCTGCTTCAAGTTTGGAACTCCGAGGCTTTCTTTTGGGTTTTATCAAATTACACACTGAAGAAAGATGTGCATTTCAGAAACAGATGGATTTAATGTGCATGAAAATACATGGCTTTTAAAGAATCTAAATTAGTAGTTCCACTTCTACCCCTTTTTATTGAAGACAGAGCTCTGAGAGATCTCTGGACTAAAATACAACTTTACAAACATCAGCAAAATAAATTTATCTGCATGGAAATTCAACAGAACATCACAGAAACGTTAAGCAACAGCAAATATGACATGTATTTCTAATAGACATGAAGGGAGCTGGGACAGTACTAGTAAAAATATATCTAAAAATGGCTTTTTGAATCCTTAACCAAGGATATTTCAAGACTCTTATTCACCATATGCATTGAGTGTATCTGCAAATTCACAGCTGCCTGTGTCTCTAAACATTTTCTTTATCATGAAATTAACTGGGAGCAAGAGGTTTTGGTTTTTTGGTTTTGGTTTTTTTTTAGTTACTAACTAATGTTGATTCTTTTTCAAGGTGTGTTTTTCTTCCTTATCAACTGAAAATTGAAAGAAAGACCAGTTTCTTTTTTGGGTTTGTTGTTTTTTTGGTTGGTTTTTTTCTTCAAAATGCATCTGGCTCCCACAAAACTGCTTTACATAGAAAATGTGAAGCAGAAGAGCTGCTCTTCTGCCCATACTTGGGCCACCTAACATTGCTTTTTCTTTGGTGCAAAGGGACTTCCTCTGTATTGGCTGAATTTGAAGAGAAATGGGTTAAATTGCTGTGGGAAGATGAAATTGAGGGAGTTGAGAACCTTTCCCATGGGACAGGGTATGGGGCAATTTTCTGTGGATGTGACTCCTTCATTGGGTGCATTTGTCTTAATCTGGAACCCCAATACTCTGTTGAAATAGCAGCAAATGGCTCAACCCCAGGATTCTTTGTGTTTTTTCTGTGCCAGATAAAAAAATGGCAAAATGACAGCAATACTTCAACCCAACAGGCACTATTTGACACTTGACTATGCTTACAATTCATCAAGACATTTAGTTATATTCCTGGCTGTTAATGTAGAATCAAGTCCATCTTTTTCTTTTTTTTTTTTTTCTTTTTTTTTGTTTTTCTTTTGCAAGTCTACCTTGCTTGAGTCTTTCAGGGAATAAAAACCCACTGCTGAAAAGAGACTCAGAGCTGCACATGTGCTTTGGGGCTTTGCTGAGCCTGTGCCCAGCCAGCTGGGTTTGCAGAAGTGCTCAGCACCTCCCTGCTCCCTGGTTCCTGGAGGCTTTGATTTGGGGAGGAATTCTTTAAAGCAAGCACTGAGGTGCATGCCAGTGAGTTTTTTTTCCTGACCAGTAACACATGGAGATCGTCCCAGGGTTGTGCTTTATCAAAATAAGCTGCTTCCTCAGTGGGAGCAGTTGAACCATACCATCAAAGAAGAAAATAGCAATTGACATAAACATTCATTCTTCTATATGGAAAGCAAGCTTTCCTCTCAGAAGTGCCTGGGGTTCTGTTAGCAATTGATGAACACCGAGCACGTGACAAGTTGGTTCTAACTAGCAGCTAAAAATCATGCACTCAGCTTTGTTGTCTGATTTCCCTGATGCAGCAAAACAGTTCTGTGTCACAAGAGTTGCTTTTCTTTTGCCAATCCCTTTGCCGGTATATGGCCACATTCCAAGAATGTATAGACAGAATCTCCCAGCTGAAAATATCCCCAGCTGAAGGATGCTTTAGAGCCTTAATAAAATTGGTTGGTTTTTTTTTCCAGATCATCAGCTAATCGTCAAACTGAAATGACTTTTATTTTAAGTTTTTCTTAATTGGATCATCCATCTCTAGCATGTATTTCAATGATCTCAAAGACTGTTTGAATTTAGGGTCCTTATTCTTTTAATACTTCCTTTCTCAACTTGCAATTAGATGATTTCAGTATTTTGAATGAATGCAGCTGATCCAGCCACACTTTATGATACAAATGTGCTGAAATAGCATTAATTTTCATTTTTTAATTTTATGCAGTGTTTTAAATGGCCTATGGCTGAGAATTAGTTGCTTTGGGTTTTGTCTGAAGCTATTGTAAATCCACATTTCTCCCTTCCACCTCCACCTGCAGCTTACCCTAAAACATGTAAAAATCAGGGTGTTGACATGCTGTAGCCAGCAGGGAAATTCTGTGATTCCTAAGACTAGAATCCTAAAACCCTGGAGAAAAAAAATAAAAAATTGCCATGATGAATCATAAATCAGTTACGTCCTCCTTACAGCCATACATTTTGTTTAACAACTCTCAACTAGATAACCTGGTTATCTTATTACTTTCTGGGTCCCAGGCCCTTGGTAACTAATATAAATGTAATGTAAACACACTCCTGGGCCCTGAAAAAAAACCAGCTAGCTACTTTTGAAAGGGAGGCCGGGTGTGGAGTGGTGCATGATAGGGAATGTTCCTGCTAGATAGCACAGTGGGAACACAGCAGATTTATCTCTCCCCATTCCCCATGGTGCTCCACTGCCAGCCCAGAGGGTTTTGTGCCACCCATGGGGTATCCTTTTATTAAAAAAAATTGTGTGGAGCAGACGAACATGTTTGGGGCTTAAAAATCAGGAGGGAAGTATTACCTCAGGGCTGTGGTGAGGGGCCCAGGTGAGATTTGAGGGGTTTCTCCTGGGGCAGGTCTGGTGCTGGTGCTGGTGCAGGCTCCACTGCCGGAGCACGGCGTGCCTGCAGCAGAGGAAGGGCTGGGAGCCACGGGAGCACTGTGCAAATTTGCTGGGAGGAAGGCAAACAGAGAAGTCAAGAGATGTACACAGGTGATAACAAGGTAAATATTAGAGAAGTTGGCCTGTGTTACACTAATAGAATGGGATATCAGTAAGGAACAAACAGTCAGGCATTCATGGCTGGCTGGCCAGGCTGAGAACAGTACCAGACTGGGCTGATAAGGCTCCAGCTTGCTGCTGGTACAACTGGGGCTGAAACCAGGGCATTTGAAAGCAGATAGGATGAATAAGAGGTCAGGATCTCCCCACTTTTTTTTTGCTTTCTGGGCTTGTGTTTGCATTCATGGAGGAAGAACCATGGCAGTGGGGTTTTATGTGAATTCAGAAGCAAAGACATCTCCATTTCTCCATTTCTCACTGATTTAGGGATCCTTCACCTTCAGAACATTATATCTTATTGAACCAGGGAGCTGCTGGAGCCATATGACACATCTTTGACTCATTCTGTGAAAACGAAAGTGCTTTTCCTCATATCTTACTTGTGGTGTCAATGAGGTGTCCACCAATTCCAGTCTCTGCTGGGGAAGAGACATAATTTTTGATAATTTAGTCCTAAATTTGGTCTGAAACGGAAGCTGCCTCAATCTCCATTCCCCCAAAATCTTTGTCTGATCCTGTGATCACAAGAGACTTGCAGCCTTCCCTTCAGAACATCAAATGGTGACAAATTATAGGAGATGGGTATCCTTCCCCTGTGTTTTTTTGTCAGGAATATTAACACACTTGAAGGCCATGACAAAGGATAGTAACTCACCACTAATTAACATAGTGCAATAATATGGTTTTAAAGCTGTTGGCATCATGTAATGCATCACATGAACAGAAGAGTTTAGCAGAACTGGAGAAAAACACTGAAAATATGGGTTACAGTGGGTGAAACATCAATTTATCAACTTCTCATTCTGAGCCCAAGCCACAAACTCAGGTCAGGCAGAAGTCCCACCTCTGCTTTTGTCAGTGAGGGGTTCGCTGATGACTTTGTCCTGCATCTCCAGAATCTCAGATGAGCTCAAACTCCCTCATACAGAATTTTCTTGGGTGCTCATTTGTATTTCAATGAGAAGAAAGAAGAGGTGTGATAATAAATCTGCTTTACAAAGATTAAAGTGCATCTTCTGGAGCAAGAACTGTCCATTACAGCTCATAGTTGGGATTTTTTAAAGATATGTGATGAGTTTGTTTCAAAAACTTACCAGAAGCATACATGTTCTAAACCACGATTTGTTATCTAATGGTGAAAAAATTTCTGTCTTTATTGTTGTGTTCCATAGCACCATGAGAGTAGTTCTCAAAATTTTGTGTTTAGAGGGTGTTTTAATGTCCAATTCCAAATTATTCTCTTAACTTTTGAATTTTTGCAGTAAGAACTGTGTTGAATAGTGGCAGTACAGTTTATCTGATAAAATATTTTTTAAGCAGATTGTGAACAACCTATACATATTCATGTTTCCTTTACAATATGATTTATTTGCATGCAATATTTCTAGTTCTGTGTTCAGCATGATCACTTTTATTTTACTCGAATGACATAGAGAGAAAATCAAATGGTAACTAATCTCCTCCTCATGTGTTCCCACCTTAATCTGGACAAAATAAATTATGTTTCTCAAAAACTTTGTCATGAATGACAGATATTCAAGTATGTGTATTTTTGTGCATGTCTAACTACTTCAGTGAAAAGTGGATTTTTTCCTGCAGTTTGTATACAATGGATACTTATTATAATTTGCCTTGTTTTAGTGACCACAAAATCTTATGGTTCTTTGTTTGTTGGCTTGCTTTGTTTTGTTTTGTTTTTTGAATACAAGGGATTTTTTGTCTTGGGAACATTTTCTGGGGATGCAGAAGCATTTAGAGGAGTCTGACCTTGCACCCCAGTGGCCCATTGGATCTATTTTTCTGTGTCTCACAGAAGCCTGGTCTGCATGGAGGTGCAGAGTTAATTGTAGAAAAGGAACTGGAGGAAGACATCAGAGTTGGGATTGCAGTGAGAGTCACAGAAGTGTTTCAGAGGCACATATGTGACTTCTCATTCTGCCCCTCATCCCACATTCATAAATCCTTCACACCTCTCTCTGGGGCTGACACAGGTGACCCCATAGTCCTGATTGCCTTGTGATTTCTACAAGTAATTTATTGTTTTTCTTACATAAATACAAAAACCAAAAGTTATTCCTTACTCTCAGAGCAGTTCATGGAAACTCAAGCCGCAGCACACAGAAAGCAACAACAGAAATCCAGGAGAGGTCCACGTCTTCCCTTCAGAACTGCTGCTTTTTAAATGTCAGCCATCTCCCTGACCTTAGTAAAGCTAGAAAATGGATGTGGCTCAAGACCACTATAAATGGCTATAGTAAGCTTGAATATTTTAAAAAAAATATTGTAATTCTTTTCCTTTTCATTAATTCTGCTTGCCAAAGCAGAAACTTTGAAAAACAAATGCCAAATGCCTCACAGAAAAGTCTGATAGGAGCAGCTCCATCCTGACTCCTGTATTTTGAAGAAAACTGCACAGACTGAGCTTGACTTGAGGTCTCTGGATGAGTCACAGCCCAAACCCTTCCCTCATCCTGCCCTGATCTGCTTCCACAGCTTTGCAGCAGGAGCAACCCTTCAACTCCCAGGGCTTCAGCTTTTTTGTTTGTGTTGGCTTTTTTTTTTCTGAGAAGCCACCCACAAAAAAGCAAAACCCACAGCAAACCCTTCACCTCATAGAGGCTGTGAGAAGCAGGTTTTTCAGACGGCCACGAGCTGCTGGGCTGGCACAGGTGTGTGCCCAGGAGATCTTGGGCAATATTCTGGAGGCTGCCAAGCATGATGTTACCAGGAGAGAACAACCTGTTTTTCCCTTTGCCTTGATAGCATCAATTGATTGTTAAAGCAGCAATTTTCTACCAACAGGCCTTCATCTGCTGTCTGAAACCCCTGAGCAGCTTTGGGACAGGCTTGCCCAAGCATCCTTACCCTTCTTTTGACCAAACTCCATCAAACTCCACACTCTGACCCACAGCTCACACTCCTGTGACAGAGCAGTAGATTTTGTGAAGGGGGAAGAGCCAGTATTTCACTTGAAATGGCAACCAGAAGGAAGACTAGAACAGACACGTTGCACAGAAAGCAAATCTTTTTCTTTTAAAAGTAAATATATGATGAGTTTTTGTATCAGGAAATCACTTCACTGAAATTCTCTGTAGCTTCAGGCAGGAAGAAAGAAATGGGTAACTTTCATTTTTTGACATGCCTCTTTATTCTTTCTATCTTCCTCAGCAGAGCCACAGGGAAATAAACAGTTAATGAAATCAGCTGAAAAACAAGGAAAAAAAAAATCAGCTAAAATACCTAAAATATCTAATGTCAAAGCTGAAGAGTTTTAGTTTCACCAATTTAACATGTAAGAAAAACATTATGGCAAGGTTGTTTTTTTGTTTGTTTGGGTTTTATTGTTGTTGGTATAATATTCCTTTTCTTTTTCAAATTAAGAAGACGCAGCAGGTGAGATCACCTGAAGTTTTTGTTATACCATTCTTGCTTGTGTCAAATATTGTTTTCTTCTGGGAAGATGAAAAGCTCTAAAACACAGAGCTTTCTATGTGAAGTAAAAATTCCTGAGAAAGCCAGAGAGATCCCATTGCTTGCTTACTTTTAGCTTTATTAAATAGTATCAGGGAACATCCTTTGTGTGAAGGATACCAAAACTTTTCCTCTTCTCAGGGCAGCTCGGTGCTTACAGACTCCGGCAGCTAATTTTGTGGACTTTCTCCTAAGTAAGGTGAGGAAATAAGGTTGAAAAGTTTTCCTGCAAGTTATGTTCAGTTAAAAAGTGTTCTGTTGTTTTCAGAGGCATTTTCTTCAAGAATTTCAATGTCAGATGCAGCTTTAGCTTGCACATTGTTTTACCTGCTCCTGTGGCTTCCAAGCACTGACATTTGCACAAAGAAGTTGGTCAAATGCATATTTGTCATCATGGCTCCCTTTGTCTGTTTGCCCATCAAAATTTGTCATGAAACTTTTTCTTAGTTGAACATATGTAGGGAAAGTATAATATGTCCATGCCACAAAATTTCAGGAGTAATGTTGTTCTAAGTGTTGCTGAAATGCTATTTATGCAATCTGTGCAAAAACTCCTAATTTTGAGAATAATTTTATCTCACTGTTTGATGTGAAAAATTTCTTGGGGGTGCCATGAACTGAATATTTGCATCTCTGTGTCTACCAGGCAGTGTTACAAGTCAGGTTGAAAATCACTTATCAGAAAAATAAGCTAATATTTTTTGTGAAACAGCACCAATTTGAGCTCCTGGGGTCTGCCACTGTGTTCTTTGGATTGGTGGTATTGGTGCAGATAGTCAGCTGAAGATAGTCAGCCTTATTGACATTTTCAGTGTGCACAAGCTGCCTAAACCTCATATTGAAGTCCTCTTTTAAAATTAGTTTCGGCGTTGTGCTGAAGACTGCTCTTTGGGATGGCAAACTGCAGACTGAGAAGGGAGGGTGGGACACCAATATGGAGATTTTCAAGCACACCTGGAAGTCAGTGGAAATAGGGTGGAAGAATACCTTCATTGCATTTAAAAATCCCACCCAAATTGCACTTGCAATCTCCAGAGGATGTTTGCTTTTCTGTTACTAGGAGCAACATTCTTTATGTATATATAACTGACTAGTCCAAAAATGTCATTTCAGCAATTGCAGCAAGTTTTTTTACATCTCATTTTCCTTATGGGCCAAATTTCTTTCACCGCTGTGGCCTGCTGAAGCCTTTATAATTGGGAATCTCCCAACGTACTGATACATTTGTGATGATTTAGATTTCCTCCAGCAAAGGAGTATGCAGAACTCTTTTTTAAAAAAATTATTATTCCTTTACCTTTCTGAGCATTTAAAATTCTCACAGAGCTTTAAGTCACAGCTGGATAAGGACAGGCTGCAAAATTTCCTGCAGTTCAGCACTGCAACTTATAATTGAGCAAGATTGAGCAAATCAAACAGTGCACATCTTTTTCACAGAAAACCCACTCAGATTTGAAGGCACTTCAAATAATGGCAGATCATGGGCTGAGGGTAATGACTTCTCAGCCACAGTACTTTGCTCCATAACTTTGGGTTTGGTTTGTTGGGTTTTTTTTCTTGCTGGGTACCTGGTATCATTTACACCAACAGTTTCTCAGCTCAGCCTATGCCTAGGAAAGGTCTGATGGCATTTGGAAATGTCCACATGGCTGGTTAGGGCTCTGGGAGTCTTGCTGCATTTGTTATGGTACCATATATTCCAGGGATGGAAGCAAAAATTCTATCTTGTATGAAAAAAATGTTTATTTTCAGTAAGGCATAGCTATACCATACATTTGTCTCTGAGTTTCTGAGCACATTGTTAGAAATAGTCTGATCCCAGAAGACACAGCCTTCCTGCTCTTTTGTGTAAGCTCACTCTTCTGGATTGAGGTGGAACAAACTGCCTTGACAGGATGACTTTGTACCAGCAAGCTTGAGGCCAGAAGAGATATTATCTCTTATTCTGTAAGTTTTATTCCAATCACTTTTTATGCCTCCTTTCACAGCCAGCTCGGGGACAGTGAGACCTCTACTCTCTGTTCTGGGCTTATCTAAGTGAAATGTAGAGTTCTTGTGCTTGCTGGGGGTGAGGTCACCACAGCAGAGACACACTGGGATCATTGCATTGACACACATTGCTCCATCTCTGTGAAAAAACATCCCTTGATCAAGGCTCTGGGATGGAAAGAAGTTAAAAGAAAGAGTGCCCAAGTCTGCCACAGCTGCTTCTGCCCTGAATCAACTGAGGATCTTTTTTTGTGGCTTTGAGAGATGCATAGTTCCTGCTCATCCAGAATGGATGGCATCCACCTTGGACTATGCAAAATTTGTTGATTTATTCTTCTGGTAGGAGAAGTCAGGGCAAGAGCAGCAACAGGGGTACTGAGATGATGGACCAGACCTGCAGTGGTGCTCTGTTTCTGCAGAGTGGAATTTCACAGAGAAGTGCCATTTCCTGTGGGGAATTACACAAAGATATGCTTCTAGGTCAGAAATCCTGTCTTGAAGGCATTGCAGCCTTTTGTCACACAAGAAAAAGGTGGGAAAAGCTCAGAGAGCGACAACTAGAATTTAGCAGTGGGAGCAAAGGAGCAGCTCAGTAAAAGGGGTGCTGCACAGAACAGCTGAGGCACACATAATTGATGTGTGGCTGTAGAGAGAGAACTGACATGCAGGGGAGGAAAGAAATGGTGTAATAACAACCTTATCCTTGTGTCCTCCATTAACTAAATAATTGATCTAGTTTAAACTGTCAGAAACTTAGAACCTTTCCAAACAACACAACATGCCAAGATATAGAGGAGATTTTGAGAGTGTTTTTAGGTCTGAGAGACAGATTTGTGGTACAAATAAAGGAGTGAGGGAGCAAAGAGGAGTAAAAAAATTGTACGAGTGGGGTTGGCTGAATGGGAAAGGCATAAGCTTCATTTTGAAAGGCATGTGGCCTTGAGGCAAAGCCTTTCAGCTGAGGGAAGGTCCTCTCTGGTCTTTTGCAGGATGTCTGATCCCCTGTGCAGTGAGTGCAGGGGTTAAATTACCATTTAAATTATCATTTGTACTGGAGGTGGGCTAAATCCTCAGGCAAGGGTGAGGCCAATTGCACTGTGCCCCTGAGTATCCAGGAGTGAGCCCTTTTACCTACAGAAATGTCTGTTCAAAAAGATGAGAAGTGGGCAGGAGGTATCCATTCAACTTTACTCAAAGCTGTATGAAGGAAGGAATCTCCCCAGATCAATGTTTTCCTTTGGGAGGAACTTCTGAAGATCCTCACAAAGGAAGCATGAATTAAAAGAATTTCCCTATACTGACACACTGATGTGCATTTGAAGATGTGTTTTTAATTCATAGTGTAAATTAAATTCTTCTTTAAACCATTTCTACTGAAATAACTCAGAAAACACACATGAAAATCATCTGGTTTTAATTCCCTGTGGACTGCAAATCTGTAAGTGCATAATGTTTTAAGTTTCTTTTTATTGGTTAATATGTTGGGCCAACTCAGTCTAGTCTAATTTGTACCAAAAACACTGAAATGCACAATTTTGGCATGGGTTTGATATGATTTTTCCTTGAAACACAGTGGATTTTGACCAGGATGCCAAAGAAATTGAATTAATTCAAAATGTGGAAGATTAGTGGTGAAAGGAAAAAGTAATAGAAAATCTTTGCAAAGATTGCCCTTTCCCTCCTCTCTTTCTTGCCTGCCAAAGAACTGAGAATCCCAGCAAGCCCTTTCAAAAGGCGACTGCCAGGACAAATCACCCTAAGAAAGTACCAGCATCTGCCACCTTATTGCCCTCTGCCCTCCAGTAAAGGAAGACCTGACCATACCATTTCCTCTTTTAAAATAAAAATAAGTGCACTGGAGGTTTTTGAGTTCTCCGGGTGCCCCAAACCTGTCTGATTCCTTATGGTACCTGAGGTTCTAGGGTTTTTATTTATAGATTTGTGTTTCCTCAATATTTTTCACTCCCGTCTTTGATTGATTCCTGATACATTCTCAGGGTTCTTCTGTGGCCTTAAATGGTGTTATTTCTTGGAACTTCAGGTCTCTGTAAAGTATGACATTTTTTGCTGCTGTGCACTGCCTGAGCTGCCTGCTTGGAGAATTTTGGTGCTCAGATAATTTTCCAGGCACGCAGTGATATTTGGGTATCTCATGCCAGGGATCTCATCAGGAGCTGGAGTTGGTGACAGAGCTGGTTTTTATTTCTGTGTTTGGGACCCGCAGAGCAGTTAGATGTCTCTCCAGAAAATGTACCCTGATGAAAATAATTCCTTGTCTGCACAGAGCAAACCTTGGTCAAAACAAGCAGATCTGGACTATGCCTTATAAACCACATCTTGCAGCTGCACGTTTTCAGGAGGCTTCTTTTTTCCCCGCTTGGTTCTTTCCTTTTCCTTTTCTCTTCCTTTATAATTTTTGCCATTTTTAGTGTTGTCAAAAATTCTGACTGTATGGTAAATTCCACAATTAATGACCCAGGTTGATGATCTGGCCAAGTGTTAAACACCAGATAAAATATGTAATAAAATATGTAATATGTATATGTAATGTGTTTATTTTCTTTTGTTTGAATATGGGGTGGTTTTTTTTGTAATTCCCTGCATAAAGATTTGTAAGCTGCCAGACCAACACAGCAATAAACACCTTTGTTTAGATTTTCTACTACGTGAGAAGGCACTGTAGCATTAAATCCACTTTTTTTTTCCTTGTGATTAAGACATTTTCAGAAATGGAGTGGGTGGCCTATCAGGAAATGTCTCCCTTTTTAACTGCATTATTTTTCATGTAGTTTTCACACTGGCATAACTTTAGACCTAAGTATTATTACTGCCAGTGAAGTACATGAGAGGAAACTCAGGTTCAAAATATTCCAGGGGAAATTTCACCTTATCAGTTCAACATGATACACTGATTTCAAAATTAGTGCAGCCTTTTCCTGGCACTGAAGGGTTTTTATGTGTGACTCTTTCCTTGCCTTATAAATATTTATGAAATAGGCAGTACTTTTTATGTCATTAAGATGAAATTTTTTGGTCATGCTGCCTAATAAATTTTTCATCTCATATTGTCCTTGGCTCAGGACTCAGGGTTTTGTCTGTCTGCCCAGGTTCAGGGTGGGACAGGGCTATTGTGAAATCAGCAGTGACATTTCAGGGCTGCTAAACTGAGTGTATTAGAGACATCTGTCAGGCATGGTAATACTGGTTGGATTACCACTAATAATTTAAACCAGGTAGTGACATTTACCAGCACAGCAAGTATACTCCCAATGTTTGTTTTGGTAAATCTACTTCACCAAAGAAAAACATAAGGCTTTCTGAGCTAAATTCTCATCCTGGCTTGTCTGTGACTCTAATATTACACTCTGATGAGGGGCAGGTCCAAATTGTTTCTGGATAATGATTTTCCTCAAATGTCACTGAAGACTTTGGCACAAACTCTGCTTAGGAGAGTGGAATTCCTAGGAGATAGTGGAGATCTCAGGGAGCTGAAAGAGAGTGGGTTTAGATTAAACACTAGGAGAAAATTCTTTACTGTGAGGCTCATGAGGCACGGTTTGTTGTCACATTTCCAGTGAATTCCCCATCCCTGGAAGTGTCCCAGTCCAGGCTGGATGGAGCCCTGAGCAACCTGGTCTAGAGGAAGGTGGCCTTGCCCATGGCAGGGGGCTTAGAATTGGAGGGTCTTTAAAGTGCTTTTCACCAAGGCCAAGGTTTACTCAAATTTTAGGTTCTTCTCTTCTCTTCTCTTCTCTTCTCTTCTCTTCTCTTCTCTTCTCTTCTCTTCTCTTCTCTTCTCTTCTCTTCTCTTCTCTTCTCTTCTCTTCTCTTCTCTTCTCTTCTCTTCTTTCTTTCTTTCTTTCGTCTGTCTTTCTGTCTTTCTGTCTTTCTGTCTTTCTGTCTTTCTGTCTTCTCTTTCTTTCTTTCTTTCTTTCTTTCTTTTTTTAATTGTCATCTTTTTTAGCAGTCAGGACAAGCCTTTGCATGCTTAATCTCCTCCTGCATGGGAGCTGATTATGGCACTGCAAACTGTACATTGGAGGAACAGGCTGGGGTGAGTTGAGGACACCACGGTTGGAGCTTGAGCCTAGAATGGTTTGTTGGGTGTTTTTCTGCTTGGTTTTCTGTTTTGTTTTGTTTTTCCTGTCAGGTTATGGTAGGAAATTACAGAAGATTTCTGTGCATAAATCTGCTGCAGTTGGTAGGGTGTTAATTTGGTTAGGGGCAGGAAGATGAGAACAGGGAGGTGGTTACCCTGGAAATTCATCCTTCTAGCCTGCATATTTAGTGGAAAATCCATGTATTTTCACCCATGCATGATAAGGATTGACTTTAACTTTTAAATCTTTCTCTTAGGTTGACCAGGTGGGTTTTCATAGCTCTGAGACCTGTGGAATCACTTTGTATGTGCACTGGGAAAAGCAATAGGATAATTTACTCTGTCATTGTGCTGATAGAAGTAATTTCTGTTAGATTTATAAAGGCACCAGCTCCTGTGGCAATATATAGGGTGAGGCATTTATTTTGAGGGGAAATAAAAAAAAAATTAAAAAAATGATAAAAGGAGTTCATCAAGCAATCAAGTTTTTGTTTCAGCATCCTTGTTGTAAGAATGGTTTCTTATCTCAATCTCTTCCTGAGCCATCAGGAGTTGCCATGGCCTGGATTGATCATCCACTCCCATGGATTAAACAGCACTTCTGGAAAACAATTCCATATAAAACCAACTGCTGTGACAGGATAAAAGCATACTGCAGCCATGAGCTGAGTGTGGAACAGGCAGTGGGGGCACCTGCAGCTGCAGGTACTGAGCCAGGAGAGGTTTGCGATTTGTTCACAGCAAGCTGGGCTCACAAGAGCCAACCCCCACCTGGGACATCTGGAACATCTCAACGTGTGGAAAGGAAAATGATGTAAAACTGACATGAATCCCTCCAAACACTAAAAATATAATGCACAAGTTAAGAGGCATATCAATATTACTCCTCCAAGAGAGAAATAATTCCCCCACCTGCTCCTACACAACCTGGAGTTATCCTAGAGTGGGGAGAATATTGTTTATACGTATCCCACAGTCATTTTTATCTCAGAACGCCTTTATATTAGGGAAAAACAGTACTTTATGCCAACACAGTGCCCTTTTTATGCCACTGAATGAATCAAGAAAGAAAGATTTTGCTCATAATACACTCCAGCACAGGGTAATTTTTGCCTTTGGAGCAGCAGTGGAGGGATTGGAGTCTCAGAAACTATTCCTTTCACACTAACTGAACATCTTATTCTGTGTGCATATTTTTCATCTGATTCCTGAATCTGGGAATTAAGCAATGGCAGCAAAATCCTGACAGAACTTTTGGCAACAAAAGAAAATTTTGTTGGTGCATCTGAATGTCCCCTGTGGTGTTTGCTGGCAAAGGAGTTCTGAGAAAGGGTGACCTCAGTTGGGCTCCTGAGAAGAAAAGCTTTTGGGGTGAAAAACATTATTTGGATGATTATCCATTACCTCAAAGAGGTAAATGACTACCCACATCCAGCCTTGTCTTCATCTGCCTCAACCACCACAACTGTGCTTTCCATTGGAGAAGGGAAGATTTTGTGACCTGGCTCCACAAAACTGTCAAATGGCTCTGCTTTTGGTTCCCTAAAGTGCCATCCTGGAAAACAGGGTAACGAGGAGAGCTCTGTGGAAGGGTCTGTCTGGAGAAGCAGCTGTGATTTCCATAGGCCTTGCCATGGATATGGAGCAAGGGACAAATAATCTACATGCAGTCCCAGATAACAAAAACAAACAAAGAAACAAACAAACAAAGGACAGAGGTGCATGAAATTGAACAACTATAAAAAAGGGAAGCCTCTCCAAACTTTAGAAAATGAAATAGAAATTGATCAGTGTTTGTTTGCACACTGCCTCAGAAGGTTTGGTTCTGTCCTCATCCTTCCCTTGGAAATCAACTCCTGCTGCTATCAACAGGGTGACTTTCTCTGACATTTTGCAGGCCTGCTATGAATGTTATGAATGTTTCTTCAGTGAGTCAGAAGGGCCACGTTCCACCCAAGTGAGGCTGAGAGACTTTCAGGTTGACATCAGAGCTTTTTCATTCCTTTAGTTTTTGTCATACTGTAATAGTTAAATGCAAGATGGGGAGGAAAAAAACAAAACAAAACAAAAAAAAAATTGCAAGAATTTTCATAATACCTTGAGAATCATCCAGAATGGAGAGCTAGAAACACACTAAAACCAACAGAGCTGAAGTACCTGTGTGTTGCTAAACACTACAAATATTATTAGGAAGTGAAGGGTGAAGATGAACGGCTCTCCTGTGAAGACAGGCTGAGAGATTTGCCCTTTTTACAGGGGATGTTCTGACAGGACAAAGGGGAACAGCTCTGTACTAAAAGAGAGTAGGTTTAGGTCAGAATTTGGGCAGGAATTGTTCCCTGGGAGGGTGGGCAGGCCCTGGCACAGGGTGTCCAGAGAAGCTGTGGCTGCCCTGGATCCCTGGCAGTGCCCAAGGCCAGGCTGGACACTGGGGCTTGGAGCGGCCTGGGACAGTGGGAGGTGTCCCTGTCCACAGTAAGGAGTTGGAAGAAGATCATCTTTAAGACCCCTTTCCAACACAAACCTCTCTGTGAGCCTATGAAGGGAAAAAATGCTAAAAAATTGAGTTTCCAGGCCTTCATTAGAATCTCACTTCGTTTAGAGACACAGCTTAAACAATATCACAAACGGGGAAAAAACAATTTTTAATATAGAATCAGACAGCCTAATTTCTTTCTTGGAAGGGATTCTTGTTCACTTCCCAGAAAGTTTTTAACTGGACAGCTCAGCATTTTTGCAGACATAATTCACTCTTGTCAGTACAATTAGACTGACTCAGATAGGGGAATGTTTTATCAGTTATTCTTTGGGACCTGCATGAAGAATTCACAGGAGCTGGAGCTGGAATTTCTAGCCCAATATATCCATTGAGTACCTATCACTGCCTCCTCTCAGCTGAAAGCATTAAGTTTAATCAAAGTTCAGGCATTCTCTCGCTCTCTTTATTATTTATTGGGTTAAACCACCCATGGGTGAGGTTTCAAGTGACACACTGAAATTTAGTGCCATTATGTCTGAGTAATTAAACACACGTGTCTCTCCAGGTTATTGGCTTTGCCCCACAGAGCAGCATCCATACTCATGACACAGTCGAAATAGAGAAATCATCAAGAAATTAATTGTAAAAAACAGCTCTTTCCCTGTAATAGAGAGCAGTGTCTATGAAGGGAATCTACATTTGCAACAGGGCACCAATCTTTTCAAAGGAGATGAGTAAAAGTAAAATATTACTCTTCCCCCCTCCCAATACTCTTGTGAAAGAGGTTTAAGGTCCAGAGACACCTGAAGGTAAAGGTTTGAAAATGGAGCTTTTTAGCAGGGTGCCAGATCCTGAGCATCTGTAAATCAGAAGGACTGGATGTCTTTCAGCAAGTCTGTGTTTCTTTATATTCTTTTCACGTAAATATCTAAAAACTTCCAGAATGAAAGCTCTGGTCTCAGAGAGATGTGTTGAACTTTAAACATTTCTCAAGTGTTGTCTTGTTTAAGAATATTTTTTTTTGCCTCAAAAGTGAAACTCCATTTTTAATGAGGGTTTTGATGGTGATACATTTCTCCACTGTCAAATTAAACAAGTTTAGGAAAAATCAGGAGATGTCAAACAGATATAACTGACAACTTGATGCATTCTGAGCAAAAACCAATCTTTTGATTTTGATATTCAGTTGAATTCTAAGGAGTGCAGGAGAAGTTTTTTGGCAGAACCTCTGATGAACCCATGACAGGTGATAAGGGACCTTTTGAGCATCAGCCTGCCTATGCTGCTCTCAGTTCTGCAGCTTAGCAGCGTTCTTGTAAAGAGCGTGCTTTAAAAAAAGATATGAAGACAAGAAAAACGCTCATTGTAAAAATGCCTTTGAGGAGCTACACTTTGCAAATGCTGCTGGATGAGCCTCAGAGGGAAGAATCCAGGCTCCCACCCTCCTCCCTCCAGATGCTCAGAGCAGCCCTGCTGCAGCTCAGCTTGCAGGAACCAGAGCTGTGGAGGGTGGAGTCCTTGGTTCCAGGCCATCTCCTTGGTGTCTTCCAGCTCTCCCACCACCTGTATGAGCAAAGGAGAGGTGCCAAGCTCACAGCCACAGCCCTGTGCTGGCTCCCTGGCAAGGTCTCAGCAGTGGAAAGAGGGCTCTGCAGGACCAGAGTCCTATGATAATCCAGCCTCAGCCAGCAGGATCTGTCTCAGCCTTTCCCAGCCCTCCCCCAGGCTCCAAGAAAGCTGCACTGGCTGGCAAAGACCTCTCCTCTCCTCTCCTCTCCTCTCCTCTCCTCTCCTCTCCTCTCCTCCTCACAATGAGTGTTTTTCTTTTCTTCATATCTTTTTTTAAAGCATGCTCTTTACAAGAACGCTGCTAAGCAGCAGAATTGAGAGCAGCACAGGCAGGCTGTTGCTCAGAGGTTTTGGTCACCCTTATAATTTTTAATTTCTAAAAAAAAATTAAAATTCTATTTTTTTTTGTTTTGATTTGGTTTTTGTTAGTGAACAGTTTCTTTTTTTTTTCTCCCACTTTCATCCCCTGGTATCCATTTCTCTCATTGGCAGAAGAAAGGGGAGCTATTGAAGCCCTCTCTCTTTAGGGGAAAAACAACAAAAAAAACCAAACAAACAAACAAAACAAAAACAAAAACAAAACCAACTAATTTTGAAGCATTTTTCCCCTAGAATTTGCCTCCAAACTGAGATAGTATCCCAGGGTGTTCTGCTGGGACCCGATCTCACTAAAGGCACCCTGCACTCCCTCTCTGAGGACTTTTCCCTTTAATTAAAGGTTTCTCAAGGTAAGATTGACACTTGTCCCATAGGACCCAATGGCATTTTTTTGTCACTCTGTGCTGCTTTCCCCACTGCTAATCCCTGAGACAGGACTGGGATTTTGGTCAGAGAAAAATACAAATAACCCCTTCCCTTACTTTATGTGGATCAATAATAGGAAATCCTCCGTTATCTCCCTCAAACCTTCCACCCAGCTTTGGAACTGAGCTAGCTGCTTCTGCAGCAGTAACACTTGTGTCTCCCTGTGTCAGATTCTCTTGGAAAAATGGAAAAATAAATGAGTTGTGCACAGCTCAAGGACGAGTTCCACATGGCTTGGGCAAGGGAAAAGAGCTCGTGGATTAGCTTAGGCCTACTACAAGCACTTTAAATAAATCATCCTGTATAATTGCTGCCACCCATCAGTTTGCTGAGATTAAAGAACAGAGATATTGACCGTGTGTTTATAATAGGAGTCTGGATGTCCAATAACACATAGCACTGCATACTCTGGTTGATGCCAAGTCTCTGTAAGAAGGACGAAAAATATGCTTTTCACTTTTGTTTCAACATTTACCTCTGGTTTGTCTCCTTTTCTGATGGACACATCCATTGTGAAATAGTTAATCCCAACATTTTTTAGTCCCCTTTATTCTTTTGCTAGGCTGGGTATTGGTAATTTCTAATCTGAACTCTCTGAAAACAATGACCTTTGCTGCCTTTGATGGGTTTTTGAGCAGTCTGACCAAAATTACAGAATGTTACTCATAACTATAGACTCTCAAGACTGTGTGTATCTCAGGCTAAAATCAAGTCCAGTGTTTGTAGGTTCTCTAGGGAAAATTTTAGACCTTTATGTTCAGAACAAATAAGTTTTTATGGGTAATTAGAGATGGGAGAATCCACTGTAGTTTTGTGTTTCAGTAACTCATTTGAGCCTCTTAAAAGCAAAAGGTCCCAAAGAAACAAAACTTTTGGTTTTGGTCATGGAAAAATACTATTCAGATGAATACAATAAAAGTGTTTTATTTTTTATTTTCACTCATTAAAAAGAAGTCCGTGATATGGTTTGTTATGGCTGAAATTAGCACCTTCCTTTCAAAACACCAGTGGTAAATGGGGCCATATTTCTGTCTGGTTTTTTAAACTTTGAGGAAAACTAAATTTTAAAATATGTGTGTTTTGTAGCCTTTCATTTATCCCTTTAGTGATATGTAAAAATCACTACTAGATACTGTGCTAAGTTCTGAATAATAAATACACATTGATTGATGTTTGGGGAACACTGGATTGTTCCTAAGGTAAACACCAGCACAAAATATGGTCTTCCAGAGACGTGGGGGAACAGAATGAAATGTCCTCCTGCACAGGCTGCTTCTCCTACCACATCAACCTTAATAATTCATCTTTCTTCACTTGCTCCCTCTCTTTTCCTGAGAGATAAAGTTGATTTCATATAATCTGGGGAAAGTGCGCTGGAAACACTGCCCAGAGGAGCTGTAGGTATTTCTCAAATAAGAGAGGAAACCCCAAACTGAGGTACCTTCCACAGAAACCTGTCCCTCCTGGCATTTTCACTTGTGTTTTACAAATCTCCAGGTGCCACCAAACCTCCTGTTCTCTTCCCAGCCTGGCAGAAATGGTTCCTGAAGTGGGAGTGGAAAATTCTGTCCCTCAGAAGATACCTTTTAAAAATCAGATCCTATTTCTTATTTTTGTGTTTTTAGTGGACATTTTCAGTGCCCATTGGTGTAGAACAGAGTTTGAAGCATGGGTTGCCTCCTTTAATACAAAATGATGAAGAAATGTTCCCAGCATTTCTCTCACATCCTTGAAATATTATGTTTTTCATGAACAACACAAAGTTTTAATTACTTATCCCAATTCCCCATTCTTTACTTAGATTAGAACTTGTTTTTTTCTCCCCATGATTTTTTTTATCAATGTTTCCCTCAGATATTTCTCTTTCTTTAACCTTTCTTCCACCCAAAAGGAAATGGGAAGGATAAAGAGTTGGACAAGATGAAAGTAGAGAAGTAATTTGAATAACTATTTTTTTTTATATCTGTTTTAATAAATTTTCCTGTTTCCTCAAGTACTTGGAGGGCTTTCCAATGCAGAGCTTTAATTTCTTTAGTGAAACTCCTGATATAAAAACATAATTTAAAGTGTGCCCTCAGCCCTTTCTGGATGCATTGTTTATGCAAAAAAAAAATTAAAAATTTGCAACTCTGTTCATGGGGGCTGACTGGACTTATACTCATAAATTATCATGATTTTAGTGAACTTTCCTCTACTTGACTCTGATGTCATAAAGAATCACCTTTAAATAAGACAGTGGATGAAATGTGTTCATCCTGATGAGGCAAAACCCAATGGCACAGGCCTTTCTCCTTTGGATTTGAAGATGGAACAACAGTAAGGAATAAATACTGAACAAATTCCTTGCTTTGAGAACAAATCTTGGTAGTCGTGGTGGTGGATTGGTGTTGGCAAGACTATTCTGCCATTCTGAGCAGAATTCCTTGCCAGAAACCAAGCACAGAGTCCCCCAAACCCTTCCAGGCTCTTTATGGCACTTCATCTTGCCTCAGGCCTTGCATTTCTGAGGCCGAACTCTGATTGTTTTTGAGCCAAATAAACTCCACTTGGCTCACACTCATCCAGTGGAGCCCAGTGCCCCAGGAGCAGGAGTGGCCTGGAAAAAGTGTCCCTGCTTGGGTACGTATTGTTACTGCCCCATCCAGGTGGGCCTTTTTGTCACCAGGTGCATCACATAGAGGTCTGAAGGCTCTTTGATGTGCTGTTGCTGTTGTTCTTGTAGCTGTTGAATGGTTTATTTCTAAGGGATTTATGAGTTCCTGCTCATATTATATCCCTATTTCCCAGGGATTTATGGTTTCCAAATGACCCCTGATCCTCCCTCTGACCAGAAGAGAGAAGGGCTCCAATCCTGCCATGCCAAGACAAAAGACAGGATAAAAATAAATAAAAGTGGTGTTTCCCTCACCTTACAGCTGGCTAGGTGGGGAACAACAAGGGCTAGCCAGAATTGAGACCAGCAGAAATTGGGCAAGTGGTCCGACATAAGACAAAAGGCTGTGAGTGGCATTCGATCAATATATGATAGAAGAGAAATTCTACCATGATTTAGATCTCAAACTGGTCCATAGCATGGATGTCCCCCATCCCCACCCAAAAAAAAAAACAACAGTTTTGGGGTTTTTAGTTGATTTTAATTGTCCATGAAATCTACAATTGTATTTTCTTTTTCTTTTCTTTTCTTTTCTTTTCTTTTCTTTTCTTTTCTTTTCT
>JAHLSL010013734.1:0-17467 GCA_025920805.1 Petroica traversi | reverse complement strand
CGTTTCGCACAATGCAGTCTCTTCCAAAGCAAAGATCCACATTCTGCCCATCTTGAAGTCAGAAGCTTAACTGGGAATATTTTTTCGTTGTGTCTCGCGCAGAGAAGCCTGCAAAGAATATAAGCGTGCTGCGACCTTTTACATTTACACTTCTAAAGTTTTATGTGCAGCATACTCCAGAAACAGTTCGCTTTCCCTTTACAAGCTGTTTAGCTTCGTCAGAGAACTTTGCTGCGAATACCGTGATTCGCAGCTGGAAGAAGCATTTCGCACAATACAGCCTCACCAAAAGCAAAGATCCACGTTCTCCCCCTCTTGAAGTCAGAAGCTTAAGGGAGAATTTTTCTTCGTTGTGTCTCGCACAGGAGCCCGTGCAAAGAATATCAGCTTGCTTCGAGCTTTTACCTTTACACTTCTAAAGTTGCATGTGCAGTGCACCGCAGAAATAATTCACTCCCCTTTTACAAACTGCTTAACGTCGTCAAAGAACATTGCTGCGAATACCGTGATTCGCAGCTAGAAGAAGCATTTCGCACAATGCAGTCTCTTCCAAAGCAGAGATCCGCATTCTGCCCTTCCTGTAGTCTGAAGTGGAATGGGAAATTTTTCTTCTTTGTGTCTCGCACAGAGAACCTTGTAAACAATATCAGCTTGCTTCGAGCTTTCATCTCCCACTTCTAATGTTGCATATGCAGTGCATCCCAGAAACACTTCGCTTCCCCTTTACAAACTTCTTCGCGTTGTCAAAGAACTTTGCTACGTATACCGTGATTCGCAGCTAGAAGATGCATTTCGCACAATGCAGTCTCTTCCAAGTCAAAGATCTACATTCTACCCTTATTGTAGTCTGAAGCGGAATGGGAAATTTTTCTTCTTTGTGTCTCGCACCAAGAACTTCGTAAAGAATATAAACCTGCTGCGAGCTTTTACCTTTACACTTCTAAAGTTGCCTGTGCAGTGCAGCTCAGAAATAGTAGTCTTCCCTTTTACAAACAGCTTAGCGTTGTCAAAGAGCATTGCTGCGAATACCATGATTCACAGCTAGAAGAAGCGTTTCGCACAATACAGCCTCTCCAAAAGCAAAGTTTCACATTCTGCCCTTCTTTTAGTCTGAAGCTTAACGGAGAATTATTCTTCGTTGTGTCTCGCACAGAGACCCGTGCAAAGACTATGAGCTGGCTTCGTGCTTTTACCTTTACACTTCTAACGCTGCATGTGCAGTGCACCGCAGAAATAGCTCACTTCCATTTTACAAACTGCTTAGCCTCATCAAAGAACATTGCTGCGAATATGTGATTCGCAGGTAGAAGAAGCGTTTCGCACAATACAGCCTCATCAAAAGAAAAGATCCACATTCTGCCCTTCTTTTAGTCTGATGATAAACTGGAAATTTTTTTTGTTTGTGCCTCGTACAGAGATCTCTGCAAAGGATATAAGCCTGCTGCGAGCTTTCACCTCACGCGTCTAACGTTGCATGTGCAGCGCATCCCAGAAACACTTCGTTTTCCCTTTACAAACTGCTTCACGTCGTCAAAGATATTTGCTGTGTATACAGTGATTCACAGCTAGTAGAAGCATTTCGCCAAATACAGCCTCACCAAAAGCAAAGATCCACATTCTGCCCATCTTGAAGTCAGAAGCTTAACCGGGGATTTTTCTTCGTTGTGTCTCCCACAGAGAACCCTGCAAAGAATATAAGCCTACTGCGAGCTTTTATCTTTACACTTCTAAAGTTGCATGTGCAGTGCACCTCAGAAATAGCTCATTTCCCTTTTACAAACTTCTTCGCGTCGTCAAAGAACTTTGCTGCGAATGCCGTGATTTGCAGCTAGAAGAAGCGTTTCGCACAATGCAGTCTCTTCTAAAGCAAAGATCCACATTCTGCCCTTCTTTTAGTCTGATGCTAAATGGGAAATTTTTCTTCTTTGTGTCTCGCACAGAGAACCTTGCATAGAATATCAGCTTGTTTCGAGCTTTTACCTTACGCTTTTAACGTTGCATGTGCAGCACAGCCCAGAAACAGTTCGCTCTCCCTTTACAAACTCTTTAGCGTCGCCAAAGAACATTGCTGCGAATATCGTGATTCGCAGCTAGAAGAAGCGTTTCGAACAATGCAATCTCTTCCAGTTCCAAGATCCACATTCTGCACTTCTTTTAGTATGAAGCTTAAAGGAGATTTTTCTTCGTTGTGTCTCACACAGGGAACCTTGCAGAGAATATCAGCTTACTTCGAGCTTTTACTTTTACACTTCTACAGTTGAATGTGCAGTGCACTGCAGAAATAGTAGTCTTCCCTTTTACAAACAGCTTAGCGTCATCAAAGAACATTGCTGCGAATACCGTGATTCGCAGCTCGAGGAAGCATTTCGCAAAATACAGCCTCCTCTAAAGCAAAGATCCACATTCTGCCCTTCTTGTAGTCTGATGCGGAATGGGAAATTTTTCTTCTTTGTGTCTCACACAGACAACCATGCAATGAATATAAGCCTTCTGCGAGCTTTCACCCCACTCTTTTAACGTTTCATGTGCAGCACACCCCAGAAACAGTTATATTCCCCATTACAATCTGCTTAGCGTCTTCAAAGAACTTTGCTGCGTATACCCATATTCGCAGCTAGAAGAAGCGTTTCGCACAATACAGCCTCACCAAAAGCAAAGATCCACATTCTGCCCTTATTTTAGTCTGAAGCGGAATGGGAAATTTTTCTTCCTTGTGTCTCGCGCAGAGTAGCCTGCAAAGAATATAAGCCTGCTGCGAGCTTTTACCTTTATGCTTCTAAAGTTGCCTGTGCAGTGCACCTCAGAAAGGGCAAAGATGAATTTAAAAAACAGAGGATGAAAAGAGGGACGCAGAACTTACAGAGCCAGCTGTTATCTATAACATCACCTGCTTTGCGTTAGGGTGAATCTTCCACCCTAATGCCTGGCTTTAGACTTCTATTTGGGCAGAAATGGTTTTGCACAGAGCAGAGCTATTCTGCTCTAGACCTCGCAGAACTGGAGATCAGATAAACATTTCCAAATTTGGGAGACTGAAAACTGGATCAAAGATCCTCAACAATGAAGGCTAAACTGTGTTAGAGCTTCTCAACAAGGCAAGGAATGTTCAATTTTGCGGAAATGTGATTCTTGCAGATGTGGTGAAAAGCAGTTGGACAGGCTCGATGAAAACTGGAGCAGATAAGGAGTGTGCACATGAGAAGAGTGCTGAAGAACACAGGGAAGTTGAGAAGGAGAAAGGAAAGGGTTGGGAGTCAGACAGAGAGGGGTAACTGGAAAAGAATTTGCATGGGGAAGAAACCAGAGGTGTTTTAAGGGGTTGAGAAAGTCGTGCAATTGCTTTTTTCCCCCTCTCCTGCCCTCATGAAATTATGTAGCCTTCCCTGGCCCTCACATTCATGCTCTTTCTATCTGTTTTAATCACCAGAACTCCCTTTTCTGCATTACGCTTCATTCCTCTTACTCTTCAGAGTTTTGTTTGCCTGTGAGAATGAGGGAAGGCCGGAGAGCCACTGTTGTTTCTGCTAATTGAAGGAGCGGGGCAGAAGGGGAAATCAGCTCTTGCTACTACCCCTCACTGTAGTGAATGTTGTCCCACAGGAAAAATCTCCCTCATGCTATCCATCATGGTATCCATAGCATGAACTCTGATGCACATAAAGTGAGGAGCATGGCTGCAGACTTCACCTTCTTCAGCAGCATCACCCAGGATAACTGCAAAAATAATACTACAAAGGACCACTTTTCTGGAGGAAAAAGAAAATCTTTGTCATTGGTTTTGATTCAGTCAGATGAAGGAAAAACTTTTAAAAGTAGGGCGCCGTGGAATAGAGAAGCTCAAATACCCATTTGCTTTGAGAAACTGCTATTGTGTGGAATGCAGATCTTACAGGAATTACTCCATCAAGGAGTCATCAAAACAATTCATTAAAGCAAGTAATATACTGAAGTGTGTTGGTGAACCCGAGACTTTGTTGTTCTGTATCAATGACGTCTGAATTCATTGGTGTAACATCCTGTGCACTTGCAGGTTGATGAGACCACGAATTAGAAACCTATTTGTGCTTTAATGCAGAGGAATGTAAAGGAAGGATAACCTGGCTTCTTTGGAATTACTATGGAATTTACATTGGTGGGAAGAATTTAGCTTTAGGAGGCTAATGCAAATCACATTTGGCTTACTTTCACTTCTTGCTCCTTTACCAGCAAATGTTTTTGTTTGAGTAGTTTGCATACATTTATAAGAATTAGGATATGAAAAATTTTGAAGCTTTTTTGGTCTGTCCTTCAAGATATACCTCTTGATGTAGATGCAGTGCATATCCTAAATATAATACTGGGAAGGCTTAAAGAATTTTTTATTTTATTGTTGCAGAAACACATTTTAGTACTTATTTCCTTGCTTTGTGTACAACAGTTCAAAGTATATTCTGGCTTTACTATTAGCTGTGATTTTTCTGGTTGTTTTTCATCAATGTATCTATTCATTAAAAAAAAAAAAATCACCAAAAAAAGAAAGAACAGGAAACCTAAAACTGCTATTGCTTGAGAGACAAAGATGACTATTTATTTTACATAATACTCCTATAAATATTTCTAAAGGGAAATAGAAAATAAAATACATTTCTGTAGAGAAATAGATAATATGCTGAAGTGGAAATGTAAATGTCAGTGTAGGCTGCTACTTTTTTGCTTATCAGTGTGTTCTACTTAGAGAAAGATGTAAAGAAATCCCAGCCTGTGTGAACCATCAGGGAATTTCTGTGGCACTGGATTGCTTTTGAAGAATAATTTAAGCTGACACTGGAAAGCAGCATGCTCTCCTTTTATTTCTGTACAGTTATCCTTGCCTTCTCACCTCTTTTCAACATAATTTACATGGTTGCTTTCAATTGCAACAAATCCTTTTGTACGTTTGTGCTCCAGTCGTAATTTTTTCCAGTGTTGAACAGTCTGTGTTTGGAATGTTGTGAAATTAGAGGTAGGAACTCTTTATCTCTTTAAGATTCTCACCTGCCAGACAAGTCCTTTCCTGGAATTTTCTGATCTCGTTTTGCTCTTTGGACCACTTGACTTGCACAAAATGAATAGCAAACACAGAGAACTGACTGACATCCTCTCAACTTTGCCTCTTCAGCTGGCTGTGTGGAAGGGAGTCATCTTCAGGAGGCAATGAATTGAATCAAATGGTTTGAAACTCAGCACTTTTGTTTACTCCTGTAGCTTTCTTATGTCACTGTATTTTGTACCAATTTAAAGGAAAAATTAAAGAAATACTTATGAAAGGTTCTTGTTCTTTTTGTGTCACACGAAATTGTTTGTCATCAGTGACAATCACAATTTTTTTTTGGTGAACTAGAAGCCAGTGAAATGTTTGTCATGAAACAAATACCCCAAAGAGCACATGAATCCAACGATAAAACAGATTCTAATCAGGCAGCAGAACATGTGGCACAAGCCTTAACTCTGCTTCACCAACCATTTGCAACTTCTGCAACACTCAGGAGACTGAGACTGCTGGTGTGTTATAGGCTCTCTTTCCTGGTAATGTGAGCCACAGAATGCAAATCAGAAAATTAAAAGTTAGACAAAATTACATTACAGCACACCTATACAAACTTTGCTTTGGTCAAGTATCTATGAGTGGAATTTGTTCAGCACTTGTGACCTGCCAGATCTTGATGAGGGATTATTTTCAGTATTCAGCTCAAAAGGCAGAGAAAGTGGGTTTGGAAACTGGACATTGCCAATGAACATAACTGACAAAACGAAGCTACAAATCAAAGAACAGAAATATCTGTTATATGTGATTACATCTCTCTGTCAGCAAAATTCTGGGGATTATTCAGCAAAATAATGCCTAAGTGCTAGATACATTCATGGACATGCTTTTAAATTCAATTTGCCCATTGAAACTAGAACTCAAATTTATCCAGTCTGGTCATTTTGCTTTAGGTAACATAGTAAGAATTGGTATAGCATTCATATATTTATCACACATTAACACTGTAATTAATTGAATTAACATTAATTTGTACTGTACCTCTTCCAATCTGTTGAACTTCAGGAGAATGAAAGTGGGTTTGCCTGTGTAGCACTGAAGATGGTGTCTGGAATTTCAAACATGACGAGGCTGGTGGGAATAGCTGAATTTCTCTTTGATTTCAAATCTCCTGTTTTAAATAGCAATTTTCCACAGTAACCCCTGTGCAGCATTCTCTCAGCATGGTAGAAGTATTAGTAATTAAATATTTGTAGAGGGTTCTGTTTAAGAACCAGGAAAAGATCAGCGTGACTTTAATCTCCTTTCAAGCTTTCATAAATCTGACCTTCAGAAAATTCCTTCCCCTTGTTTTCTTCTCATTTCACACAACAGATTTTATTTGGCATTAATTTTCCTTCTAAAACTTAATGGGTATTATATCACTGGGATTGAAATGGGGCTTATAATCAAGATAAATTAATTTCGAATATGTTTTTAAAAACCGTTTCTCTTCAGAAATACATAATGTGTAAAAGTAGCATATAAAATAGCAAGTTAAATACATTGGGGTAATTAACAAAGTAAAATTAAATTACATTATGTTCAGATTCATATGTCAGTAAAAGGTTTTGCCAGTTCATTTCCTCACTTAAATTTAACTTTGTCGTCTCAGCTCATTTATTAAATTCTGTTTTTTCTGGCATCTGTTAGCTAAGAACATAGACCTCAACAATAGCATATTCAGGAAAACCTTTGCTCTCATGTCACTGACTGCAAAAGTGCTTATGCTGTATTTGGATTTTTTCAAGGTGGGTTTTTTAACTCCCAAGACACTGAAAAAAATTCTCATGGATGCCATTTTTCAAAATGTTTGAATTTGATTGAAGAAAATGGACTGTTAAAATATCCCCTTTATTCCTTTAAGCCACATAGAAGATCATTAAAGGGTTTGACTTTTGCTTTATTACTTGGGAATGAGATTTGATAATATGTATTCCTGTTGTTCAATTTATTTGGTAAACATTCCATTCATCTGCTTTTGACACAAATGATGTGAGCAGTTGTGCCCTGCTTGCATCCTCACACTCCCTTTTACTCTGAGTGTTTTTTGAACTCCCAAAGTGCTTTTAAAAATGTTATCTCAGTGCCCTCAGTACGAACCAAGTTCTTATTTTCTCTGTGAGCTACCCAGTCCTGTCATGACTGTACCATCATGCGGCTTCCCATATGGTGATACCCGGGAAAAAGAGTTTAGGTTTTTTTTTTTTGCTTCCACAGAGCAGATAAGTGTATAATAAAATTGATGTTAAATTAAAAATATAAATATCATAAGACACTGCAGTCCTCTACAGGAAGTGTGTTGTCACTCTTTGAAATCTCTTGCAGTTAAAGGAGACTTTTTCCTTTTTTGTTGTGTATGAAAACTGTTAAAATATATAAAATTTAGATACCTCTTAGAAATAATAAGATGTATGAAAGTGTTTAGTGACAGGATAAGGGAGAATGGCTTCAAACTGAAAGAGAGTAGGTGTAGATTGGATATTAAGAAGAAATTATTCCCTGTGATGATGGTGAGGTCCTGGAACAGGCTGCCCAGAGAAGCTGTGGGTGTCTCATCCCTGGAAGTGCCCAAGGCCAGGTTGGATGGGGCACTGAGCAACCTAAGACAGTGGAAGGTGTCCCTGCCATGGCAGAGGGGTTGGAATGAGATGATCTTGAAGGTCCCTTCCAACCCAAACCATTCTATGATTCTATGACTCTATAATGTATTATACTATAATAATTTTTATATTTACCTGTATGAATTCTTATATATAAATGCTTCTGAGATTATACAGATATGGATTACAGGGGGTCTGTGCTGTTTGTTTCTGTGTGGGTGTATCAGTAGCTCAGTCAATTATTCTGACCCTATTCAGAAAACAGATGAAGGATTCTTCAGAGTAGGAAAGGGCAGATGGCCCAAACAGATGGACCTATGAAAAGTTAACGTAAACAGATTTCCAGGATGAAAAAGCACCCTGCTCTGATCCTTCAGAATATATTTGCATTGAAGAAAATAGGGATAGCTGGTAAGACTAAGAAATACTTGAATTAATAAAGGTCCTGTGATTTTATTAGAGAAATTGTAGGAATAGGCTGTTGTAATATCGGATTAGAGATTTTATTTAGTCATCAATGAGGCTGAAATTTATTGAAGAAGGTAAATTTGATTTATGAGTTGGGTTACCAGAACACAGATTCTGTGAACCTCCTAAATTCTCCATCTGACATCAGCTGAGTATCAATGAGTTTGTGCTGAATGAAACTGAGGATATGTCCCTCTCCTTTGAGCTGTTACCTAATTTCCTACACTTACTAAAATTCTTCTTTCTTTGCTCCCTGCCCAACAAAGCTCTTTTTGCTGTGAATTGCACTGCCTCTATATCTTGGCTTGCACCAAGGAAAAAAACTTCAATATTTTGCTCCTCTGGGCAGTGTAAATGGTCTGATAATATTTTTACCTATGCAATACTGCAAGGAGTAATTATTCATTCTTTTCCCTCAAATGTTGCCTAGAGGGTTGTTGCTTTACACAGGTTTATAAACAGAAGTAAAGCCAAAACCTCAGCAAGCAAATGGTTTCCGCTTATTTGTGTGTGAAAGCTTAATGTATTCCTGCATGGAAATCTTAATTTGATACTTCAGCAGACAGAAAATTTGTTATTAGGTAGACCAAAAATAACAGCCTGATGAATATGAATTTCCTCAGGAATGTTATTTTCAGTAATTTTTGGGGAATGGTTATTTTAAGACCATGGAAGTTGCACTTATCCAGAAGTAGAATTCAGCCCTGAAATTTAAGAATTTGTCCAAAATTTAGAAATTATAGTGGTGTTGTTGAGAAAAAATAAATTCTTCTTCCAGTGAGATCATGTGTGTAAACTTCTGAAACACATCTGTCTCGTTTACCTTTCCTGTGATTAAACTTTATGATACTTTAGCCATTTTTAGAAGTTGCTCTTACTGGCTGTAGAAACTTTTGAACCAGAAAATCAGTTTAAAAAGGGAAAAGTCTTTTTTTACAACTTTGACTAAGTATAGCCTGTATATTCATAATGATACTGAAACACTGTATTTCTATTTGGCACACCTTCCTATTTATTCTTCCTGTCTTGGCTCAGAAGTTGGTCCTTTTTACTCTGTGTAGCTGTTCTTGCTTTTACAGCAGCAGGGATGTGAAATACACTTTATTTTACTGTTTAGTAAATATTTAGGTGGTTTCTGATCACAAACAGATAAGGATTTCAGAATTGATGCTCCACCTGTTGGTGAAAATATAGACTTCAAAATGCGCCTGAAAATTGGCATAAAAGAATTAAACTTTGTTGTAGAAGAGAACTCAGATTATTTTGGACCTAACAATGGAAGGACAGAAAAATTTTAAGGCTGTTGGCTCAAGTTTCACTTACATAGGGAGGAGTTATTCCCCCTCTCCCCACAATGTGAATATCTGGGCATCCTTGTTCCTTTTCATTCAAAAGAGCTGATATCTCTAAAGGTGTTGTTCCATGAATCTAAAAGTCTGGAAAACTGTTGGGGTGAATTTCCTGTGCTGCACTGCCACAACAGGATGTTTGGCTCTATAATTTTAAATGGAACATTTCTATTACCCAGAAATGCATCAAGTTTGAAAATTCAGTAAAAACTGCATGGGAAGATCCCACAAGATGAACTAATTTTTGAAGCAACTTCTGTAAATCATAGCTGACCAGAGCATTTTTCCAATGATTAAGTAATTGTGAACAGAAATTGTGAACTGAAAAGGAGCCTTACTGTCCTTGAAATGTAAAAAAAAAAGGTTGATATTTTCTACCTGAGCTCGTGGCTGCAGTAGGCAAAGACTGGTGAGGTTGTTTTGCCAGCTGAGTTCACCTTTGTGATTAGGAGCAGAACCGCTGCAAGGAAAGCAGACTTTTCTGCTGCTGAGTTTTCTGACACTGCCATGTGCTAATGAATATCCATCTGCCTAACCCCCAGACACAGGACTTGTTTGGGTTTGATTTACATGCATGTGTTGGATTTATTGGTAGATTAAGCTCTACCTCCTAGAGCAGGTGGGTTTCCAAATTCTTCTGTGTCCTAGAGAATATCTCACTCAGTCACTTTCATGTGTTTGTTCTAGATAAATTTTGAGAATGCTCAGCCTTGGGTAAAAAGAGGGTAGGTATTTGGGCAGGAAAAAAGGAGCAAGCTGCAGAATTACATCCTTGTTTACTCAGGAAATGATCTTTTATTGCAAGCTAGAGTAAACTTAAAGCTCCACTTATCCAAGTAGCTCTCCTAACTGAATTCATCTCATTGATGTCCCCTATTTTTTACTGATAAGAAAATTGACCCAAAGGCTGCTTCAGATGACTGTGGTTTTCATGTTATGATAATTAAAATATTCCATTTGGTCTGCTCACAAACAGCAGCAATTTAAGTGGAACCACTGAAAAATAAGATATTTTGAGTAAGCATTAGCAACTGCAGAAAAAAATATCTTCTGCTAATAGTTTTCTGTCATGACAAAAGACTTTTCCAAGAGTGGAGTAATTTCCTTTCATTCTTCTACATATCTCTGTATATGAGCCACTCATTTGGTATGGTGAAAGTTCTGGGTGAGCTCAAGAGCTTTCATGTCACAGATAAAGGTGTTTTATGCCCTCTTCGTGTTACAATAAACTACCAGGACAACCTCTTCCTATTTTCTCTAGTCATTCTTCAGATTTAGAGAGAGGTTCCCCTGCCCTGACAAGCAGAATTTTTAGAGTGAAGCTGAGCTGAAGGGTAAAGGATGATTAATTTAATTTTTAAATATTCTTTTCCACAGCTTGCCTACTTAGATGCAGTGTGCTAAACCTGGCTTTGTGGCACCATCATAAAAGTGTTTTCTTGAGGCATTATAAGGAACATGTCATGAATACAACACTTAATGTTGCATTGACCTAACAATCCAAAATTAATATTTTGGAATTAGCAAGCACTGACATATTTTTACTTTGTCTGCACCTCACCCCATCCAATTTCTAGATCACAGCATTTGTTCTAGCAGTAAAGGTGTTGATATTGGTAGTGTGAGCAGATCCAAGTTCAGCAGCAGAAAGCAGTTTGTACTAAGCAAGAAGCAATTCTTATTTATTTATTTTACAAAACCACTTTTCAGAGAGGAACCACTCATTTCTTCTTGTCCATTTCTGTTAGGAATACATATATTTGCTTCAGCTGACATTGGCAAATGGGGACAAGTTAATTGGCAAAGCTGTGCTAATCAATCCCCATTAAGGTGATGATTTTCAGCTGAGGAACAGGAAATTTTTGGATAATTATTATGCTGATAATCAGCAACAACAACAAAGAATGTGAAAACTGCCGTGAAGCTTTCAGGACACAAAATGGAATTGATGTCTCTCGGTCACAAATAATGGTTTGGAATATGTGCTAAGCAGATATTGTTTTTACCTGATTTTTTTTTATTTTTATTCTTTTAGTTTCTAAAAGCTGTGTAATTCTTACAGCCAGAGGGAATCAAATGGACCATTTTGTGGGTGTGGCCTGACATTGTTTTCTGTGGCTTAAAACAAAGCAGTGAAAGACATTCTCTTTTGCTAATTTTCCAATGCATTTCTGGAAATTCAGACCATGAAGTTTGCCTCAAGAAATTGGTTCAGTGTGGCTAAGACCCTTGTTTACTTGTTCTCAATTAAGTAAGCCTTAATAAGATGTTCCATTTCCACACAGATTGCCCAGAGAGGGTATTTTTGCTCTCTGGGTAACTTTGGCAGTAGACTATTAAATCATTGTTTTATAGTTCAAGGGTACAACTGTATTGGAACTGAAGTATCTGATATTTAGAAAATATATATTCTTAATTCCAGTTCTGCTTTGCTTTGCAGCTGAGTTTCTTAGTCTCACTGAAGAATGGGTGTTAGTTTTGTTACTTTTGGACACATTAGAAAAAAATTAAATGGAGTATTTGTTGGACCTTTAGTATGAAATGTTTGAGATCCCAAACGTTTCTGCTGCGCTGTTCTTAGGAGCAGACATTGAATCTGTTGCCTTTGATGTTGGTGATATCTGTTTATCCTTGAATTAGTTCTGCAAGTTTAGATTTCCTCCTTACAGCACCAGTGGTGACCTAGCAGCACGTGTCTGCACCTCAGCTCCTATCCATTATCAGAATACGTTACTGTTCTGCCCACAGTGGCAGCACTCAGTGCAGATGTTGGTCCAGCCACGACTGGCAGCTTGCTGGAGCCAGGCATTAAAATATCCATCTGCTTTTGATTGCTTGCAGCATGTTCTTCCTCTGAACTGGGGGGCAGTCTCTCATTTCTAGTTCTGAATTGTCCATTTGCTGCTGCAGGAGAAGCTACCATTCCTGAGTGAAAACCATTAGCTCATCAAGAACCATGAAGCAGACGAGGGATGGACAAATTGAAGGACTAAATCCTTTCCTTCTCCTTGCAACACAGGGCAAAATCCCCTGGAAATGGACTTCCCCCAGTCTGTATTAGCTGTAGTGCAGCTGAGATGAGAGTGACAGGGGCCCAAAATCTGTGACAATGACTGAAGGTCTGTGCACAGCACAACCTCATACCTGGCACCTGGCAGGTACCACTCCAGGAGCAGGAGCTGCTGGAAGGAATTACTCCTTTGTCTTGGCTACAGCAGAATTAATTTGGGAAGTTTCTCTTCACTTCCCTTACTTCTGTGTCATGCCAGAGTGTCATTTATGTTATCAAACCAAGTTAGCCACTGAGAAGTTTATCTGAGCTATGGTTTGTTGTGATGTCTGGAATTGGTGGAGATAAAGCATGGGCTTCATTTTCTGGCCTTCATTTTACATGGCTGACATCTGGCAGTCTGGATCTGCATGCTTAATTGTCTAGCTCTTAAAATTATAATTGTTAAGAGAGCATTTAGGCATGTTGGCTTGATGGCTGTGAGATTTCTGTGTAGTGTAGTCACAACCCAGCCTTTCTTTCTTTTTTTTTTTGTTTTGTTTGGTTCCTAAAATGAACTAACAGGAATGATACAGGACCACGAGAGGGCACTCTGGCTCTTTGAGTGCTCCTTATTAAACTTTTACTGCTAAGGGCTGCAAAAGAGAATAAAATCTTCAGAAGAAAAATGCTGATTTATTTCTTATAGAAGAAATTACAAACAGGTATATATTTTCTAGCTTATCAATACTCTTATCACAATCTTGGTATTCATTATGCACAAAGATGATATCACTGGCTTTGGAATGCATTTGTAAAATGTGTAAAGTAGGAAGACGCTCCATGGATCTTTCCTGACAGTTACTTTTCCAATTTGAAAACAAATGAGTTTTCCAGTTTATTTATTTTTCTTGACACTGTCAGTCTGATAATTCTACCAAGTAAAATACACAGAAACAACAGTCTGGGTTTGTTGTTGATGGGTTGTTTGGGTTTTTTTGTTTTAAGAAATCTACTAGAAAGCACACATGATTACTTCACTCAAAGCAGGCTGTGACTGTCAAGTCACAGCCTGACTTGACAGACAGTGGTGTTTAGTATTTGTCTCTGTGTGTATTTGGCCCCTATGATTTTTACAGAAGTAGTGTATTAATTGAGAAATCTGAAATGAACACACAAAATGTTCATCCTGGGCGTTTTTTACCTCTGTGTCAATAGAAGGGATTTTTTGACTGAGCTAGTGAACTGCTGAACACTGATCACACTTTCTCCTAGTGGAGGTTACTGTGATAATGAACCTTTTGTAGCCTTTCTCATACAGCCAGATTCTTTCCTCTGCTTTTAGACTTGGTATGGGCGCTTCTGGAGGAATTCTGCTAGCAGTGCTTTCCTTCTGTGAGTTACACCTTTCCAGACTCCTCAATAACAAAAGTTCTGACTCTTTTCCCACATTTTGCAGCTCCAGTGCCTCGTGGTCGTCTCAGTGAGGGCAGCCAATTATTTGGAGTTAACCAAACAATGCAAAAATGCCCCCACTTCGTGTGCCTTAGACCACTGTCACTTAAGAAGCAATTGCAATAAGAATCACCACAACCCCAACCCCCAAAGTGGCAGGGCTGTAGGGCACTGCACATTTTATTTGGCTGTCCCTGGCTTTCAGCACAGCATCACCTCCATGGCAAATAAAGATGGGCTCAGTGCGAAGCCTTGGTTATTGCATGCAGACCGAGCTGCTCTCAGCGAGGCTCTGACAGGCAGGAGGCTCTCGGGCAGTTCCTGACGCAGCCCCAGCTCCCATCTTTTGCAGATTATAGGCTCTCTTCCTGGCCAGGCACCAAGAAATCCTTTCCTACAAGCCTGATTCCTATTACTAGCACAGGGGGGGCAGAGCCCAGAGCGCTGCATTAACCCATCCTTGTCCAGAAGATGGTTTGCATATTCCATCATCTTGCTTTATTTTCTTTCAAAGCTTCAGATTAGGAGTGTGTGTCTCTCTGTTTTCATATGTATCAAATGGATACAGCAAAATTACAGAAAGTTTTCTTTAAAGTGGTTTGAGAACACAGAGGATCACAATTTTTGACAGTGGCAGAAAGTCAGAACAGCAGTTGTTGAAGAACTGGTTAAAATACATTGTCAGTGCCTCAAGTTCACCAAAAACTGAGTAGGAGCTGTGGGGTTGAGGGGAAGGTTTGTTTTCATGGCCTGTGGAGGGCTGGCAGTTTGAAGTTATTCCCTCTGCATAAATATGGCAACATTTGTAAGCTACTCCAGATCACTTGCTGGAATGCAAAGTCAGCAAAATTCTGCACTTCAGAAAATGATTGTGCAGCAGGACTCCCACAGAGGAAGAATTTTGTGTCTCAATAACACAATGTGTTCAGCTCTTTAGTTGCTTTAATGGTGCTCCTTAAGGCATGAATTGCAGTGCATTTCCTCACTTTCTGTTTCTTTCTCCTAGAAGAGTCTGAGTCCTGAGCTGCTTCTCTTTATTGTCACGGCCAAGCCATACACACCGTGGGCAATGTTGTCATTTCACAGGATGATTCACTGCATTTACCATTTGGGAGAAATAGTGCCTACATCTCAAATTCCCTTTCCTCCCTCGTATTCAATAGCAGCCAGGAGTCATGGTCAAGGCTTGGATTCAAAACTCAGCTGCAAATTAAAGATCAGAGCAAGCCTGGTAGCTGGTATCCGAACTGTTGTCCAAAGTGCCGAGCAAGACACCAGGATCCAAACCAGGTACTATTCTGAGCACTGAGCTGCCCACCACTGGGGAAAAGATCAAGACAGGGTGAAAGCTAGATTTGAGTTGTCATATGGTTCAAGTTGGTTTCCCCACCCCCTTGAGACCTTTGCTCAGGACTGCTGGCTTTGGGGGTGAAACCTGGTACCTTTCTGGTTTGTGGCACTTGGCCAGGATGTATGGAGACTTCTGCAGTTCCTTTGTCTGCCCGTGAGGATTCAAACTTCTCACCCACATGCCTCAGTTCTTTTCCATGTCCCAGGCCTGTTCCTGTCTGTTATTCAACAACTGTTTCGTGCAAAATACAGAGGACCATCTGGCAACAAATGCGCTCTCTTCTTCAGCTCTGCTAATTGTGCCAGATGCCTTCCACGGATTCTCCAAACCACAGTAGTTTTAGTTCTCGAAATGTTGATGATACATAAAGATAGCAGAAAGTAATATAATGTGGTAAATTGCTTTTTGGAGTGATTTCATGGAATATAAAATACTTAAAGATATAAAACGTAACAAAAACATGTCAGATAAATGAGAACGCAGGAAATCTGAGGTAATTCCCTTTGGGATACTGAAAACCTTATGGGCAATGTGGCTGCTGTGCTCCCCAGGAGACTGCAGTGACATTTGTGGAACCACTTCTAGGTTCATTCACTCTCTCCATTCACACTAAATTCTCTTTTTTGAAGTTGGACACTTTTTTATTTCCCCAACATTGGTAAAATAAGCCTGTAAATTTATTTTTTTTTTTAAGAATAATGTCCTATCCAGTATTTGAAAGGCTGTCTGTGAGGGAAACTCCAATTGATATGTATTCGACTCACACTTGAGAACTCAGATGTTCTGGTAACTAGGTCACTTTGGCATCAGTCTTGTGAAACTTGTGACAGTTTTTGTGGCTTCTCTGCTGAGTTTCACACTCAACAACTTATATCCTGTTTATACACGCCAAACATCTGTGCCTGTTACTTTCCTTTGTGCTATTTTGAAAATCTCCAGTTCTTGACATTAGAATGGGTGGCTGAGAACGTGGTGAGATCAATTAGTGTTCTAACTGTTGAAGAAGGACTCTTGACAAGAAATAGTCCTGGCCACTCTTAATTCAGGCTCATTGATATTGAAAGTCTAGAATTCTGCAAGATTTTAAGAAGTGTAATCAACCTTGGGGTTATAGCTAAGCTACTGAAATAAGCAACAAATGCTGACTGCTGCTTTGATGCTACTGAAGACTGAGTTGCTCTTCCTTGCTTCAGTTCCTGGCTGATATGGAAGACAAAGAATAACCTGAGATGAAGATCACAAAGCAGCTGAACTAAATCTGTGCATTTAGAGGATTATCCAAAATCAAAATATTTAAATGAGACTTTCAAAGAGACCTTTTCCATGCTTCCTGAAACCCCATCCTTTCTTTCATCAAGGGAGGAAAGTAGGGCTGTCTTAGTCACCTGAAGTCAGAACGCAATTATGATGACAATCCTGGGAGATAAATATGACTGAGGACCTCTGGAAAAGGGGTTGAAGCCATGTATTATTCTTAGGAAGAGAAGTATTGTCAAAGACCATCAGTGAACATGTAGATACCTTTGTAAGACTTCCAAATTTCAGCAAAATTGTTATACCCTGAATAATGGTAGATTCAGGCTTTGCCAAAATGCAGCTGGGCAAATCTGTTACTTCCCATATGGAAAGCAACTGTTCAAGCAAGTTATATAATTATACATTATAACATTGCTTCTGTCCAAAACCTCGGGCTGCTGCAGACATAAGCCAAGATTTTTTTCTTTTCTTTCTATAACTAGATATATTTTTTTTTTTTGTGTGTGTGTGTGTGTGTGTGTATGTGTTATTCAATTAAAGCCATAAGGGAGTAAACAATTCCATTCTTTTCTCTTTCCACCCTCACCATTCCCATATCTGATGATTTACCATTTACTATTCTGGAACATGAGTTGGCAGTTTTGGACTTGCTGCTGGATGTTGGTTTCCTGGATTGAGGCTAATGAAACAAGAAGCATTTTCCTGCTGTAACAAGCCTGATTTCCCCGCCCTGCACTTCCAAATGTGCATTCTGAAGTTGATATTGTACCTTAAAGAAGTCAATGTAACTTAAAGAAAGCAATTTGGAAAACAAACAGATCTTCCCCTCATTTTACATAAAGAGCTGTACCAGTGTACAGAACTAGGTGCTTGTCTTTTTAACCCCTTACAAATATTTGACTTACACAGCAGATGTCCACATCAAAAACTAATATTCCCAAAAATGGGAAAAAA
>JAHLSL010013733.1:17006316-17022732 GCA_025920805.1 Petroica traversi | reverse complement strand
AAAGAAAAGAAAAGAAAAGAAAAGAAAAGAAAAGAAAAGAAAAGAAAAGAAAAGAAAAGAAAAGAAAAGAAAAGAAAAGAAAAGAAAAGAAAAGAAAAGAAAAAAGAGAAAACAAACTATTATATTTAATGACTGGAGTCACATGAAACTGTGACTAGATGCAAATGGAATGTGAGAAACTGCCATGAACATATCAGTCCCCCTGTATGACTGAGGGTTCAGGGAACACTAATAGGCAAGAAACAAAACTTTTCCCCTATTTAATGAAGCTTTTGAAACCCAGCCTAATATTATAACTAAGTCTTGCAGTGCTTTTTTGTAATGAACTTCTCTGACAATAATTTATGAAATGTTTCAAAGTAGTTTTGATGCCTTGTTATTTTGTTATCATTTCTGCTTAATGAAAAAATAATAAAGAAAATATCATATGTGTTTTTATTTAAATAACACAGTTTTACCCACCCCCCCCATATTCACATCTAATACACAAATGAACATAAGTAATGTGTGATTTAAGGAATTGAACTCTATTGACTCCACTTTATTTTTGGCTTTTGAAAATTAAGAAATGGAAGTAACACATTTATGAAAACAATATAGTAAAAAAACTTAGACTATTTAAAAATATATTTAAAAATCATATTTTAACTTTTAATACTATTGTCCAATAAATAAAAAAAAATCTATTAATTTATATCCAATTGATCTGAAATTTATAAATTAAAATAAGATTAGTTTGTGTTAATTGAGAGGAGGATACTAAAGTTGCTTCTTTACTGGTCTAAAACGAATAACTTTCAGGCAACCTTTAAGTCACCGAAAGTGTACAGAAGAAAAGATTAGATTTAAGAAAAGAACCTTTTTTTTCCTTGAAGGAGATTTTCTGCCCTTAAGTGAGGAAATTGCACTGAATAGCACTGAGTTGTTTTAAAAGAGACCTTTCTGTACATCCAGCTGGACTGATAGAAACATAAGGCTTTAGGGCAGTGTGAAAGCAACTAAATGATCTAAATTGTTCTTATAAGTTACTGAAGAAGAAAAAAAAATAAGAAAAAGCTGAGAATTATGTCTCAAAATAGAATTGTGTTTTTTTCTTGTTATATGACATATTATTTTACAGTTTTCTCTCATTCTAAAATTAACTGCTTTTCTTCAAAATGTTCGCCGATGTATATGTCAATTTATAAATATAATATTTGAACATGTATTTATCTTCATGAAGCCTGATTTATAAATGTGAAACCGTGTGTGGATATGAAGATAAAATTGCATTCTTTATGAATGTGGGAAAGTACATGTCTATACACACGGACAGGTATGCTTTTTTGGTTTTTTTTCAGAAGTTTCATACAAATATGTCAAAAGCATAGGCTTGTATGAAACTTAAAAAAAAAAATTAAAAAATAATCCCTCTTCTATTATTGCTTTGTCTCTTTCAGTCTTCCCGGCATATGTTCCTGTCGTCTGCCTGCATTGCCACTTATAAACACTAAGACAGAGAGACAGATTCTTTAAAAAAACCTCAAAAAACCTAGGACATCTCGTTTATTTTGGTTTAATTCTTTCATTTAAAAAAATCATTAAAAATGACATTGTCCTCTAATTTTTCCTCTATGCAGCAGCTGCTATTGTCAAGCTGTTGTCTTTGTTACAGCATCTTTGTGGGAGAGAGCCTGCAAAATCCCCATGTTTGGGGAGTTTATTTGTTTTGTTGGGGTTGGTTTTTGTTGTTTTTTGTTGTTTTTTTTTTAATGTGACAGGTTTCTTTTAGTTTGAGACAGACTTTAGTGGAAACATCCTCTCTTTTTAACCCTTATTTCTCTTTTAAAAGAAAGTTCCACTCCTGAAGAAGAACAGAGCCAGATTCTCAGCTGAAGGAACTGCAATAGCTTCAAGTAATTTACACCAACTAAAGCTGTGGGGTGTGGAAATCATGCCAACAGTCTCTTATGGATTACATGAGATGGTGTTCTAAAAGACCAAATGTTTGAATGGTAGTCAACAATATCTGATCTACTTTTCTCTTCAGTTTAGGCCTCTTTGGCATGTCTTTTTGCAAGGGTGTCTGTGTCTCCCACACACAGGGAAAAGGATGATCTTTAATTTTTTATTTAAATCTCTCTTCCAAAACTGAGGGCAGAAAGGGAAGAAGGAAGATTATCCAGCGGAACTAGACAGCACAGGACTCTGAAAGGACCTCATTTTGTGTGCTCATATACCTGAGTTTTGTGAACAATAGGGCAACAACACATGTCTAATATCAAAATTCCATGATATTAATATTTACTGGTGATAATTATATCTAATTTTTCTGATAATGAGCATAACTAAATATTTGATTTTCATAATTTAAATATTTAATGGTGTTTTTTTGTTCATCTGAGCAGTGGTGAACAAGGTAACACGTTTCAGGGCTTCTAAATTTGTATGATCCAAATCCCATTGTCACATATTCAAACAAAAAAAAATAAATAAAAAAAAGCTGCACTTCTAAGTGGGAAGCAGAATTTTGTACCTCCTTGTATGCTGGTCCAGATGAATCCACCACAAATGAAACAACTTGAATTTTTAATGTGGATGTGTACTTTCCCACCTGAGATTTGAAAAGTCTTGAAAAGAATTTTCTCTCTACATTGCAAATATAAAAGTCCAAGGACAGTAACACTCAGCCTCACTACCTAGAACTAAAATAAAATGGGATGAATCACATATTTCAGTCTAGATTCTTTCAACACTCTTTTCTCAGCCTCTATTCTGTAATTGATTTATGTTCCATTTCATGATAAAATGTACATAGTTCTGAGAAATCTGTACAAAAAACCTTATAAATAACCAAGCACAACAAAAAAAAATCCAAAAAAATTTCTGAAAACAGACCAGTTGCTGAAAATAGTTCTCTGCATGATCCTACAAAGAGTTTATGTTGAAATAACTGGGTGGGAATACAAGAATAGAAGGAAGGATGGAAGTGGAAATTTCACTTTTCCAGTATTTAATTTCTTAGTGTACAAATTTTGGGTCTTAGGACATATATTTCTATTGGTTGAAACTTTTCAAAGATCATTTTTTCTATCAACTAGATTTCCTTCAAGTGGAAAACCAGAGAGCTAATTTGTTCATTGTATAAATGAAGGCCAAACTGATTTTTCAGGACAGCAATTTAAAATACGTTTTTCTGTATGAAATGCAAATCATTTTTGCGCGTGTTTTCCATGAGATCCATATGAAGTTTCCACTAGAAGCTATGAATCTGCTTGCAGTGTTTTCTGTAGCACAAAGTTCTGAAGATCATTTTCCTCTTCGTAGGAAAGACAGATTTTTAACTGACTTGCATAACTTAATTTTCACTCCCAAATATGAGGTTAATTTTACCCCGGACATGCATTTATAAGTTCAAATCTCTCTGTACCCACGGTGATAGAAGCTAAGAACACCATAATAAACCAAACACATCTCTGCATGTGTTATCTGGGTGTGGATATACATGCTTATATCATATTTAACAAGATTGCTGAATGAAAAATCTATGTATCCTTTTATTTTTGATGTCTTGGGTCTCAATAAAAAGCTAATCGTATCCATTACGTATATAGCAAATCAACTCCTATTTACAAGAACACATATATATTAATCATGTTGCATGATAGAGTGATTCCCAAGAATATAATCTTTTTATATATATAATCTGTAATGGGTAGCTCAGTTTACAGCTGATGTTTAATTAGGAGCTTGCAGTTGCAATAAACTTTTTTTTTTATTGCACTCAGCCAAGGTACAGTATAATGAAATGTAAGTGACCCAAACTAAATGGAAGCACTGAAGTAGATAATGTGGCAATATATCAAGTAAAATACACTGATTCTGCAGTCAGTTCATGCCCTAATGGCAGAAAAAGGGTTTGAAAGCCACTTTAACCATAAGTAGTGTATTTATGTATTATTCACAGTAGCAAATAATTGCAAAATGTCAACATTTCATTTTCCTCTTAAGAATTTATTTTGATTAGTGACCTAATTAACCATTAAAAAGGGAAAAAGAAGAACGTATTTTTTATTTTTAAACCGTGAATATGAGAAGCAGGAGTGTTGCTTACTAGAAAGTAATTTATGATTTCCAAATGTCAGAGTCAACATTAGTAGTCTTTAAGACATCAGAAGTAAAATAAATAAAACAGTCCATCGTCTTTATAGAGTGTTATTCTGCATTATGTATGTATGTATTTATTATTGTTGATGACATTTCTTAATAACATGAGGTAAGAAATGCAAATATTTCAACAATTGTCTGACTAAATTTTTTAAAATTTATTTATTCTTAAATTTCTTTCCTTTTTCTTCTGCATTTCCCAGAAATTCTGCAAATTACATGGAAGAAATAGTGGAGAAAAAGCAGCCCTAATCTGCCTATACCAGAGTCACACATTCTCAGCTCGCACAGACCTCATGTCCAGCTCCCTAAGTCCTATTTCACACTGCTGTTACAATACACTCAGTGAACCAAGGCTGGATTTAGGACCTAGTTCTTTCACCAAATGATAAATGGGGACAAAGAATTACAGATGTTCACTAGTTTCTTTAATATGATTATCAGCTACCTGCAGGTGGCTCTCCTTAATTTAACATGTTAGTAGACATTTTTATTATTGTCATTATTCTTCCTCTGTTTGTGTAACAGTCCCTAAGAGGGTGTGTTTTGGACTATGACTGCCCTGTTCTAGACTCCATGCAAATACAGAACCCCCAAAGATATTACCTGCTGTGGAGCATCCAAAAAATGAGACCAAACTCACTAAGAAAGGGAAATGGCTGAGAGATTAGAGATTTTATCTGGGAAATATATCTTTATCTATCTGCTGATCATGATGCCCACATATATAAACCCTCACATTCACTTCTAAGAAGTTTAAATTTCTTAAGAATTAATGAAATAGATTAATGACCAAGACGCCATCTCTGAGTATAAGCAGAACTAAAGTAAGTGTGAACAGCTCTTCATTCAAACTTGTGAATATTCCCACTTCTCACTATTTATGCCTGTTCTGAAACAAAATCTTGTATCACAACTGTAAGCATAAACCCTCCTCAATGTACTGCTGACAGATTGCATGTTCTTATTAGAACATCTCATTAGATAATTTTGTGGCATGTATGGTCAGAGGCAGATCTCTGTTCTGTTAAAATACAGAGAATTATTTCATCCTGATGCTCCATTTTTCCTGAATGAGTATTACTTCTTTTGTTATACAGCTTTTAGGTTGCAGTTTAAGTGACTTTTAAAAATTGTAGTACAAGCAGAATAAACAAGAGACTGGGTGGAGAAAAATATTTAAAGAGTTAGTTCTTAAAGCTTGGTATACTGGTAAACTCATCTGAGTCTCTGATCATTTTTTTCACTTCAAACCCAACCATTTTTTTGGTGGACATTTCTTTGCTCAGCCATAATGAAATTATCTGGCTATCCAATTCAAGCTGGAGTTTTCACCGAATTCAATAGGTTTCATATCAAGAATCAGTCTTGTTCAACATCACTTAAGAAATCCATGGATCAACCTAAAAAAAGAGGTTGGAAAAAAACGTAAAATATTTTCTCCTGGTGATATTTCTTACAGAACTAGAAATGAAAATCCAGTTTTATTCATTATTTAGTTCATATCAATCCACCGATTGTGGGCTGTGGTCTTTTGAGAAGTCTACACTTGAGATTTCTGGTAGGGTTCACCATATGCCAGATACATAGTAAAAAATAGCATCCCTTCTGCCATTATGAAAACATTGTTGTGTGAAGAAGTAAGGGCACTCTGGGCTTGTCCATGCATGTCAGATAAAATATAAATTACTTTCAGTCCAAAAACATAAAATAAACACTATTTCATCTTACCATATTTAGCTTCTGATTAAATTATAAAATCAGAGAAAAAAATAGGGAACCAAATATCTTTAAGTAAACTTACTAGTTTGTCTTGTTCCTATAATAAAAGATGGACAACAGCTTGGAAAAACAAAATGAGTTTATTAAAAAAGAACTGAAAAAAAATTTCACTTCATACTTCTTGACTCCTGGAGAGTTCAAAATAACCGTTCACAACCCCTGCTCTGAACCATAGTTAAAACAAATATGCATATCTGTGCTGGGTCTGGCTGGGATAGAGTTCATTTTCTGTCTGTTCATTTCATGGCTGAGCACCTGCTTGCCCATGGGAAGTAGTGGATGAATTCCTTGTTTTGCTTTCTCTGTATGTGTTGCTTTTGTTTTACCTGTTAAACTGTCTTTATTTCCAGCTACAAGATTCCTCACTCTCACTTTTCCCATTCTCTCCCCCAGGCCCATCACAGGGGGAGTGAGAGCATCTGCATGGGACTGAACTGTCACCTGGGGTTAAAGCACCACAACATCCATCTGAATTTTGTGACTGAGGCTTTATTTGTAACAGCTTATTGCTGCACTAACTGACCATTAGTGAAATGAACACGTTGCTGAAGAGGTAAAGAACATCAGTTGAAACTTTAATCCTCAGGTCTATGTTAATGCATAAACCTTGTTTTTGCTGCAGGATGTGAAGGAGTAAAGGGTGATTCACTGTGACTCATTTAATAAAACAAACCAAGCTAACTTGAACATGTGTTTGCATACACAGCTGTTAAAGGATCGATCACCTAAACATGGTTTATAGATGTTTGTACAATAAAAAATCTTGGATTGTAAGGTAACTTCAAATATTACAGCTGTTTGTTCTTCCCTTAGGGCAAATGGGGAGGAATCAGTGAAAAAGAATCTGATCTAAATTATGCAAATCTCTTCAGTAACTTCTATATAAAATAACAATTGAATGACATAACGTTGCAATATGGGAAGGACCTTAGGTTACATGATTCCTTAATTCATTTAGGTCTATGAATTCCTATTCAAATAATGTACATGTTATTATTAAGTTTTTGGTTCACATATAAGCATTTCTTAGTGCTTTTAGGTAAGCTTTCTTTCCTGGAGTGCATCAGGGAAAAAGAAGACTTTTTAAATTAAAGAATCATAGAACCATTTATGATGGAAAATCCTTTGAGATCATTATGTTGGAAAAGACCAACATAAAACGAATGCTGCCAAGCTTATCACCAAATCTTGTCCCTAAGCACTACGTCTGCATAATTCAGATACATCTAAGATTTTGATTGCATTACTTTCCTGGGCAGCCTCCTCCAATGTCAAATAAACCTTTTGGCGAAAAAATTATTCCTAAAATCCAATCTAAATCTTCTCTGGTACAACTTGAGGCTATTTCTAGACTTCGAATCACTCGTTTCAGGGAGTTGTGGAGGGATAAGGTTCTCCCTGAACCTCTTTTTCTCCAGGCTGAGCCCCCCAGTTCCCTCAGCTGCTCCTCAACTAGACTTGTGCTCCAGACCCTGAACACTTTGTTATTCTTCTTTGTAAACACTCCATCCCCTCAATGTATTGAGTAAAGAGATTGGTACAGGTAACATAAAGAATAAAGAGACAAAAAAAATTATATCTAAAGATAAGCAGAGAAAAGTCCAGTGCCAAGGAAAATTTATTTTAAAACACCTACCCACACCCACACCTACCTCTGTATTTGATACCCTAAAAACATTTTCCTTTTCAAGTGCCATGATGCAGTGTCTCCTGAGTTTTAGGGATGTTTATGTGCCTAAAGGATCTTGGAAACTGAATCACTGGATTGGTTTACCCTGAGATACTTGGGGAAGGGGAAAAAGCAATAAAAATACTTGTGTCTGATGCACAGTTGCTATCTGCAGAGAAATTACAGTTATTTATTTATTTTACTGAAACTTTTTGCCCTGATCCAGCACAAGCTTCCCACAGCCTCCTTTTTGCACCCCCTGCTCCAGCGTGGGCTCCTCCAGGGGCTGCAAATCTCTGCTGTTCTGTGGATTTCCTTGGGTTATAGAGGCACAGCTGTTCTGTAGAAATTTTTTTTGCCCCTTTTTTCACATTTTTATTTACTCCAGAGGTGCTTCCAGCACTGGGATGCCCTTGGCCTTGGTCAGTGTTTTGTCCTTCTAGGGGCTGACTGACATTGACTGCATCAGACAAGGGGGAAGTTTCTTGCAACTACTCATGTAATTCACCCCTCTGGTCCTACAGTGCTCCCTAAACCTTGCCACAAAAACCTCACAGAGACATGCACACATGAAAAATGCTTAGGATATGAGCCAGATAAACGATGATAAGGATACAGCCCCGATCCTTAGAGGGCATAGCCAGCTCTGTCTGATCTAGGACAAGAGAGGTGCTCTCAAACTAGTGTAGGAATTGCTCCCTATTCGAAATACAAAGTTCAGGTTTGCCTCCCTCCTCACTCAAAAAACTGTTCTATGTATGTCAAGCATGAACAAACTTGGCAGTCTGGGGAGAGTCCCAGGAAATAATAAGGGCAGAAAGACATGCCCTTTTAGGAAAGTAAAGACTGGGAGAATGGTAGTAGGAAATAACGGCTTAAATTGAAGAAGGATAAATATTATACTGTGATATTCAGAATGTAGAAGAGATGAAAACAGCATCTTTAAGTATACTTTCATTGAAGTACAGTGTTTGACAGAAACCAGAATATTTCATGCAGGCTTCGTGTTTTTTGGAAATCTTTTGCCGGGAAAGTCTGTGAGGTTAAAGATAACTAGTTACATCTGATAAGAGAAAGAGAATGAGAAAATAAGGGTGATGAAGACCTAGAAATATTTGCAAGCTTTTTATTTTTTATATAGAAAAACACAGAAACCTCAGGAATTTTTTGCTCATGTGCATTGTTGTTCTTTCTATAGCCTTTAACTCTGAGAAGCAAAGAAGATCTCTCTCTGTCTTTATAGAAAAATTAATTTTTTTCTCCTCCCTTTTTGTATGTTTATTTTAAATAATTCATTGATGGGATGTTCAAGATTGTCTCCGAATGTAAATCAGGCTTCTCTTCATATCACTTATAGATTCACAGATCTAATGACCAGAGAAGACCATTCTGATCTTTGAGTCTGACCTCATGCACACTACCACAGGTTTTTCTTGAATCAATTACCAATGCAAATCCAGCACCTTTGACTGAGTGAGAGGACTGTCTTCAGAAATAAAACAAAATGGAGTTTTAAATACAACTCTACAAATATGCAGAGATTTTATTTTCCTAAAACAGCTTTTTCCCAACATATTTTTTGTCCTAATAAAACAAAATATGTCTTCTTAATGTAGAAATATTCAACATGTTTCAACTGTGCAGTGTTGAGTAGTTAATTCATCTCACCCTAGACTTTTGAAATGTATGGAGCAACATAAAAGAGATCATTAGTAAAAGAACCATAAGTGGTTACTTCTCTAAAGCTCAGCTTCTTTCCAGTTCTGTTACATTGGGAGATGCCTGTAGAGAACAAAGCTTTCCAAAATTTCTCTGTAACACTTTTAAGACAATGGGCCTCTACAGTAAACCTGAGCTGTCAGCCAGGAACCAGTGGACCGTTTCAAGTGCTTTGCTTCCATTCTGCCTCTGCTGCTCAAAAATGCACACTGTCAAGCAGTCCTGTGTGCTCCCAGCACAAAAAGACACACATAAAAAAAGGTTATATGCCTAGTCACAGGTTGGGAGAAAAGTAATATACTCTGCTGGTTGTTCTGCTGGAAATGCTCAGAGCCTTTAATTTCAGTGCCTGAGTTTTATGAAAAGCTAATATACAAACTTTGGCCAGCCAGCAATGTTTCAATGTTAATTATTTATCCTCAGTTTCTGAGGAATTGCCCAGGAGGGGGAAATTCCAAAAGAAGACCCTGATCACTGAACCAAGTGTAACAGGGGCAAATGATATGACTTCCCAATGTGTATTTAACATGAGATAGATCCTCAATTTACTGTTTAATCACTTGGGCCAGATAGAAGCAATAGGGAAAATTTCATCCCAGAAAGTTGCTCAGGATATTTGGAAGACTGGAAAAGAAGTTGCAGCAGCCGCTGTCTTTAAGTGGAGCAGAAATATGGAGAGGAACAAATGTCAATTTAATTCCCTGCTTAGACAGGTTAGTCAAGGAATAGGCTAAGCCCAGGCCTTTTGTAGTGCTATTTGCTAATGTTTAGGAACAAATAGTGACAGGGTTTCAGAAATGCCTTTTCTTTGACCTTATGTAAAGCCAATTTGCTAAGCTGAGTAGTTCTTTTGGTATTTATTAGTGCTTCTTTTATTTCAATTTTATGCTGTGTAGAAAGCAAATGACAGTACAAGTGAGTCAGAGCTGTTCAGGTGGAAAAGCAATGAAGGAACGGAAAGAAGAAAAAGACACTAGGTAGAGGTATCATAAAAGACAGGATTTGGTCTTTCCTTTTCAGTCATTGTTTTTTCTGAAGGTCATAATTCCTGTGTCAGCCTACAAGTCCTTTGACACATGAAGAGGGAGAGTAAGAGAAAACTTTTAAGAAGTTTCAAATAACAGACATTTCCTCTGATGGAGGACACCTTTGACTCAAAACAAGGACAAACTTTCAAGTTAGAGACAACTTCAGAGTTGGATAAAGTTGTTCAGGGTCATATCCAGTCATATTCTGAATATCTCTGAAAATGGAGATTCTGTGGCTTCTCTTGAAAACCTCTTCCAGTGTTGAGGTAAATTCTTGATTTAAACATTTCTAGTGATGAAAAATCCAGCATAACCCTTGACATGTCATTCTCACGCATTGTTCATTACATTTCCTGTTAAACCTTAGTTTTATTTATAGTTCAAATTTCTCTAGCTTCAACTTGCACACACTCAATCTTATTTTTATTTTGTCTGCTAAACTCTTTTATTCAAATTCTTTTTCTTACATTTATAAGAAACATATTTATAACCTCGGTCGTGTCACCCCTATTTATAAGTTGAATAGATCAAGTACCTTGAATGTCTCATGACGAGGCATATTTAATCCATTTGTCATCTGTAAAGGTTTTCCCTGAAACTTATCTTGGTTTTGCACATTGTTTAAAAGTTGGCCATGAAAAGTGGATACTCTATTGAAGCAAGAATTGTAACTATTTCAAATAAAGTAATAATATAGGTACACAGGTTTTTTTCAGCTTTTTAGTCAAGGGCTTCTTAATTCCAGTTTTAGAGTCCAGATGCAATTCTTTTCAGGGGCTGAACCTGCTAGATGACAAATACCAACAAAAAGGGCTGATCAATTCCCTAGACTCATTCTATGTACATTGTACTTCTCAAGAACACATTTGACTTTTCATGCAGTAGGGGCTACTTGTCATTGCATTTTGCAATCTGGCTTTCAATATGATGGATCAAAAATTCATACAAGGTCACTTTAACAACAACAACAATAATAAATTTCATTGATGTATAAATCAGGGACCTCTGTGGTGAAGTAGTGACATTCAATACACAGAGAAGCGATTTCAGAAACATTCTCTAACTTTCATAAGCTTGTGATTAGAGCAAGGGACCTGGAGCATTCCTTTGAGGTTGCAAGGGAAAGACTGGCACAGCAAACTGCAGTCAAGTCAGTAGTTACTCTTTTAACACATATGCAGATAAATTTGTGAACAAAGTTCACTGATGTTCACAGTCATTTCCAGGGGATGATTTGTAACCTCAAACTGAATTAAGCACAGCTGACAAGCCTGATAGTTAGCCCAGGGTTAGTAGTGACAACAAGGTGTGCTAACACCGTTCTGCAGCCCTGTCCTTTGGATCTGTGGCCTGAGGACACAAGGATGTACCAGTATTTTCCTGTGCCAGACAAGCAAATATTCACTATTTCCAGGGTCTGGGCTATTTTCTTTAGGGTATATACCATGTTCAAGTTTGTTTTAGTATTTCCAAATATTGCTGTACCAGACCAGGAGCAGAGAGGCCTTCTAGCCTGAGTCTCATCTGAAAACTATTCACACTTCCATCTGAATTAAAACATAAAAAAGGAGGGGGTCTATTGGATTAAAATCTTTCTCGTGTCAGGAAACCCAGGTCCTGAGTGACTGTCTGAAAAGTGGATATGTATTCTGAATATTTTTCCCAAGACCCATCTGAGATATTCGAAGAGTCAGATTTTCTTTGCTGCTGCCTGTGTTCACTTCTTATAAACTCCAGCAGAAACCTGGAGAGCCCAGCAGCGCAGAAAATTGAGCCTCAACCAGACTCTGAAGAACTGACGCAATCAGGCCACTGGCTTCTTTTTAAACAAGGCTTAGCAATGACCCATAAAAGGAGATCCCTTGTCTTTGAAACACAACCTCAGCAAATTCTCTGTCAATTAAAATGTATTAAAAGAAAAATGATATTAGATAAAAAAAAAAGTGTGGCTTTATTTTTTTTTTCATCCAGAATGACTGTAGCATACAAAGAAAACTTTTCTAATTTGGAAAGCTTAACCCTGATTCCTTGCTTATACACTCCCCTGAAACATACACATACTTGAATTTAATTGGGTTCCAGACAGTTCAATACAGCAGATAAATTTCTTCTTGCAAAGTATTGCTTGCTGACATTATTTTTTTTTAGTAGCAAAGCAAGGAGAAAGTTTATGTACAGCAAGTTAAGGAGAATGTGACTGTTGGACACAATAAAAGCTCAGTTCAGTTCATGCACACTTTTACACAGGTTGCTATTTATTTGAAAAGCTTCTGGCATTCTGTAGACAATAAGAAGGTCATAAAATCCCTTCCTTTTTGAAAACCATCCAGTTTAAAACTTTCTGTATGAGAGAAGCAAAAATCTTCCACAGCCCTACCTAATCTTCCCCAAAGGACAAATGTATTGTTATTTCAAACCTATTAGTGGGCACTTTCAGTGCAGATGGGGAGTGCTGGGAGACAGTCAGCCTGACTACACACAGCCTCTTTCTTCAGCCAAAATAAGCCCTCGTGACCCTGAGAACATCCCACAGTGGACAGCGTGTAAAAGGGGCCTGATATGATCTAATCTCCATTACTGAACAGTTCTTAAAGATTTATGTATTTTTGATTCTTGAGAACGACTATTGTGGAATTGGAGTTTAGCATATGGTATAGAAATCTGCAACAGCAGCTGCATTAATAAATTGTTTTAAATCTTGACATATGTGTATAGATTTATTTTCTACTAAGCAGTTAAACAGATTTCCATGAGCTAATCCATAATTTATTATACTGGAGAGTAATTCCATATAGTGTATTATATATTCTATATCTAATGCCAAAAGGTGAATCCAAAGTACCTGATTCCAGGGAACCTATAGTTGAAATCCATATCTTTTTTTTTCTTTTTTTTTTTTGAAGAGTCTATTTTTGGTGAGTTAGACTGATTTGCAGACACACTAAAGCAAAAAGTCAGTACAATTCTGCATATAACTGTATGTCAAACTAGAAGCCTCTCTGTATCAAGTCCTCTCATTTTTGATGCTGCTAGTTCTTGGTAGCTCAGGCATAGCTTAATTCACTCCAGCAGAGTTACATTCTCTTATGCAAGCAGCAAATTTGGTCCACCAGCTGCAAGATCAGCTGTAATGTATCAGCAGCCTTTATCTAAAAGATTTGTTGGCTAGATGTTTATGCTGGGAAAAAAAAATTAGAAAAGATGTCTATGTGATTAATCTTTAGTTCATTTTATGAAATGAGGCAAATTATCAATCTTTTTAATTTAAAAATAAACAAATATTGAGTATCTTTTCTTGTAAATGTGTTATTTTTCAGTGAGAATTGCTGAGCATGTAGTATTAAAAATTATTTTGAAGTTCTATAGCCTATCACACTTTCAAAATGGATGATCTTAGTAGAAACAACTCTTAAAATATGTGAATCTATGAATTCATTATGCAATTTTGCATCAAAAGCATATACAGTTACCATCACTTTTGATTTAGCATCAGTTGTTGGGGCTTTGTTCTTTCTGTTTGCTTAAAAGCTCATGGAATCATGAGAAGCTCTGATAGCTCAGCCTTCACAAAGAAAATTTGTTCTGGATTAAGGGTTGGGAAAGCGGGGCAAGTCTACATAAATTGCACAAGCTCAGCAACCATACACACCAAAACAGTTATCCATAGCTGTCCATGGCACAGACTGGTTTTTAACAAGATTACTGTAAAAGAGAACATTTCTCAGAAGGGACAGAATTTTAAGTCCAGCACTCCACCTATCCATGTATTCATATGAAGTCAATGAGACTTTAGCACCTTTTTACAACATAAAAACTTTTCATCAGCCTTTCTTGGCAAGTTATCAGGCAAGAGAAGAGGCAAGAAACCAGCAGAAGAGAATGATTCATACTTCCTTACTGTAGAAAAAAAAAAAAAGCAAAAAACTAAAAACAACCTGAAGAATGACAATTCTCTGACAGAATTTTCAGAATTATTCATAATTTTGTAAAGACAGAATTTTTCAGGAGTGAACATAAATAACTTTACCAATATCACAGTTGACACTACTGTTTGTACACCGCTTTTTTTTTTTCTTTTCTCCCCAAGGGTATTCTGCCTTGATCGTGTTACACATAGTTTTACAAAAAACCCTGTAAAACCTAAAAGAGCATGATAAACTTGCTACAGGATTTTCAAAACCAATATATACTGCAAGGATGCAATTTTCTGCAAAATTCTGTATAATAGCTTAACAATTCCATAGAAAAATGTCCTTCTTTACTGCATTATGCTGTTTCTCAGAATATCTTTTATATAACTCCACTCTTGTCCTCCTTTTAAATCCTGTTGTGCCAGAACAAAATAAAGGAAGATTACATTTATATGCCATCTTACATCTGGATAAGTAAAAAATCATGTTAGGAGGTACCTAGCACCATGAATGTAACCATATCTGGTGTGAAGGGTGTGCAGGATCACCTTGCATGAAAGTGCAGAAATAAATACCCTGCACATGCCAATGAACAGAGGCAGCTTTAGATAAAGATTAAACTAACATTGCATCTGGCAAGACGTCCTTCAGGATCTGTGGAAGCCAAAAAAAGAAAGCATGAGTTACAAAAACACCATTCAGAGGTTATTTGGGTGTGATGGATTCTGCCCTGGGGTAGGACAGAGAGTAGAAGACTTGGTGTGATTGCTTGCTGTTTCAGTTCTATGCAGCAATTGAACAAGGAACAAGAGACAAATTTGCAAAATATTATGGCCAGGACATATTTGAAATGAAAAGACTGTCCATAGTACTGTTAGCCCAAATAAAAGACAGAGTCCATGTGTGTTCGGGAATGGTCAAGCCTGGCTTTGATCCTGAAACAAGAGCTAGTAAGGCTGTATCTGTGCCAGCATTTAAGTTGCTATGAAGACTGGGCTGTTGAAAAGGATCTTTTTATGACCTCCATGTACCCATCTCTAGTTTGGTGTCACCAAGCAGTTCAGAGAACATGGATGAGATTCTTTAGGAGGAAAACAAAATAAAGCAAAGCAGAGTAAAGCAAAGCAAATTGAAACAAAATAAAACACCCCAAGAATATGCAGGACCTATATGCATCAACCTTAAATAACTGCAGTTCAACCCACAGAATACAACTAGTCCTGGCATGATGGAATTGTTCATAATGCATATGGTCATATGGTCATCCACACCAAATGTTTCTCCATGGATATATACTCCTATTGCACTACTTTTAATGCAAATAGAGCTTCTGGAAAGTTTCTGTATTGTCTAATGGCCTTTTGATGCAAGGAGGATAGAGCTGAAATACAATAGATCCTCAGGCAGGATAATAGGCCTGTTCTTCTGGACTCAAAATGAGTGCAATGCAGTGATCAAGGACCTCCGAGGAAGCAGAATGTGACTACATAAATCGCATTTATTTCCCTGGCCTTGGCAGAAGCTGATCTGCAAGATATTTGTGTTTCAACCTCCAAATAAGTGTTAAAGAAAAAGAGACTCATTATTAATGATGCAACCTACTAGCCAGAGCTCAAAGTAATTGTACTCCTTTTAGAATAAGCATATTTTAATTACAGAAAATTGGAATTAATGCTATATATTTTTGCAAGGAATTTTTATTAGACATGCTGCACAGTTTTTAAAGCAGCACAAAATAAATATTGCTGTGCTACAGTATCTTCTCTAACTATGTGGAATCCTAATGAATCATTATATTTTGTGATAACCAATCAGTGGCTTACAATTATGACTTCTTTTCCCTATTTTTTTTAATTATGATTATTTTTTCTAGCATTAGTCTTTCAAAAATCTCAATGAACTACCTGTCACTGGTATTGAATAAATTATAGAAATTATCCAATATGAAACCATATAATCAGTGGTTATCTGTGGTTATATCTTGGTTACACATTATTAAACATAGCTAAATCATTGCCTGCTGTGAATTTAAGCACATATCGAGTTTTTAAACTATTAGTTTCTCCTCTCCCTTCCCTTCCCTTCCCTTCCCTTCCCTTCCCTTCCCTTCCCTTCCCTTCCCTTCCCTTCCCTTCCCTTCCCTTCCCTTCCCTTCCCTTCT
>JAHLSL010013733.1:16990663-17001316 GCA_025920805.1 Petroica traversi | reverse complement strand
AAGGAAAGGAAAGGAAAGGAAAGGAAAGGAAAGGAAAGGAAAGGAAAAATAAGAAAAGAAAAGATGTTCTGAAAGAAGGAAACAAATATTAAAACATCTAATATGTTCTGATTGCTTCTATTTTTCTTATGTTATAATTACATAAATATTTACATCCATATATTGGGTTCTTGAGTAAGCAACACAGTCAAACTGCAGGACTGGTTCTGATATAATACAAACTGGCACATTTTGTTTGAAGTTGAGTGAACAATACTGTTTTGCAGAAAATCAGCAGCTGAAATTGTTTTGTTCAGGCTTATTGCCTCAAGTTATGCAGAAAAACTTTTCATTTTAGATGCGAAAAACAGGGATTTGGGACTCAAAAGGTAAAAGTCTAGTTACAGATATTCAGATAACAAAATAGGGCTTATATGTAGTTAGAAAATAAAAGGAGACAAATATGTAGAAATAGGTGGGTGTTTGTATACATTCCACTATATATTTATTTTTGTTATCTAGCAACAATTTGCTCTTATCTCTGAGGTTACATGTGAGATCACACCTTGATTGTACAAAGGGTTGCTGTATTAACTGGAACAGACACATCTGCCAATTCCCCTGGATTTCAGTGTTACAGAACTGCTCCAGAGCATCCTGAGAATAACTGCTCAAACAAGAAATATCTCTTTTTATTTATTAGTTTATTATGTTTTCGTATTGGGAGACTTTTTTTTTTAAGTTTGTTTCTTTGTGTGATAAAGTTTTAAAAGGTTGATTGAGGATAAAAAAATACGTAATTGTATTTACTTTCTGAAAATAAAAAGTTGAAAAAGATTCTTTGAAACTAAAATAATTTGTTAAAAATTAAATTGATTAAAAATCATATCATAAAAGCCTATTTTTTTTCCTTAAGGGGAATATTTTTCTCTTCTTCTAGAGTGTTTCCAGCTGCAACAGAAACATGTTAATATTTCACAGCTAGGTACCACCTTAAGACTCCACTTAGATATTACCTGTGCCTGAGGATTAGTTCCAATCGATATTTCATATTCTATAAATACACACTACTTTTAGATTTATTTTGCCAGTTTTCTGGCCTGCTATTTCCCCCTCATCCTTACCTACTTTTTTGCTGTGAAACGACACACATCTCACAGCAATATTGCCAGCAGAAAGACCCCTCCACTGCCTCCTCCTCCTCTGTTCTCGCCACCTCCCAGACTCACAGCCTTTTGCCTTCTCTTCTTGCAAAGAGCATCCTGAACTCCAGAAACTGAGCTTTCCCTGGTGCCGCTGAGGTCCTGACACTCAATCTGCATAGCTCTTATCTGTCCAGCACAGAAGGAGGGAGGGAGAGATGTGAGAGACTATTTGTTGTAGTTCAAAGTCACGTTTCTTTTATGTGTTGTTTTTCTCTCCCCTCCCCTCCCCCCCCCTTTTTTTTTATTTTTGCACCCCCACCCCAAGATAAATAGAGGTAGAAAGGACAAGTGGTTTTGATTAGCATTTAAAATGTTGTCAATTTTTAATGAAAGTGTAACCTCCAACCATCAACTTTGCACAAACTGGAGACAAGGTTGCAAAATGAATGCTAATATCCTTGGCAGGCTTTGGCTGGATTGCCCTTCTGTGAACTTCCCTTGTTGTTAATTTGTTATGTCAGCCCATATTAGCAGGTTTCAGAAGCCTAAACTGGCGAGAGTATCAGCCTGAAGGAGCCAGAGTACATAAGAGTTTGCTGTTACTGATATTATTATTTAGTTGCACACAAAGCTTTGAGGTCTGGGTCCTTCAGCACTGCACATCCGGCAGACCTAAGTTCTTGCCAGATGGTGTTCCCCCAAAGGGGCTTATCATTTAAGTGCAAAATGAGAGACCAGAAGTGAGGCTGGCAAAGGCAGAAGGTGGAGAAGTATGCAGGTGAGATAATTCTATGTGACATGAGTTAGTTACATAAACCAGAGACTACTCCTTCTGCAGGCACATGTGACTGGCTGCATAAGCGCCTTAGATGTATTTCTAACAAGCCATTGCTGTGTAGAGCGAAAGAAGAATTTGAAAGAACGGGTGACATGGCTTTGTAGGTATTCATGAAGATGTTCCCAGAGCACAGAGGGAGGAAATTGTAAATATGGTGTGGGAAAATTTGAGCAGTGGAGCAGCAAAGGTTGACAGTGTTGGCATTGCACTGAATATTCCATTATACATGGAATATTCATTTTTTTTATTGAGCTCCATGCGAAAAATCACTGTGTAAATTGCCTTTTTCTGAGTGAATCACCTTTGTGCTTGCCTGGAGTCTTTCTAATATACGGAATAGTCAGGCAGCTTCACAGAAAAGTCTGTTTAAAGTGAATCAAACACAAATATTTTGCAATGTAGCACAAATCACATCTTTCCTTAAACCATGGAATTATATCCGTTGGCTATTTAATAGTGAGTGGGAGAAGTAAGAACAAATTAGTGTATCATCCTATCAAAAGAGCTATGAATGGGTCTTCAGCTCTTTTGAAGATTGTTCTGAACATGAAAATGGTCTACCTATATTATACCTGACTACACAGTTCACCACAGTATTATCATTCTCACCTGTGTGATGTGTCTGTGTGTGTCTATGTGTTTATACACAGAGCCTTTTTTCTGCAAATAAGTCACCCTAACTCTGCAGAAATGCAGTCAGTGATGGTGTGCAGTGCAGTGACTCTTTCACTGTGCAGATCACTACTGCTTGGAGAAGGAGGAGCAAAGAATAATTCTGTATCTAACTGAAAGATGAAAGGCCCAATTCTGCAATGATAGGCCCATGAAGGCACTATCTAGGCCTCTGTTTCTTTTCCCTTGCCAAGAAAATGTTGAAAGCACAGATCACTATAATACGAATCAGATACCAAATGAAAGCAAGAAAATGGGACCATTTTGCAGTCTAAATACATAGCCTGCAATGTTCTCTACGCAGCGTTTAAAGGACAGAGCTACTCATACTACTCAACATATGGCTTGTGTATATAATCACAAACACCCTGGTAATGGATGCCTGTATACCTGTCTGGATGAAGCATGAATGCATGACAGGCTTTCACACAGAAGAGGACTGGAGAAAAAAAAATTAAAAATAAAGGTCATGAAATTTGATCATCTCCATATTTAAGGTTACTCTAAGCAGTCTGCAAATAACAAGGTACTTTAATACCCTGCTTGCACTTTAGTCTCATTTAATATAAACCTGTGAAAGATTATTCCTGAAGTCATTATCTTTAACTGTTGAGAGCATAGATCATGCCTAAGTGACTGAAGTGCCAGGAGAACTCTCAATGGGATACTGCTGAAGATCTGATATATGTCTTTTGGTCTCCATCGGAGTCAAATGACATGCAGAAGAAGAGCAATGATAACTCTGAAGAATGGGCTGTGTTCCACAGGCAGCCGGGATCACGAGCCTACAGCGAGCTGGGGATGGCTGAGCGATATCCTGTGGAACGCTACTGATTTCAGAGTGCTGTTAATGGAATGCTGTAGGTGACTCCTTCTACCCATTAATCCTGTTTGCTTCACACATTGTCTTCAGGGTGGGGGTGGACTGCATCCTTATGCTTTGCACTGGGAGCAAAGAAACAGAATGACTGTAGAGTGCTGCTCATTTTGTCGTGGTCCTGTTTGAGTGGAAATTCCCTGAAATAACGGACATGTAGGAAAAAGAATCCAGCCAAATCTGTCTAAAGTGACTGAAATCTGGAGAATAGAAATCTCACCAACATCAGGACTGAAAATTCAGATTTGAATGATAGGAGTTAAAAAGTCAGTAAATTTGAGAGTAAGAATGCAGAGAAAAAGGTGTTTACAAATGTGCAAGGGAGGTCTAACAAATGGAAGAAATATTGACTGCACAATTGGAGCTGTAAGCCTGTCACACACACACACAGAATCATGGCATAGTGGAGGTAATATCATTCACCTGGGTCAAGGAGGAACTTTGGCATCATTTTCAGGTACACCTGTGGACAATATACATCCTTTATTCTCATGAAGCAAATCACAGAAAACATACACAGGTGTTTGTCTCAGCAGACTGGGTTATATTACAGACACTCAGAGGTGTCTGACTAGAGTAGTTTCCACTAGATTCTTCAAAAGATATGGAAAAAAAACAAAATTAAATTGAGTATATGTATTATTCACAAGTTTGCTAAAGAAAGAATTATTTTTTTGACCCTTTACATCAGCTGTAATAACTGCAAAAGGTGTTGAAGACCTCAGGTTCTGAATTCTGCGCTTGTCTCTTCTGAGAATTGCAACATAATTTAAAATGGTCATGACACTCTGTTTATCAGTTTGATTATCCCCAAAATACTTATAATGATACTTAGATTCTTCAAGAAGTCTTGTGAATTGAAGCCTGGAAAGGTCTTTGAGGTCTGGAAATGTAATATGCTGTCTCAATCCAACATATCATCGTTCAATTACAGTTTTTTTGCTCCCTTTATACTCCTCTGCCAGCGTTTTTCTGACTTCTGTTCCTTGTTTGAGTTTGGGGTTTATTTTTTTGTTGGTTTTTTTTTGGTGGGGGGAGAGGTTTGGTGGGGACTCTTTTTGTTTGCTCGTTACTAGGTTGTTTGTTTAAATTAACCTGAGTCCCACTTATATTTCCTCTTGTCACTCTTAATTAATGACTGTTAAAATATCTGATAAAATACTCTCTGAAGATATTGCTATTTTTTTTTTTCACATGAATTAAACATAAAATTACCCTCACTGTTTTAAACTTTTGTATCTAACTACCTGTTTTGTGCATCAAGTGAGCAAACTTTTATTCTTTGGAAGAGAAAACAATGGCTGATAAAGCCTCACCCTCTCTTACACTGGCTGGTCTTAAAATGTGTGATAAAGAGAACTATGGAATACTAGGTTGGAGGGCACTTGTAAGACTTTTTGACCAAAACTTTCTAGGCAAAAGCATGATCTAGAGAAGACAGCCCACCTTCCTGTCCATGCTGAATCCTAAAAGTTCCTGAAGTTGAGAAAACCACCATTTCCCTGGTGAAAATATTTCAATGGCTGATTGTTCTCTTTGTGAAAAGCCTCCCTTTTGTGTCCAGTTGAAATTCTCCTGGGATAATGGGTACTTTCCTTGTGCCCATTACCACTTATATTTTCCATATAGCTCCTTGTAAAATGGAGTCTCCATCTTCTCTGTAGAGAGAAGTGGAACATGGTGATAAGGTCTCCTCTAAGCCTTCTTCTCCCACACTCTGCTGTTCCAGCATTTCCTGAGGTGAAAGGCAGCTCAGCTGTGTGTTCATCTTTGTCACCCTTCTCTGGACTCTCTCCAGTCTGCTCACATACTTTTTGTGTAGTGGAGGCTGAAACTGAATGCAGTATTCTAGGGGTGGCCTGAAAAGCACTGGGGTAGTGAGTTCTTTACTCTGCTGATAGTGCAGCTCAGTATCCTGAGAGCTTTTCTTACTGCTGCAACACACTCTTCACTCTCACTTATCTTCTTCACTTGGACCTGCAGCCACAGAGCTGATTCCCAGCCTGGGATATCCCTATTTGTGCTACACCCAGGGATTGTTTTCCCATGTGCAAGACCTTGCTTCATAAAGCTCCTGTTAGCCACCTCTTCCAGCTAACCCAGATCATCCTGCAGGGTGGCTCTCCCTTTCAAAATGTTGGCTTCCTTACTCAGTGTCGTGTCATTTTCAAACTTCAAAAGGATTGGTGCCTTTTTCCTGCTGTTATGAAAATGAAGCTAGACACGGTTAGAGGGTTGGGGGTCGTTACCTCAGTATTTTAATCAGGGCCCCTTTGATGCCTCCACTTCACCCAGGTGACAGCGTGGCAAAATGCACACCCCCCATCAATCACATGCACAAGTTATAGACTCTACACATTCGCATATCTAACAAGAGCCCAATAATGGCACTGGGGTGGGCTCACCTCGACTTTACAGAATCTGTCCTGCTAGGGGACCTTGGCTTGTTAAGACAGTAGGAGGTTTGGTCTTCCTAGCTCTGCAGTTCTGGCTGTTCAGTCTCAGGGCCTGCAGAACACTTACAAAACCCTGAGCACTAGACTAAGTGAAGGGTTACAAGTATGCATGCTAATACTTGTGGATACACAGAACTGTGTAAAAGGTATAGAAAAGAAAAGGAAAAAATCATTCCAGCATCAGGATACTCTCAATCTTCATCTTCCATATTATTTATGAAGCTGAGCAATATTGAGCCCAATATCATCCCCTGGAATCCCCAAACGTGACAAGTTGCCAGTTTGAAAAGGAGCTGTTTGCCACCAGTCTCTGGATGTAACCTCTTTGCCACTTCCCCACCCAATGTCTTCCCCAACACACCAATTTCTCCAGGAGGAATTTGTGGGAAACTACATGGAGAACCTTGGAGAAATCCTATTGCACAATGTCCACTGCTCACCCCACACCAGCCGAGTAGGTTATTTTGTCAGAGAAGACTATCATGTTTGTCAAGCACAATTCTCAGCTTCTCTGAAATTACAAGTGTGCTAGCTGAGACACAGGATTAAGAACACAGAATCCCAGGGCCTACTCTCCACTTAGTTATTTTCTTGCTGTGCATAGTCCAACAAATCACTTAATCTCTTTATACTTCATTTTAGCCACCCCTAATTATTATTATTAAATAGGTATTAAAAATATCCAGAGCTGCTGATCCTGGTAAGAGTCCTGTTGTTTTAGGTAGTGTACAAAGATTTGGTGAGTGACTTTCTGAGGAATTTACTGGTTAAGAAACATGCCAAAGCAATGCCCAGGAGAGGAATGCTGTAATGCTTTTAATCTATTCCAAGATTTTTAAATACATCAGGTTCTCTATAGACACAAAGCGTTAATTTTCACACTAGAATGTATGTGCATAATGAGAGACCCAGCATATCACATTGTTCATAAAACAGACACGCATACATACACACATTCTTCATCCTCCCCATGTCTTCTGAACATATTTCTACAATTGCATATAAATTTTCCCCTTGTTCTGTAATGATATGACAGTAAATGAATTACCATAAATAAATCAGACACAGGGATTGGTGCATAAAGTTGTCCTAGCTTCATACAAGATCTGACCTTGGAACAAAGAATACTTTACATCCGTGATGATTCTATCTGCTGTTGATGAATCACAACTCCTGCTTATGTTTAATCACTGCTGACAGTAACAGCTGACAGCTAGTTAGGAAGAAAAAAAGTCTTCAGCAACTAAATTCTTTTCTACAGAAGAAAATAAAACTCTTTATATATGACTGGTTTTGCATACAGACAGAGTGATTGGAAGGATAATATGCAGATTTTTATATACTAAATAAATGCTTTGTCTGCTTTCTCCCTTTAAATATAGCTCTGTTTTTTTACTCATTTTCACTTTTTATTAAGATTTCAGTGCTGTCTTTGGGGATTTCTTGGTTATCTATGTCATCTTTTTTGCTCAAGCAAAACAACTGAAATTTATTTGCAAAATTTAATGAAAGAATGCTATTTTGCTTTTGTATTTGGAGAAAATGTAGAATTTGTAAAGATATTTTTGTTTTCAGATCCAATTAACTATATTGTTGATGGGCAGTTTTCAGAGTTGATGAAAGGAAGCTGTTAATATCAAAGGCTATTTTGTGTCTGGTTTTTTTTAATCATTATGTTCTCATGCATCAATTTGCTTTCATTACTGGCACATGAAATTCAGTGGAGCTAGAGGACTGTAGACTTTATTTTGTGTGAGCAACAACTCTGACAGTTGGCTCTGTACTGTGAGATTGCATCTCTCAGCTGGAGAATTAAATTTCTCATGTCCAAGCTTTCTTTCTATGTGCATTGTTTATGTGATGAGGGCATTTATTAACTTACTGGCCTTAGCATGTACAATGTGGGGAAAAAAAGAAACCAAAAAACTGCAGGATTTTTCATCACAAAAGGGTTTAAGAGAAAAGCAAAAAGCAAAGGATAGATGGTGTATCTCTCTGTTAGCTCATTTCTAGCAGTGAGATGACAGAATTTGGTCTGTCCTGCAGAATATAGGGCTGAATAATTAAGTCAACATGTGATTTAACTGTTTTATGTTGCTGGGAATCACAGTATGACTGTTCACCTGAATTTTTAATTTTTTTCTCAGGTGCAAGACAGACTGCAACTCTACACATTAAATCACATTTAATGAAAAAAATTTTATACAGATAACAGAAAATCCCTCTCTTTTCCATGCTTTTTGGCCCTAAATACACTGCTGGCTAGTGTAGCAGTGGTGCAAGCCCAGAGAATGACATATCCCCTGAAGAATTTCTGGGGGCCTGTAAAGTGAGGCCCCTCTGAAGGTAGAGTTAAGTTTGGCCTTGGAAAGGGAGTCGAACTCCCCCCTCCTTCCCCTCAGTGAACAATAGTATCTTGTGTCTCACTCTTTCCTCCCTTACTCTTCCCGACTGGACCCTGACCTTCCGACCCTTCTCCGTGTCCTCCCCTGTACAGTTATGAGATAAGTTGTAACCCTCAGAATAAAAGTCTGAAAGCTGGACCAGTCTGGGCCTTTTGCCCCTGAACCCAAGCAGAGCAGACCCTCGTGTCTTGTGTCTGTTTTTCGGTTGCGGGCAAGGGAACACTCTCTCTCTCAGCAGTTCTCCGGTTTTTAGGACAGCAGCCACCATCCCATGGAACCCAGGCTCGTGGCGAGGGGAAAAGAAGTCCCTAGCTGAAGTTGACATAACAAAAAGGAAACTCTCAGAGCAAGCCGCCGAGCCGCCGGCCGTTCCTGTGGTCAGCTGTCCGGCCCACGCAAACGGTCACAGGCTAGGTTGAGTGCCACGCTATCATCATCCATCTGAGGGGTCTTTGGAGCAGAGCTGCCACACATGCAGCTAGGTCAGTCTGGAAAGGGCTGGAGTTCTCCATGTAGGTGGGCATGCAAGCACAAAGAATTATTATTCTAGCACAGGAAATAATAAAGGAGTCCCATTTACACCAAAATTCAGTAATAACAATTGTTTTTCAAAAGGAACGTCAAGGCTATGAAGGTGCACAGGGGAAGTCCAAGAGAAATAAACTTTTTGGGGGGATGTTTACAAGACACAGTGAAGCAGTAATGGTGATTTCATTTCTGTGCTTAGTCCTATTCAGGTGGTAAAAAACCCAAAACAAACAAACAAAAAAAACCCCCCCCACACAAACAAACAAACAAAAACCCCCCAAAATGCTTAAAATAAATTCCTAGTAATGATTTTAGAATTTCATTAATAACTTTCAAACAAGAAAAATAAGAAGTTTTGTGATCATATCTCATAAATTGACACATGGAAAAGATCATAACGGGAGTCAAGATAATAACGAGAGTCAAGATCATAACGGGAGTCATCCCTTTATTAAAGATGGTAAACTACATTGATAACCTTAAAACTGTATAGCTGCATGTAAAAAGAAAAAAAAAGCTTAAAATACAGAAAAATATATTCATTTAAAATTTGGAAATAATTTTACTGGATCAATTTAAGCTAAATTTATTTTTCAAAATGGTTTTAAAATAGGATGTAGTTGGCGAAATTCCGTGGCTCCCTCCATGAAGACAAAGAAAATTGCTTAAAATTACCCATAGTCTGATAACTTGGAAAATATCCTATTTTGTACTAATGAGCGTATCATCAAAAAGCTTAAGTTGCTTTTTTGTGTGTGTGTGTTATTTTTGTAGACTTACATATATCTGTTGAGCTACAAATGAATAATATTGTACAGAAGTGGAATAAGCTTTTTTTCCAGCTTACTTCAAGTTGATTTTGTAGGGGTTTTTGTTTTGTTTTGTTGATTATTTTTTTCTTTTTCTAACATGGTATATATTTTCTGAAAGTGGTGAATATTCTTATCCAGATGTTTTAGAGAGTTATATCAGGAAGCCTGACTGACAGAGGTCACTTAAGTTACTCTTAGCTTTTCTTACAAGGAAATATAAAAAGACATCACCTCAGAATGGGCAATGTGTAATGTAGATATCATGGCTAAATGTTTATGTGGGGGTGTAACAAGGCTCTTCTTTGATATTAGATATGGAAAGAACATTTGCAGCTGCTACCAAGAAATCCTCTCCACTGAGGAAAGCATCTTAATTGAGTGTTTAGGATAACAAGATAAGCTGATAAACATTGTCTTTTTGATTTCCTAAGCAAAATACAAAGGGGTATTAAAAATAAGTAAATTTTTTTTTTCTCCCCGTCAGTTACTTCTTAGAACTTACATCCATCTTGTGTCACCTTTGGAGTTATTAATAACTTTACCCTGGACAGTGTTTTTGCCTCTGAACATTGGAACTGGTTGCTGATGAAGGTCAATTATACCTTACAATGAGGGTAACAGCACTGAAGAGAATTGAATTTTCTGTATATTTGCAGACAGGTTATTCATAGGAAATATATATAAACACAAATATTAAATAATTTTATTCTCCTAACCAGCTAAACAAAATGGAAAAAAGGTTAGTGAAGGAAGGAAGACATTTCAGAAGGAATTCCAGAAGGAAGTGAAAGGAAAGAAGGAAGGAAAGAAGGAAAGAAGGAAAGAAGGAAAGAAGGAAAGAAGGAAGGAAGTGGCAGAAAGAAGGAAGTGGCGGAAGGAAGGAAGGAAGGAAGGGAAAGAAAGAAAGAAAGAAAGAAAGAAAGAAAGAAAGAAAGAAAGAA